>LR812533.1:32623123-33073123 GCA_903798195.1 Danio kyathit | reverse complement strand
TATATTATATTATATTATATTATATTATATTGAATTATATTATATTATATTATATTATATTATATTATATTATATTATATTATATTATATTATATTATATTATATTATATTATATTATATTATTTAGATTAAAACAGTGACCATACAAGTAATAATACTAATAATAATACTAATACTAATAATAATAATAATAATAATAATAATAGGGCAACGCAGTGGCGCAGTAGGTAGTGCTGTTGCCTCACAGCAAGAACGTCGCTGGGTCGCAGGTTCGAACCTCGGCTGGGCTGGGTCAGTTGGCGTTTCTGTGTGGAGTTTGCATGTTCTCCCTGCGTTCGCGTGGGTTTCCTCCGGGTGCTCCGGTTTCCCCCACAGTCCAAAGACATGCAGTACAGGTGAATTGGGTAAGCTAAATTGTCCGTAGTGTATGAGTGTGAATGTGTGTGTGGAAGTTCCCAGAGATGGGTAGCGGCTGGAAGGGCATACGCTGCTGGATAAGTTGGCGGTTCATTCCGCTGTGGCGACCCCGCAAGGGACAAAGCCGACAAGAAAATGAATGAATGAATGAATGAATAATAATAATAATAATAACAATTAATTATAATAATGACAATAATTTTAGTTAATACAATTTAGAATGAAATGCTGAATGTGAAAACTGATTATGGCCTATTACAATTGTTTGATTTCCTCCTTAAGATTGTTTCTTAAAACACTTCAATTATGTCAAATAAATAAAGATAATGAATCTGAAGATTAAAATAATAATAATCTATATGCAATAGTAATATGCAATAAATATATGCAATATATATGCAGTATACATTTTGTGCAATTTTATACAATTCTATACAATTTATGCAATTTTATACAATTACAGTGACCATACAAGTAATAATAATGATAATAATAAATTATTATAATAATAACAATAATGATGATAGATGGAGGGATGGATGGATGGATGGATGGATGGATGGATGGATGGATGGATGGATGGATGGATGGATGGATGGATGGATGGACGGACAGAGACAGACAGATAGACAGACAGACAGATAGATAGATAGATAGATAGATAGATAGATAGATAGATAGATAGATAGATAGATAGATAGATAGATAGATAGATGGATAGATGGATGGATGGATGGATGGATGGATGGATGGATGGATGGATGGATGGATGGATGGATGGATGGATGGATGGATGGATGGATGGATGGATGGATGTATGGATGGATAGACAGATGGATCACTGGAAAACACCCATACACTCCCATTCACACAAATACACTACAAACAATTTAACTTACCCAAGAACATGCAAACTCCACATAGAAAAGCCAACTGACCCAGCCGCTGTGAGGCGACAGCACTACCCACTGTGCCACCGTGTCCATCCATCCATCCATCCATCCATCCATCCATCCATCCATCCATCCATCCATCCATCCATCCATCCATCCATCCATCCATCCATCCATCCATCCATCCATCCATCCATCCATCCATCTATCTATCTATCTATCTATCTATCTATCTATCTATCTATCTATCTATCTATCTATCTATCTATCTATCTATCTACACACATTTAAATTTGCTTAAGTTTGTAAGATGTGGATGAAAATGGCCTCCATCATGTTGTTCAGTGTGATTACTGACATTATCATGCCATACTGACACGGATATGTAAAAATATTTAAATTTTGTATCAGAGAATCTGTGCTTTTTATACAATACAAACATTTCCAGGACGTTTTACAGACACCCAATGTAAAATATATTTGAAGGTTCAACAATAGCCTGATACTCATCTCCCTAATGTATTCTGGTCTTGTTTGGTCTCTTGACACTAAAAGCAGCGTGAAGGTCTAAAATATGCCTTGCCACAACTCTTTATTCATGATGTGAGGGGCTGCTGGGTCTCCATGTGGGACAGAGGAGGGGGAACAGGCGATTCCTCAGGCCTGGTTTTACAGTTGTGGGAGTGAGAAAGGGAAGGTACACTACAAAAAATGCTTTTCTTACTTCTTAATGCTTTTCTTACTAGTCCAAATATCTAAAAATTCTTAAATCAAGAAGCATTTTCTAGGCAAGCAAAACATATTGTCTTGTTTTCAGAAATAATATGCTAAAATTAAGTGAGTTTTTCCTTAAAACAAGCAAAATAATCTGCTGATGGGGTAAGCAAAATAATCTTATGTCAAAAGAAAAAATTTGATTATTTTGCTTACCCCATTAGCAGATTATTTTGCTTGTTTTAAGGAAAAACTCACTTAATTTTGGCATATTATTTCTGAAAACAAGACAATATGTTTTGCTTGTCTGGAAAATTCTTCTTGATTTAAGAATTTTTAGATATTTGGACTAGTAAGAAAAGCATTAAGAAGTAAGAATTTTTTTTTTTTTTGCTGTGTGAAGGCTCTTGATTCATCATTATTAATAGAAAAACATGAACGATCACACTCTTATATTTCCACTTCTGCTCTGCATCATCTGTAAATTAACCTAAAAATTGCAATCAGGCTGGGTCTGATTAAATATGTTATTTATTAAATGTAGATTAAGGTTCAGCTTTTTAATTTTATGTTTTGTTTTATTTATATTTTATCAGTATATTAAAAATACATTTCAGAAATGTTTTTATTAATTTAATATTATTTTAATAATATTGTTTATTGTATTGTATTATGTTTGAATTGTTGAATAATATTTTAATTAACATTCTTAGAATTAAATGATTAATAATTGAAAAATATACAGTTGAAATCAGAATTATTTTTTTTTCTTTTTTAAATATTTCCTAAATTATGTTTAACAGAGCAGGGAAATTTGCACAGTATGTATGATAATTTTTTTTCTTCTGGAGAAAGTCTTTTTTTTATTTTGGCTAGAATAAAAGCAAGTTTTTAATTTTTTAAAAACCATTAAAGGTCAAAATTATTAGCCCCTTTAAGCTATATATTGTTTTGATAGTCTACAGAACAAACTATTATGTTTAGAAATGTGTTGAAAAAAATCTTCTCTCTGTTAAACAAAAATTGGGGGAAAAAATAAACAGAGGGGTTAATAATTCAGGGGGGCTAATAGGTCTGACTTCAACTATATATTTTGTTAATTATTTACTTTATTAATATTATAAATTATTTAAAATAAAATAGATTATTTAGCATCAACTTTGAATTAATGATAGACTGTAAACAAGGTATCTCAGATTAATTATACATTGATTAAACAGATTTAAATCATGCTTTTGATTGTTACATTTTAATTTAAATAATTTGTAATAATTAATAATATAATATTGTAATCATTAAAATAATAATAATTGAAATAAATTTAAATAACTGTTATTTTATTAAGATAAAAAAGGTTTTAGCCAATTGAATTGTAGTGGTGTTTTTTATTTAATGTTTTATATTATATTTTTGCATTTTTGTTTTCTGTAATATTCAGTATGTCATTTTTATTCTTCTTAATATCTTTACAATGTACTGTTTATGTTATATCCAGTTAAGCAGCATAATCAGCAGATCAAACAGCAACAATTAGAACAGATAGACAGATGGGTGCTAATTACTTCAGTCTCGATGACCAGCAGTCAGCACCGTTTTAAGTGCTAGAGACAAGCTTGTTGCTGTATTTAGAGGGGAAGCCAGACAGCGTTAATTGTGACCAGTGTCTGGGGCAAAGGTTTATTTTAAAAACTCTATTTGAGGATCCAAATTGACAGATTAATTGGCATTATCCATAGTGGACCAAACAAAGGTCATGGCTGCCTCCTGTAACTGAACCGTCCTTGATCAATCGTCCGCCTGTTTGCTTGGCCTCTCCATTTTTTTTTATTTTTACACTACCAACAGTATGTACAGTCATCAGAAATCTTGGCATTTCTCTCTTGTTCTCTTAAAAAAATGTCATTAACACTAAGGAAAGCTGTGTTTTGCTCGAAAGCTGCTGGAATATTCTTCAAAACATTGACTTCCTCTCAGCTTGAAGGTCTTTGTGTTGGCCACATGGCACAATCCGAATTCAAGTGTTTAATTTTCTGCCGTTTCCTCTACAATTTGGTGGTAGCATTCCATGTTAATGCCGCTCGGGATAGAGAGAGTTATTAAGCTTCCTGCAAGCAACCGTTGAACCACCACCTGCCTGTTTTGTGTAAAGCCCGAAAACGTACCTGTTGGCAGCTGCTGGTGCCTTCGTGATAACACATACACTAGCATCTCATTAACTCTGAGCGCACGCTGGAAAAAAAAGCAGAGGAGGAGCTCGGGAAATATCTGCTGCTGCTTTCCAGTTCACAAAGAATGCCACAAAAGCGGGGATGGAAACAAAACAGAGGAGAGCCAGCCTCAAAATGAGGACAAATCTGTTGCTTAATTGATGTCATTAGCAGGGAGAGGCAGGTCTAATTCTACTCGTGTCGTGGATTTACTGCTAAGTCATTTCATTTACTCAATCAGTCAAACAAAGTCACGCACCTGCATTGACTTTTCTAACCGTTTAAGAGTGTGTAAGCTGTCATCTTTTATTTCCCTATGTGCTTATATGCTTGTACTGTAACTCTTTAAATGCCAATTACATTTCTATTTGTTGTATTGTTTAGCACCTAAAAACTAAACATTGAAAAGATTAGGTTACGTAAGAACGTAGCGCTGTTGTTTTTCGCAAATTTTGAGGTAAATAAATTAAGAATGTTAAATTTTTCTGTTTGCAGATAAGTTGTGAGGCATGCAGCACACTTTATTAGGTGTATGTTGCCTGTTCAACTGCTTATCAACGCAAATCACATGGCAGCAACTCAGTACCTTTAGGCATAGCGATGTGGTCAAGATGATCTGCTGAATTTTAAACCTAGCATCAGAATGGGAAACAAAAGGGATTAGATTGATTCTCTACATGGCATAGGTGTCGGTGATGAGGGGCTAGTATAAGGCCCAATCCCAATTCTATTTATCTACCCCTACCCCTACCCCTTGAAACAGAGTGTGCTTCAAAATCTGCCCCTAAGAAATGGGACAGCACTACAACACCTGCACACGACATCACATGTCATCACGATCTCTTGCTTTATATGAGATCAGATGATCACAACTGCTGTAGTTATTCCAGTTGCGTTATTTTTTTGGTATTTATCTTTAGGAAATCACTGAAGGCATATATCATGTTATCATAAGAATATATAATGTGGCAATAAGATCGTAAGTGTACTGTGTATTTACACTTTGGCCATATTCATCGATGTAAACACACAAAAACAACATTAACATTATAGCAGACACTGTAAAAAGCTCATTCTCAGCCACTAGACTTGCTTGCACCATGTGTCAGAATGTTGTGGGACTGCTATACAGGAGTAATTATGTATTATAGATAGCAAAATGGGCTGCACGGTGGCGCAGTGGGTAGCTCGTTCGCCTCTCAGCAAGAAGGTCACTGGTTCAAGCCTTGGCTGGGTCAGTTGCCGTTGCTGTGTGGAGTTTGCATGTTTTCCCCATCTTCGCTTGGGTTTCCTCCGAGTGCTCCGGTTTTCCCCACAAGTCCAAAGACATGTGGTACAGGTGAATTGGGTAGGCTAAATTGTCCGTAATGTATGTGTGTGTATGGATGTTTCCCAGTAATGGGTTGCAGCTGGAAGGGCATCCGCTACGTAAAACATATGCTGGATAAGTTGGCGGTTCATTCTGCTTTGGTGACCCCAGATTAATAACTTAATAATTAATTAATAATTAATAACTTCTCCTTAGCCCTACGCCTTCAAGAGAATAGGGACACCCCTACCCCTTCACGTGAACGCGCAAAACGAGGGATGGAGGTAAGGGGAAGGGCTAAGGGGTAGAACTGGAATTGGGCCTAAGTAACTGCTGGATAATCATGCACAACCATATCTACAGTTTATAGACATTGGTCCAAAAAGAGAAATATCCAGTAAGTTTCACATTTGTGGATAAAAATTTCTTGTTGATGCTGAAGGTTGGAGAAGAACAACTGATTCAAGGTGATAGAAAGGCAACAGCAACTCAAATTACCATTTGTTACAACAAAGTTCCGCAGAACAGCATCTCTGAACACTCAACGCATCAGAAATTGAAGCAGTAGACCTACAGCAGAGAAAGAGACCTGGTTGTCAGCTAAGAACAGCAAACTAAGGCTACAATCGAGACAATGAAATATTGAAAAATGTTGCCTGATCTGATAAATCTTGATTTCGATTACCATTCGGATGGCAAGGTTAGAAATTTGGGTCCCTTAGTACAATTGAGCAT
Source organism: Danio kyathit (assembly GCA_903798195.1). NCBI lineage: Eukaryota > Metazoa > Chordata > Actinopteri > Cypriniformes > Danionidae > Danio > Danio kyathit. Next base: position 33,066,848 of record LR812533.1, on the reverse strand, counting down.
TGCTTAAGTACCAGTGTACTCATTTTAGGATGACAACTTCCAGATTATAATGCTCTATGTGTAAATGCTCAAATCATCTCAAAGTAATCTCTTGAACTTGACAAAGAGTTTGATATTTTCAAATTACCCTCATAGCAGACAGCTAGCTCTCTGCAACTCTCATTTGGTTGCCCACTGAAGCTAAGCAGGGCTGCGCCCGGCCAGTACCTGGATGGGAGACCACATGGGGAGTTACGGTGTTAGTGAGACCAGCAGGGGATACTTAACCTGCAGTCTGTGTGGGTCCTAACGCCCCAGTATATTGATGGGGACTCTACACTGGTCAGTGAGTGTCATCTTTTGGATGTGATGTTAAATCGAGGTTCTGAATCTCTGTGGTCGTTAAAAATCCCAACACTGGGCTTTAACACTGGCATCCTGACCAAATTTGCCCACTGGCCTCTGTGTCCTAACCATCCCAGAATTGGCTTCATCACTCTGTCTCCTCTCCAACAAGTAGCTGGTGTTTGGTGTGCATTCTGGCACAAGATCATCCAGGTGGATGCTGCACACTGGTGGTGAATGAGGGGATTCCCCCTAAAAATGTGTGTAAAGTGTGTCTAGAAAAGCGCTATATAAATGTAAGGAACTATTATTATTATTATTATTATTATTATTATTATTATTATTATTATTATTATTATTATTATTATTATTATTATTATTATTATTATTATTTTGTAGTCACCAGATCTCTGTCCTGTAGAGTGCCTTTAAGATGTGTTGAAAAGGGAGATTCATAAAGATCATATCAGATGTGTAGTCATCAAATGTTCAGCAAGTGCATGATTCTGTAATCTATGGATCAGAAGAATGTTTCAGGACATTGTTATATCAGTATGTCACAAAAAGTTAAGGCAGTTCTGATGGCAAAAATGTCCAAATCAGTTCTTACAAGGTTTACCTAATTGAGTTGCTTGTGAGTGTCCATATTCAGAAAGAAGTAGTAAGTATTAGTAATAATAAGTGTGGCTAAGCTATTGATAAATTCACTTCCATTTTTTCACTTTAAGTCTTTTCAAAGTACTGGAAGTGTGTAAGGGAGAAAGTAAGAAACAGAAGCGCTTAAGTAAAACTTGCTGAGTAGAGAGACGAGTCAGAGCCGAAAGGCCGCGTGGATCTGCTGTGACAGGCAGGCACGTGAGGTAAAATTGTGTGCGGCAAGGACAGAGACAAGGTCAGGGGTGTCCTCTCAATGAGGGAAAGTGCATCAGAAATACAAGCCCATTTCTCCACACTATTGTTGTGCCTATCCTCTTGTGCATCCAACTTCATTTCCACTTCAATTTTTAGCAACCTTCTGCTCGTCTCTCAAGGAGATACGATACAAGCTCTGACACGAATTAGCCCTCAGATTGACTGATACTGCAACGCCCAGGGGACGCTGGGTAAAAAAGCTCGCCTCTACCCTCCCCCCAACACGTCCCACTCTTTTCTCTCTAACCCTTCCCTTTCTGCTCTTCCTCTTCGTCTTGTTTTTCCCTGGTGCCTGCTTGTCAGTCACCTGTCTTGGCGACATCACCCTCGCCTTCAGAGTTGACAGACAGGCGCCGCCGGGTTCTGACGGAGTAATTTGCTCCGAATTTACAAAACGCCTGGCATCAAAGATGGCAGCAGGGTCGTGGGGAAGTGATTGCATTAAGAGCGGAGTTGAGTGGTCTATTTCCACTCATCAACACCACTGACAGTCAGGGCTGAATGACATTTGGTATTTTCCTACAAGTTTTTAGCAGGCATCAAGGGCGGAGACATGGATACACCTCTTCTGTTAAACCAATGGCAGCCGAGGCAACAAAACTTCATTGTAGACATTTAATATCACAAAACGAGCATTTCATAAAGAATGTATTAGCTGCAAACTCCAAATATCCCAACATCAGACTGTCAAAAAGCAACTGATGATTATTATTGGAGGTTCTCAAGAGGGCCGAATGCTGATCTAGGCTCCGAATCTGGAAGGAACCGAGGGATTCGCAATCAGGTATTGATGGAGTAGAGAAGCCTCATCTTTCGCTGTCCAGTGATGGGGCGATTCCTCACCAATATTATTGATTCTTGGCAGGGAGCTCATCTATTACAGGCTGACTAAGGTCAGATCAACTGGGCTTTATTGCTGAGCAGAGGCATTCTTTACTTGTAGTGCCACTCCAGGTCAATTTCAGGCCCTCTGCATCTTTAAAAGCCCTCTATGTCTGCCTCATCACCATTATGTAATACAGATTTCTTGTGTGGCTTTAAATGAGCATTTGGCAGTTTTCGAAAGGACTGATTGAATCTGTATTGATGAGTGTAGTCAGAGAAGGATCACAATCCTTTTGCATAGAATTTAGATCATTCTTCTATTGAAATTTGGCTTTGTATATTAGTATATTATACATTTTGTGCAGCTCAATTTATAGCACAGTTAAAATATTGCATTTTTGAGACTGAATAAAATGAATATTCACGTCATATGTCATTTTTGTAGGTTTTGACAGTTTTTTTTGTCAGGTCATCATCACCCTGTCATGCATTCCTCATGGTGCAAGCATAGCAAAATCCTCTCCCCAGACCCCTGACCAGTGGGTTCAAAGGTGTGTACCCTCTGGAATGCTATTAGAAACTATAGCACGTGTAAACATTTTGTGCATGGAGTCATACAAGTCTCCAACACCAAATATACAAACATTTATACACCAGACAGAATATGTAGAGTTGCAATTTTCTTTCTTTCTTTCTTTCTTTCTTTCTTTCTTTCTTTCTTTCTTTCTTTCTTTCTTTCTTTTCTTTACCTTTTGAAAAATGCTTTAAAAATAATCAAACAATTAAAGAAACATTTGTCTTCAGAAACATTTTTTGTTGTGCAGGTTGAAAGTAACTTCACATTCCGATAGTACTGAATAAAGTAAATGATCTAAATGTACTTATATGAATTTTTATATTCTGGGTAAGGCATAAGACTAAAAAATGTTTGTTCAATTAAATATTATCAGGCCGACAAGTAAGTCAATTATGACAGGTATCTCAAACCGTCTGTCAAGAAATTTAAATTTGTATTTCTGCGCAGCCTGTCACGCGAATAGTTAGGTCACTCGCGCGTTCACGTGAAGCATAGATCTACAGCTGACAGAGTGAGTGACATCAGGTAAACTCAGCAAGCATCAACCTAAACTTCTTTCTGAAAGACTAACGTGGCCTTGTATCCATGAAAAGAAAGATGGTTTTTGAAAGGACTTCTGCCAAAAATGAAGAACCTTTCTAAACACTGTATTATTTCTGGCAGATCACCTACTGCACCTTTAAAATAACAATTAAAAACATTGTATCCTGTTTTCAACCGCAATCCTAGGGGTCATGTCATCAGTTCCACCATTATTTTGTGATCGCAGTAGTTCTTGCCATCAAAAAAAAGAAAGTTTTTTTTTTTGTATTTTCACAGCAAAACACAAGAATTGAAGAAACAACTGAAATTTTCCATTTTGTTATTGGACAACAGTAGATTCAGCCTTTATTAGCTTAATTTTCCTCTTTACTTTCCCCCTTCTCTACTTGCTAGGCACAGCGAAAAAATGACGCCTGCTTAACGATAAAATAATGAATGTCATTTTAAGGCAAGAGTGGGGTGGGGTGTGGGGGTCTGTTTTTTAGTGCATTACTTGTGCTGCTGAATTTGCCCCGTGCCAAGGAGTAAATCTGAGTGAAGCCGTGCGATGTGACATCATTTACTCAGAAATCCCTAATTTGTCAGCATTAATATTTCAACCCCACCATTGCCTGTCAGTGAATGCCAGAGATGACTGATCAATCTATAAAACGGCTGCGGCTAATTTATTGAATATTTATGTGCAATGTCATGTGTGGGGCGCGAGTGGAATTTATTTCGCCCGCTTGCCTCTCTGCTTGAGAACTTTTCTAACTAATCGCGCTTTTTTTTTTTTTAAAGAAGGGGAAAGATGCATAATGATAATGGGATACAGGGACGTGCATTGGCTTTCCTCTCAGCGTGGAAAGCTGCTCTCAAACATATTCACGTGTCTCTCGCTGTGTCACCATTCCACTCAATGAATTACAGTGCGGTGCCAGCGTATGATTGGGTTGAGATGATTCACAGTTCTGCACGGGGTGTTCCGAACGGTTGCAGTCTATTATAGTCGTCGCCGTCTCCATAATTCCATTTTCATTGTCTGGTTTCTGCGACGCTCCTGACTGACGCCATCCTAGAGGATAATACGTCTGTGTTGGTACATGGTGTGTTGTTATTTACCGCTGTGCCTTGAGAAATGTGTTTGTTTGCTAGTTTGGAGTGCTGTGCTGTGAAGTACAGAAGAAGGGTTGGGCTCTAGTCATGGATTCGTGGCAGACCTCCGGGTTTGTGCTACGATTAGAGATGGTGGGCTTGGGTTTGCTCAGCTGTGCAGTGTAATTTTTTTGACGTGTATCGATAGCCCAAATGTGACTCTGTGCTTTTTTTTAAAAGCTTTATTGTACAGTGAACAAATCTATTCCTTCCTTACAACCCTGTATTAGCCTCTCCGATACCCTCATTATACCCCCGCTAATTACAAATTCTCAAGTCAGTGCCAAGCATTAAAATAAGACAGTGCAGGGAAGCATATGGCATAATATCCTATTAATGAACACTCTAAATTCAAACCCAGGTCAGCTGCTCGTTTCATGCGCGTGTCACCAATCCAAAGGGGGAGAAAAAAAGTGACCTTCTTTTAAAATGCACAGAATGATTTGAAGAGATGGAGGCCTCAGGCAAGCTCATTGTTTTACTTGTTTAATTTTTTCCAGCAATTATTGATATAACATCGTGCGGGTATAGAGCAGAGTTTCAGCCTTAGAGGAGCAAAGGTAGCGATCGCTTTCTCGTATGATATCCCGTCTACTGGTTATGTCTTTTTCTTTCTTGTTCCCTCCATTCTCTCTCTCTCTCTCAAGGGAAACTGAGGCTATTTGCATTGGCTGTCACAACAGTGTGAGAAACAAGTTTCCCCTCTCTGCCGTGCTCTCCTCGCATGCGGCTTTTTAATGTGGACTGTCAAACACAAGAGAGATGGATTTCGCTTTCCTATTTAAAAGGGGGATGCAAATAGACACATTTAGCATGCTGGTGTCTCAGCTTGATAGATGCGTCTGTGGCAGCTTGGTTGGAATCTGGTATTCTGAGTTAATCTGCAGCGATGACCCTGTCGGCTGTGATTGGGAATAGAGGAAGAAAATGTGTAGTCCCTTTACAAAGAGAACAAAACCTCACCTCTTTTTGCCACCATTAACCCGTAAATAAAATGAACACAACATTATGAGCCAGGATCACACGCTCAGCCTATCAGTGCATTTCAGCCATCCGGATGCTGATTTATATTGACAGGGACACGTTTCAGCTCCGTCTCTGTTAGGCCGTCTCAGGGGAACGTTTCCTCCGGGAGACCTGAGATACTGCTGGGGCTTTGGGGTTGGATCCCAGCCCTCGGCCCTTGTGGGGCAGATTGGGGAATAGTTTGTTTTAAAAGGCTAAATCCCCCTGAACAGCTGTCCTAGATCAGGACTCAGATCAGTGGTGCAGGAGACCAGAGACAGCTGCAGGTGCATGTCTGGGTTCCATGTGGTCTCTGCAAATACGCGTGTGCATGTGTGCATGCCCAAATCAACATGAATGAGGATTTCTAGAGTTTACAGTATGTCTGGAGAATTATATCTGCTATCATTCCTGTTGATTTTGACTTGCTCTGCTGCACAGGACTATATATTTTATTCATTATTTGGATCCTCATTAGCTTCCACAGAGTGATTCAGAGTTTTTCTGAAGTTCACAAAACAACCTAAATGTACCTAAATATATAAACCTAGATAGATAGATAGATAGATAGATAGATAGATAGATAGATAGATAGATAGATAGATAGATAGATAGATAGATAGATAGATAGATAGATAGATAGATAGATAGATAGATAGATAGATAGATAGAGAGAGAGAGAGAGAGAGAGATAGATAGATAGATAGATAGATAGATAGATAGATAGATAGATAGATAGATAGATAGATAGATAGATAGATAGATAGATAGATAGATAGATAGATAGATAGATAGATAGATAGATAGATAGATAGATAGATCTGGGTCAGTTGGCATTTCTGTGTGGAGTTTGCATGTTCTCCCTGCATTCGCGTGGGTTTTCTCCGGGTGCTCCGGTTTCCCCCACAGTCCAAAGACTTGCGGTACAGGTGAATTGGGTAGGCTAAATTGTCCGTAGCGTATGAGTGTGTATGGATGTTTCCTAGAGATGGGTTGCGGCTGGAAGGGCATCCGCTGCGTAAAACATGTGCTGGATAAGTTGGCGGTTCATTCCGCTGTGGCGACCCCGGATTAATAAAGAGACTAAGCCGAAAAGAAAATGAATGAATATACTCACTGGCCACTTTATTAGGTACACCTGTCCAACTTCGTTAACGTACAATTCTAATCAGCCAATCACATGGCAGCAACTCAATACATTTAGGCATGTAGACATGGTCAATACAATCTGCTGCAGTTTAAACTGAGCATCCGATTGGGGAAAAAAGGTGATTTAAGTGACTTTGAACGTGGCATGGTTGTTGGTGCCAGACGAGCTGATCTGAGTATTTCAGAAACTGCTGATCTACTGGGATTTTCACGCACAATCATCTCTAGGGTTTACAGAGAATGGTCCAAAAAAGAGAAAATATCCAGTGAGCGGCAGTTCTGTGAGCGCAAACGCCTTGTTGGTGCCAGAGGTCAGAGGAGAATGGCCAGACTGGTTCACGCTAAAAGAAAGGCAACAGTAACTCAAACAACCACTCATTACAATCGAGATATGCAGATGAGCATCCCTTGCACAACAAGTCCAACCTTGAGGCAGATGGGTTACAGCAGCAAAAGACCACACCAGGTGCTACTCCTGTCAGCTAAGAGCAGGAAACTGAGGCTACAATTCGCACAGGCTCACCAAAATTGCCCAATAGAAGATTGGAAAAACATTGCCTGGTCTCATGAGTCTCGATTTCTGCTGCGACATTTGGATGGTAGGGTCAGTGGTTTAGGCTGTTGGTGGTGTAATGGTGTGGGGGATATATTCTTGACAAATTAGTACCAATTGAGCATTGAATTCAAATTGATGCATTTATAAAGCACTTTTTTCTGTGTATTGGCACAGAAAAAAACAGCAAAAAAGAAGTCACAATTAATCACTTACAGTGTAGACCCAGAAATGTGATCCTTATAATTTCATGCACCAATATTTATTATTCTTTCTGTCCATGTTAAATTCTTTGCTTGCTTGACTGACTTGACAGTTGGTATCTGACCATTAACAATAGTTCAAAGTTACTCATCATTTACTCCAGGTTCCAAAAATGCACCTGTTTCTTTCACCTCTTGAACATAATAAGATATTTTAAAGCATTTTTGGAAGTTTCGACTTTTGTAGTACATGTTTACAGTTCCACTATGGGTTTCAATCTTTGCTGGTTCCTAGCATTGCATAAAATATCTTCTTTTGTATTTAACAGAAGAAGTAAATAATTTTCATTATAATTATAATTATTATATTATAATTATTATAATTTTTGAACAATTCCTTTATGGATTAGTTAGAGCAACTACCAGTAGATTCTATGAACTGGCAAGACCTTGAGCCACTAGTATAATTTAACAATGTCGAAAAAAGATGTTTGATTTATTTCATAGGCAGAAAATAAATGATCTGCATGTTCTCTTTCACTTAACGGAATAAACCTTTCAGACAGATGTTTCCAGTGTTTAATGCAAACTTTGAGGATTCAAATAAGAGGACTAAAAGAGTGGAGGCTGGAGGGATCAAGGCAGCTTAGAGGAGGAACGCCGGGGCAACTTGATAGAGACTGAGGGGGAAAAAGGTCAGTTATGTCCTGAAGTATGCTGGATTCATTGTGTGCAGTCTGAGCAATGGAGGACTGATAAAAAAATGACCTCAATAAAAACAGCAGTGCCTATGCAATATGCAAATCATGACATAAAGGACGGGGCTGGAGTGAGAAGAGCCCACATGGCGCGTGATGTCTTGGCTATCGCTCATTGTACCCAGGCCTTTTATATGAACCTTCCCTGCAGATAAAGCCAGGAGAGGGCACTTGTGGAGGGTCACCTCTGCCCAAGGTGACAGTTGCTTTATTTCACAGTCTTCCCTGCTGGACTGACTCACAAAACTGCAACAGCACAGTGACCCGGGAGTACTTTTATATGCAGAGAATGTGAGATTGTGTAAACATGCTCCTGTGGTTTTGATTAGGTGTTAACAGAGGCTTTTACATGATGACCTGAATATTAAATATGTACAGGCATCAGGAGTGCAGTGCTCATGACTCAGTATGACCTCTGAGCAAAGATGCCATTTACAATAGCGTGCAGCCAGACATTTTCACCATACTCACCTATATGTACTTAAATATCAATAATAACAACAGTTATATTAGTTATAATGTTAATGATAATTTTTGTTTATTTATTTATTTATTTATTTATTTATTTATTTATTTATTTATTTATTTATTTATTAAGGTTATACCAGCATCAATATTTTTTTAATGTAGAAAATAGTAGTGGTAGGGGTAGTGGTGGTGGTGGTGGTAGTAGGAGAAGGAGGAATAGTAGGAGTAGTAGTACCAGTATTATTATTATTATTAATATTTTATGTTTAATTTGCAGATTTAACTTAAATCTAGTAATTATTATAATTGTTTTTGTTATTGCTGCTATTATTATTATTATCATTATTATTATTATTCATTCATTTATTTTCTTTTCGGCTTAGTCCCTTTTTTAATTCCGGGGTCTCCACAGCGGAATGAACCGCCAACTTATCCAGCACATGTTTTACACAGCGGATGCCCTTCCAGCTGTAACCCATCTCTGGGAAACATCCATACACACTCATTCACACTCATACACTACGGACAATTTAGCCTACCCAATTCACCTGTACCGCATGTCTTTGGACTGTGGGGGAAACCGGAGCACCCGGAGGAAACCCACGCGAACGCAGGGAGAACATGCAAACTCCACACAGAAACGCCAACTGACCCAGCCGAGGCTCGAACCAGCGACCTTCTTGCTGTGAGGCGACAGCACTACCTACTGCGCCACTGCGTCGCCTATTATTATTATTATTATTATTATTATTATTATTATTATTATTATTATTATTATTATTATTATTATTATTAATATGCCTTATACATTATGCCTTATTTCTGATATATATTATTATTTTATTAGTTTTAACATAATTATCATCATCATTATCCTCATATTAACAACAAAATAATAACAATAACAATAATAATATCAATATCAATAATGTCAAAAAAGAAAAATGTGAAGAAAAATGCATAATCTCCTGGCAGGAAATTACCAGTACAATCATACATATATATATACATTCAGACATAAAACACTCAGTTATGTGAAAACTGGAGAACACCTTGGGCCTGTTTCAGTAAGGAGGTTCAACCAACTCTGTGTTTAAACTTGAACTTGAGTTTTCCATTTCAAAATGGCAGGTTTGTCAAACGTTTGTCAAAAGAGAGGTAACTTTAACTCAGAGTCAGTTACCATGGTAACTTATTCTGTAAACCTAACCTGGTCAGGAGCAGGTTTTATTCTCTAAACTCTGGGTATCTGTCAATCTCCTCCTCTTTTTTAAAGACGAAGGGGTATTTCTCGCCTTAGCCTTAGTGATTCCTTGCCTACATTTCAGTCACACAAAGAACAAAGTTGCGAGAATGGCTTGTCCTTTTTTTGGGAAAATTACAATTAAATTCAATACCATAGTTTTAAGTTTTAAATTTGATATTACTGCAAAAAATAAATAATTAGCTTAAATTCACTGATCTTCTTCAGGGGCATGTACTGTAACTAGATTAATGGGATTATTACTCATTCTAAAAACTATTTTTAGTACTGCTTACATTCTTAATGTCATATCAACCTCTACCACTTGATCAATAATAAAGGCAGACACACAAGTGCACTTTTAAATCTATTAAAAAATCTATTTTAGAAATTATCTTAAACTGATCAACGTGTGTAAAAGTGGGAACCTTAAATTAAACATTTCCAATGAACATTAAGTTAAGGTTATATGCATTCATTTTGTCAAATTAGTTGTAGAAACTATGCAGCATGTCATTGATTGCAATTACATCTGAAATAACTTCAAAATTACGACCAATTCCCCACTTTTCCAAGTGAAAAGTCTATAAACGTCACACATTACATTACTTTTTTATTATACTTAAATATTTAAATACTTGAAATATTTTAAGTGTAAACTTATGCATTAACTTGAGCAGCTATGTTTTCTTACACTAACTGTCTCTGTTTCACTGATGCAGTGGTTTTGCTTTTTATATATATATATATATATATATATGGTCATGTTTGCTATAACTTTGCATGAGCACATCAAGTTCAGCTGGAGAACAAAATGCTGATCTCTTTTTTTCAGATGTTGCCACATTGACTCGTAATATTTGCACTCCATTGATAATGCCTTTTTATAGTCGCGGTGTGCACGCTTAACTCTGAATAAGTCTACTAAGACATGATTGACCTAACTCAGATTAGCTGTTCTGAAAGCGAAAACCCAGAGTATCTTTCATTTCAGAGTTAGAATACTCTGAGTTTTAACTTAACCTTCTTTCTGAAATGAGGCCCTTATGTTAATCAAGACCATATGCTAAAATTTTTTAATTTTTAATAGAAAATATACTGATAATTTTCAGGGCATTATCTGTTGTTATATTATTATAATATTATATTATTATTATTATTGTATTTATTTTTATTTAGTTTTTTTTACATGTAGTGGTAGTAGGGTTTGTTTATATTATTTAGGTTTTAACAAAATTTTTTGTTTTTTGTAAAAAATAACAAATTGCTGTTGCTATGTATTATTTGTTCGTTTGTTATATATACATATCTCTTTCTCTTTTTTTAATCACAGCCAAACTGTATGCTTTAAACTATAGTTATAACCCAGACAGTATCCCACAAGCTCCTATACAGTCACAGTGGCAGGCATTAGAAAAGCAGCAATTAATGGCTCATTGTGAAAAAGCAGGAGACGCGTGAGATGAAGATTTCGAAATGAGGGGAAAACAATTGGGATGACACAGAGGCAAACCAACGCGAATTCACTAAGGGTGCGTTGCAATGTGGGCAGACCCTGGCACGCTTACTTGGCACACTGGTCTGCCAAGTTGTAGGATTTACCTCGAAGCCTGAGGGTTTCGACATGAAAAGACTTTATCGGCGAGAGAGAGCCCTGTGGAACCCTCCGCGGAGACTGACCTTGTTGTGGCAATGAAGAGGAGGAAATGCAGGATGAATGGGAGAAAAATAAGGAGAAGAAGACAAAGGAAAAGGATGAGTGGTCCAAAAACCAGAGCCAAGTCGCTGAAACAGAAAGGGAAGGAGAGGATGAGAACAATGATGTAAAACCATGGTGTGGAACAACAGCCTCTGGCAGCAGCAGCTTCACAGAGGCAATTCACACACAAACACACGCATAAACACAAGCCATCGTAAAAGGAGCAAGCCCGCCCTGTGCTAAATGAATGCATTATTATTTCCCCCCGTGTTTGTGAGCGCGTTTCCCTTAATTCCGGAGCGTGGATGAGGCGTTGAGGCCGTGCGGATGATCATGGCCTCCTCATCAGTACAGGGCTGCAGGTGTTTGTCTGCTCGCTGCAGAAGAGCTCGTCTGCTCTAGCAGGAGCACATGGTCAAGTGGTCAGCAAATTGAAAACGGAAAATTGCTGCCACTTGTTCCGGCCATTGAAATGTGTGTGTGTCAGTAGAAGTGGCCGGGTCACAATAGATGGCCCAGTTTTTTTTTTTTTTGGTTATTGATAAATTGTCCGGTCCAAATGGTGCCTGTTCTTAAAAACAAACATAAACAAACATGGTTTTCTACCAACTGAAGGTTTTAGTTCGTTAAAACTAAACGGTCTGATTTAGAGAGATTCATCACCCACTGACGTTGTTGTAGTTGACTTTGCCTTTTTCAACATTAGGAAATCATTACAGACAGTGCTTAATTTGAGCTGGATTCTGTCAGATCCTGTTCTCAACAATATCATATTTTTATGTTTTGCATCCTAGTATTTTTTTTAATCGTTCTGCACTATATTAAAAATGTACATAAATTAGCAGTTTTCCACATGTGAAGTTTATTTATAAACTAAGTTTATTTATTAACATTTTAAATAGTTGATACTGTCTGGGTTGGGGTTGTATGTTACTTTACAAAAACATTTACTGTCATTTTACAGATGTATTTCTCCATATATTCTCGTGGGTAGCATGTTCGCCGCACAGCAAGAAGGTTGCTGGTTTGAGCCTCGGCTGGGTCAGTTGGCATTTCTGTGTGGAGTTTGCATGTTCTCCCCGTGTTGGCTTCGGTTTCGGGTGCTCCGGTCTTCCCCACAAGTCCAAAGACATCCACTATAGGTGAATTGGGTGAGCTAAATTGTCCATAGTGTATGTGAGTAATTGAGTGTGTATGGATGTTTCCCAGTGATGGGTTGCAGCTGGAAGGGCGTCTGCTGTGTAAAACATATGCTGGGTAAGTTGGCGGTTCATTCTGCTGTGGCGACCCCATATTAATAAAGTGACTAATCTGAAAAGAAAATGAATGAATACATGAATAAATGAATGAATGAATCAGAAAATTATTGATGCTCTTATGATGCTGGGTTCATCCGAATAGGCTATTAAAATCTGCATTTGCTCTGAATTCAGCATTAGATTTGCTATCTATCACCATTTAGTGATGTCATGTTCCAGAAAAACTGAAAGTGTTTGGTTAACTTCAATCACAGCGGTATTTATTTGCTATTTTTGTTTCTGATATTATTCATTTACAGATTAACCACTGATTAACAAAATATTTTACATAAAACTGTTGTCCTTGGTGATTATAAAGCCAAAGGCTACGGGCACTTCAAGAGTCATAATAACAAACACAGACAAAACAAAATTGGTAAATTACATAAAATTTGTGTTTTTTATTTTTTCATGAATTATCAAAGCATATATATATATAAACTGCTCAAAAAAATAAATAAATAAATAAATAAATAAGGGGAACACTTGAACAACACAATGTAAGAAAATAGTTTTTTTTAAATGAATTTGTTTTCGTGCAATGACCAGCAGTTCCGCAGAAGTAGATTCTGTTCATTTATTTTTACATAAAATAAGTACCACCTGATTGTTACTACAAAAAAAGATTAGTAGTGTTGGTATGTGTATAAATGTGCATTTATGTCATAACATTTTAGAATTTCATTAGGAAATAATAGGCTACAGGGAACCTAAATCAAATAACTTTTACAAACATTATAACCATGTATTTTGAGCTCCATTTATTGCACAATAAAATACCTTAAAGTATTCAGAATAGGAAAAGGACTTAAAAAAATCTGTATACACAACAATTGATATAAATGTAAAGCCTAAACACTTTAATTAAACTAGAAAAAATACTGATAATACTGCCATTTTTGTTCATGGACATTTTAATATATAAAAAAACACAAGTGGAGCACTTCTAAAAGTTCATACAATACTATTTAGAGTGCACATTTTGATTGCTTGATGTGAAATACATAATAAAGGTTTCTTTGGATTGTAAGTCACAGCACATTTCATTTCAGAAGATAAAAACAACTTATATTCTGGAAAATACATTAAATACTGCATAAACATGTCACAGATTATTGACCATTAGCAAATACTCCAAACTTTAACATACTCTTTAAATGCTGAATAAATAAATGCAAAATCAGATCAATTTCAGACAACCGTTTGTATATAAAAAAAGGGGAAAAGGAAATGCTTCTCCAATCTGAACTGCTGTGGTAATAGTGTGTGAAGCATATAGCACACTCATTTAACCTCCATACCTTTAATCACCAACATTTTCCAATTCATTTCCTTACCCTCTCACCCAAACCACGCACAGCATGATAAACACTGAATATTTACTTAGACATGCAGCTAAAGCATATTAATATCTCTTCCATTCGGGAAGGACGGAGATGTTCATATTCATGGTTTGCAGTATTTATGCATTTATGCATAGGCGAAAATGTTAAGCATAATTCAAACCATTTGAATTACAAATGATTGCATGTAGATGTATGTCAACATTGATTTAATCTTATGAATTTGGCAGCACAATAGACTAAACTTATATTGTTAATGATAATAAAATAAAAGAATATGTTGTCTATTATTTTATTTTATTTTATTTTATTTTATTTTATTTTATTTTATTTTATTTTATTTTATTTTATTTTATTTTATTTTATTTTAGGGATATGCTTATTAAAATGCTGTAAGGTTTGGGTAAGAGAGGTGGTGATAAGTTGAGGGGTTGGAGGCATATAGAGAGTCAGTTCCTCTGTCAGCGTTTTGTTCTGGGGTGGAAGGTGCCCCTCTCCACAGGGTGGGGGTACAGTGATCCCTCTTTGACACTCCTGCTGTGGAACACACACCTCTCGCTCCACCCCTTGACCAAATGTAGGACATTCAACAACAACTCTTCTGAACAGAGGGCACTGATGATCCTATGCGATTCCATAATGCTCAGATAGACAGAGGATAAGTATTGCTTGTAAGATTATAAATACTGCATTTTTGCTTGTGTAGAATTTACTGTATTTTCATTGTACATACCTCACTAACACAAAAAGTAGATATATATTATATATTATATAAAGTGTGTTTGTTTTTTTACTATTCTGACTAATAATTAAAATCAAACATCAAGTAACACATTTAATTACACAAAATTTGAAAATAGAATGCTAAAAAAAACATCCTGGATCTTTTTTTCAATTGTGTAACTGTGTAAAAAGTGATCCTGTGAATTTATTTTTTTTTAAAATGTGAATTCAGTCCTTTAATATCCCATTGCTGTAGTGAGCTGTATGGTACAGTATATATGCAATATAATTTTCTACTATATGCTCGCTGTTATATCATTAAAGCACATTTAAAATAAGTTCAGCTCTATTTTGATAGAAACATATCCCATATCGGAGAGTATCTCATTTCTCTGTTTGTATTGCAGGCTTATTATACACAAAATAAATATACAAATAACAGAACTCCACCAAATCATCTCCTTAAAGCCAGACCATGAAGAGCAACTTGGAAAAACATTATGTCTCATCCCGCTGTCCCTGTTTTCCTTCTTGCAGTCTTAGTCTTTAACCACCTGCCATAAATAAGAATGAATTAAAAATGAATACCATGCAGAATGAGAGCCATTGATCTCGCCGTAAGGAGCCCGCACTTGCCTGTTTCCTTGATTGTCACACTTAGTGTGAATTATGTGGAACATGTGTTGAATTTATAAGATAACGGGCTGGAACCAGATTGCTCTAGACGCCATTAGAAGTGAGTGTGATAGACGCTTTGACTGACAGGATGAATGTTGCCCCCTCTTCCATTCCTGTCCTGTGCTTTTTTTTTTTTTATGAATTCTGAGGAGGCGAGCATTTGAATTCAGAACATAAGGGTTCGACTTTTTATATGTATATTTCTAAGTATATATATATATTTATTTATGTGACACTGGACCACAAAACCAGTCATAGGGGTCAATGTTTGGATATAGATTATCCATTGACGTATAGTGTGTTAGGATAAGACAATATTTGGTTAAAATACAATAATTTGAAAACAATCTTAATCTGAAGTTTAAAAAAAAAAAAAAAAAAAACTAAACATTGAAAAAATCCCCATTAAAGTTGTCTAAATGAAGTGCTTAACAATGTACATTACTAATCAGAAATGCATGTACTGTTGGACATTTTCAGTGCCTATAGAAAATCATCACACCTTGTGAAAATCTATACCTTTACTCACATTACACCCTGCTTTCAAAAGACATCCGGGATAAATTTGTAGAAAGGCACAGGTTAGGGGAAGGCTGCAATAACATTTCAAAGGCTGGAAAAGTTATTTGAAGTGTGATTTGATTCAAGGCCGTATGACAAATAAAGTCATTATTTCAATGGGCTATGATGATTTTCTGTAATAAATATCCTCATGGAACATTATCTTTACTTTTACTTTTGATTATTGACAAAAGAAAAATAAATCATTTTGACTCTGATATACTCATGTCCAGGGTCACATATATAAACTTATGCCAGGATCCACCATGTTGTGATTACATTAGCATCTGCTATAATGCTGCTTACATTATTTGGAATTATTTTGACATGGAATTAGGACATTGTAATGAAGAACTGTTTTTGCATAATGCTACAGAACATCCACACCACTAGGTATCAGTTTGGAAATTTGACAGTGATACACCTAAAAAAACCATATGGTACGCTAAAGTCATGGTGTCATAAATCATAATACAACAAGTTGGATGCAGATGAAAGTGGTAAACTTTCCGAGAGTTTCCGAGTTGGGGGCTTGTTAGTGAGAAATGATGAATCGATGCATGTAGCAAAAGCAGTGACATTGTCCGGCTTTTTATTTACAAAAAATAATAATAGTATTAATAATAAATACTTTTTAAATGTGACAGGACTGTAATAAAAAAATTGTAAAAGTTGTATGTGATACACCTTAGTAGTGTTTCAAATAAAAGTATTTTTAAAATAATATAAATGCAAAATGCATCTGATTACGACTTCAACTCGAAAGTATGAATGCCCCAGGAGGCCTTGAATGCAGCAGTGGGTTACATTCGAAAGCTTCAAAATGAAACATCAATTGAAAGTTGCATTTGGTGGTCATTTTGTGAGCAAATGTACTGTACATTTTGACCAACTTATTCTAATTCTAATGTTACTTCTAGCAAGTTAGTATTAGTAATTAAATATTCTCCCAGGTTTCACCAAAGCTCTCTCACTGCTGTTGTAGATTTGCTGTTGTTGAAGTTTGTCATAATCGGGAATGTGAGGTGCCTCTGTTCACAGACTTTGCCTTCAAAGTCACCGACACTGCCTCATAGTTTAACAAGTCAGCTGTCTATGTTTTCGGAAGCTGCCATTCAGTGCACTTTTAATTTTTGCTATTTGTAGCATAATTGAGTACACTTTATCATTTTCTCAGTAAATACAGGCAATGTATTTTTATGCATTTAAACAAAACTGATTTATTAAACATATATATTTATTAAAATAATGTTTTAGTCACCACACATATTCAGAAATAGAAAGATAATACATTTAAATTCAAGCAAAATATTGCAAAAAAAAATTACAAACTACAAATTTTCAACAAAATCTTTCAATTCTTTTGCTTCTCTTGATTTTTCCTCTTTTTTAAATTTGTATTTAATATTTTTAGGTTAGTTTCTGGACCGTTATTGTAAGTTATTTTGTTAGATAAGCTCCAGATTTGGCTTCAGTACTGACTAATCTAATGTATATATGCACAAATATAATATTGTATAGCTTCCTGTTAAAAATAGGAATTTGACAGATAGATTTGTCAGGGGTGTACTTATATATGCTGAGCACTGTATATAAAACCATTTTTATAATTAAGCTGTTTTCTTCATGGGAAGGTCAAAATAGGTACCTACTGTATAATGTAGGCATTTTCAAGTTTGTCTATCTTTGTGAAGATATTTAGTGCATCAAACAAAAGTACCTGTGCACAAATTAGTGTAAATTGCTCAGACCCCTATTTCAAGCAATACTGGTGGGTGTCTGGGAACAACGTCTATAAATGAAGCGCACAGCAATGGCGTGGAAAATGAAAGGTGACTCTCCATTGAGGAGCAAAAGATCTGTGTGATTTTCTCATTTACAGTGTTTCTAAAAACCGAAAGCAGGATGTTCTTGGTCATCCTGGTCTCAATTTGTGGTCCACACCTCAATTGCATTTGTTAGCTAGTAGCAGCGTTGTGTATGCATTTATGTTTAAAAGTTGATTTGTGACACGAGTATGCAGCTCTTTTGTCTAGTTTGAAGGGGGAATCATACATTTGTATTTGAATGTCTGCACACCCTCTTTGCCTCCCCACCCGCTACCCCCCAAAAACACTATTACTGACTCAATCTTCCTATGGGAAAACAAACTTTATAAAATTCTCCATAACCCACCAAGCGGAACCTATTTTCCTCCCGATGCAATTAACTGCACCAACATTTACAATAATATGATTACAGCCACTTTGGAAAAAGTCAGAGAGGGTGGGAGAACGAATATTAGGTATCAGCAAGGGGTTGATCGTGATGGTCGTATTTTCAGGAGACTTGCATTTTCTTTGAGCAAATAAAGAGCCACTAAATTCTCCTTAGGCAGTAAAACCCAATGCAGTGGAACCACGATAACAAACACACCAGCCACTTTTCCTCTCTCACCAGTTTCTTTTTTTTCCTTCGTTGCTCTCAATCCGGGTTCTTCTCTCTTCCTACCTCCCTCAATTAATTAAGCCTTTCACGGGCATGTAATTAGGAACATTACCAAGTCATAAAATTGCCACCAGCCACTAAATTATGTGCAGGCCCACAGCAATTTGTTAGTAATTCCTTTCTTCAAGACATTGACACCATGGGGTCCAAAATGTCTTCAGGTGTGCCACTGTGCTTTGAAGGTTTTATGTTTATTATGATCAAAAAAAAGCCAATGAGATTGTCAAGATTCTTATTCTGTTGCAGAGAATAAGACACACTCACTTACAGAATTTTGGGGTTGTTTTAGGCTATCTAAAAGGTATGTGAATCTAGGAAAATTTCATTACATTATCTCTAAATTGGATTTTAAGACTCAGCGTTTTTCACATTAGCCAGTCATCAGATTCACAACAGAAATGAAGGAGATGGGAATTTGCACAACCTAAGCCACCTTTTTTTTTTTTATCTGTAGAGCGACTCTTCCAATTTCATGTTTCTGGTAAACAACCCTTTCCAATGAGGCTTGAGAACCGGAGGACATTGAGCGGCCCCATTGTGCTCCATGCTCATAAAGGATTACAGAGAGAAGAAAGTGACAAATCCAAGCCTCATTCTCCGTCTGATGATCCTGCTTCCACCACATTGGACATAGACACTGAGGCAGGGGGTGGTGGGGTCGGACCGGGAAGAAAAGGAGCACTATTGAGTTTGTTTGAGCTGCACATGGCATGAAAAGGTTAAAGGCATCAGTAGAGTAAAGCGCTGGGGTGATTGTAACACAAGAACCTAATCATAGGCTCTATCAGCTGAGCCATCCCTGACCCTGTCATAACCATATTCCATTGTTTCTGTTTACAGGCCAGGAGAGGGAAAGCAAGCGGTGAAAAAACCCAAAGGCTGGCAATATTGATTCTTGTCCCCTCATATTGAAACCAGATATTGATTTTCTTTCTTTTTTTTAAATAGGAAAAAGTGCATTGTTCAAATGAAAGAGATTTCTTTTGGGATTTGGCAAGAGAGGAGCTAAAATGAGCATCCTTTGGAACATAGTCTCTTGCGGATTTGGTACAGGAGCTGGTAATTGAATCCAGCAAATGGGCTCATGCATTTGGTGTGAGAGTTTTTGGCCAGGGAAAGGGAAATATGCTTGCCTCTGACAAAGAGGATTTATTCTCTTCCCCTATCATATTTAGCCTTAATAGCCTTGATTTTTTTGTATTAGTCAAGAATGATAGAGTAAATGATATGACTCTGTAATGGTTATGACATCACAGTATGTGTTACCCTGATCACGGTGGCTGCCTCCCATCACTGTCTCTTGATTAGCCCGTCAACATTCGCCAGCATCTATTTCACATTCAGGGGGCGTTCGCTCGTCTCCCACTCAATTTGCAATTAAGACAAAATTTAGACCACTGAAGCCTGAAGGCAGGTGGGTGTCCTCAAAGCATGTTGCTTAGCAACTGTCATAGAGCAAGGCCTGGCACCTGTGCAGCAGGGGGCAGCATGGAGAAAAAGCGGGGGACGGGGTAAAGCCTCCATCGTGGACATGTCTGAGAGGCTGAGATATAGGAGTCAGACTTGGACTTAGGGAGCATGGGGGGAGGAAAGCTTATCTTAGACAGCCATGGTTGAGTGGTAGCAGTCAGACAGACAGAGCTCACGGCTGGAGCCCCACCTCTTCTCGAAGCACTCAGGTCAGGGCCAAAGGGGACTATAGCCCCAGCCCTGACACGGGTCCGACACTGTTATCCCCTCATCTCCTGGGAGCAGTATCAGTGTGAATGTGCAATATGTGCAATGTGTGGGGAAAGGGACAGGGGGCACTGATGCTATCGCAGGCTCTGACTATGAATGTTGAGTCCCAGGGGACTGCCTGGTCTGGAACTGATCAAACCTTCCCAGGTCTGTGAAGAGAATAACATTGATTTTCATACAGTGTCCTTAGGCCAAAAGACATTCTGACTGATGGACTTCTGCATTAAATGATCATACATGTTATTACATATCACCTATTATGTTTCTATTATTATGTACAGCAGAGGTGGGAACTTCAGTCCCGAAGGGCCAATATCTTTCAGAGTTTAGCTCCATCTCTAATCAAACACACCTGCCTCTGATTTCCAAGCACTTCTCAAAACCTAGGTGAGGGGTGCCCAGTCCTACTCTTACTCTAATAATTCCTTACACTTATTTAGCACTTTTTTATGGTGGAATCTCCTCATCCACCAGCAGTGTGCAGCATCCACTTGGATGACGTGGCGGCAGCTGATGGGGAATTCATTGTGTCTTGATGAATTTCTGATGAATTGATTATACTTATTATATTTATATACTTATTTGAGTGATTTCAGTATTATTATTATTGTTGTAACTGGACATAAAAAGTCACCTTGTGCAAATGCTGTCAGGGATGAGAAGAGAAATTAGGAGAGCAAATTAGAAGAGCAAGATGAAATGTCACAATGGCAGTAGATTTATGGAAGAAAGGCCATAACGGCACCTGCGTTATGTTCTGTACATCATGATAAGGCACACCTGCACGTGCACCCACACTCATTTGTAATGACTGCCAAAAAATATGAGTAGCCGTGAACTTCAGCTGAACTTACAGTTGACAGCTCAGTAAACAGCGAACAAGATATATTGTTGAGCATTGTTTTTTGGCTGAGTCATCACATTTGAAGTAGGAAGGAAAGACCTTAACTGGACATAAGTAGGATCCATAAAAAACCCTGAGATTCTATTGGTAGTGGACACCTGAGAGATATGATATCCTATTAGTGGAGAAGCTAAGGGAGGTGTGTAATGTGTAAATTTGGGTGGAGTGTTAAGACAAAGAAGTGTATTTAAACTGTGTGCTAGCCTATACTCATCAGACACTCGAACGACCTGTCTCTGTTGTTACTGATGCTGTAACAATAAACTGCTTTGCCTAAAGACTTCGGAGATCTCAGACTTTGTCATTTTTTGAAGACTTTGACTTTGAAACTTAGAAAATATTTTGCAGACCAGAATCTTTTTTCCACAACATATTTGGCGCAGCAACGTGGGGCTGGATCGAGGACATCGAAACTGGTGCCGGTAGCCCTTGGCGGCAGCTCACTCAGAGACCAAAAAAGGGCGCCCTATTAACTAAGGTAAGCATATTTGCTTTAATATTTTTTGATCTCTGTGAGAGTGGGCTCTGAGGGTGAACCAAGTACCTGAATTCGTTATTTATATGTACCTCACCAGTAAAAAGAACTCAGAAAACTAAGTAAAAGAAATTGGAATTAATCTAATTAATAAACAAAATTGTAATAAATGATTAGATAAAAGTTAAATGTTTTAGAAAGATTGAAGGTATAAAAAAGAAGAAATCTCCCAGGTCTTTAGAAAATTTGCATGCACTAACAAGAAAAATGTAGATATGTGAATGCATGCATGGCTGTAAATAATATGCGATTGAGAGAATGCCACGCGATGAAGCGTGATGCCACGCGACGAAGCGTGATGCCACGCACGAGGGCGTGAGGAATGCGCGCGAGGTGACACGGGGTAGGATCGCTTTTTGGAAAGTGCATTAAGGGGGCAGTGGAAGAGCTTTGCGTCATGCTCAACTGAGATCTTACTATAGATTCTCGCAGAAGAGCTCTGTGTGATGCTCAGCCGAGATCTAGAAAAGTAGATTCTTGCAGGCAGAGTTATAGACTAGAGAAGTGACCGCTGACCAAACCCCTTGTGTACTGAGAAAAAAAGGGCTGGATCACCGTGGGACTACCTGATGTTGATTTGTGTTGACTTATTATCTCTGTGAGATTTTAGATGGTGCAACGGATGCAGATTTATGTGTTATTTGTGAAGGCCCGGGCCAGGGGTTATGGGGAAATGAAATAAAATGAAATAAATGGAAAGAATTAGGATCAAACCAAAGCGAGTCCCTAGAACAAAAAATCCACCAAAATATTGGATGTGCAGATTATTAGGCCATTCTGAGAATTGTATAACTTGTGATAAAAATAAAGAAACGAAACCATTAATACCTAAAAAGGAAGAGATAACCATCGAGTAATATAAATTGCGATAAAATACATATTTCTTCTTTCTCACCTTCTCTTTGAGGGTGATTCTTGTTTTTTTTTCTTCTCTTTTTCTATCCTCCCATTACCCTTTTCTCTCTTATTTTTTCTTTCCCTTCTCATTTTATTTTCACTTGAAGTTAAAAAATATTTTTAAAAAATAACTAAAAAATAAATTAAAGAATTGGATTTTGATCAACAAATTTTTTGGAGTGCAGTTTTTTCTATAGAAGCTAGAATAAATAGGGCTAAGATCTTGATTGAAACTGCGGGTTCTGAAACACACGTTTGGAGAGAATCTCACTATATAGATATATTAGGAAAGAAGCAAGAATTAACTGAAAAACAAAAAAAATAAATTCCTAAAGAATCTGACAGTTGAGTGGAATTTGGCTGAAGTAGAAAAAGAGTGGCCGACGGTTGACTGGAGAAAGGCCATTGACGAACGCATTAACATTAATACAGTAGAAAGTTTCATAGAAGAAAGATGCAGAATTGAAGAAGGAGAAAAAAAAAGCACGTGGGAATATGCTGCTAGAATTGGATATTTTTCTAGATCCGGTAGTAGTGCCAATCGTTAATGAAAGTAATTATGAAGGAATCAAACCATTCACTGTTCTGACAAAGCCTAAACTGCAGTTAGGTTGTTGTTTAAGGAGAGTGAAATGGAAGAGTAAAATATTATATAAAGGAGTAGAAGGAAGGATCGAAAATGTTACACTGAGAATCTAACACTGCAAGATCTGACTATAGGAGTGTGGCCTTTTGGAAGGTCATGGGGTGAAAATAACTCTGCTTGTAACCAACCCCCCAACAGCAGGATTTATGCTTAAAAGATTTGAGCCGCACTGCATACTGTCTCAGTATTGATACTACACTATGATGCATTGCAGAAAGTTACATTTATGTTGTATATTGTAGAAATTGTAAGCGCTTTGATGTGCATAATTACATGAGCATTTCAAGGCTTTGAAAAATAAGAATGTGTACGGCTAATAAACTTCGGAATTGATTAACTTTGTTGAATTTCTAGCACTAAGTGCCATTAGGTTCTGAAAAAGATAAAAAACATTGCATCTCAGCTATAGCTCCTTTGTAATGTTGCTTTTTACCTTTTTATGATAAAAGCTTAATCTTAAAATATCTTAAGTTGTAACTTTTTATTATATTTTTATTTTTGTCATATGATAAAAACATTGTCTTAATTACAAGTCCTGCCGTATTTTTCAATGCTCCGTGTTTGTTTTTTGAAGTTTAAGCAAACACTTGCTTTGAATGGTTTTTGATTTGAAAATTCATAAAACCGTTACCTTTCTGGATTTTTCTTTTTCTCTCTTTTGAGTGTAAACTTTTTTGATAATTGAGGGAGCACTCCGTTGCTCGACTTGTATTTGGTTTTTGAGCAGGCGCCTCCATTTTCTTTTTTTAATTTACCTTTTACATTTTTAAGCAAATGCATTATTTGGAAAGTAAATATTTTAGGAAAAAGTATAACAATTAATAGGAATTAATAGAGAAATAAAATAAAATAAATAATAATCCAGCTGTCAAGAATGTGCATGCACTAATGAATTGATGATTTGTGATCGCTGTTGATGAAATTAGAAATAAGATATAAAATTCCTCAAAGAACTGGTTATGCAGACTGGTTAAATATTCTCTAAACTGCCAAATACTTTTAACCTATTATGGGAAACTGAATAAGAAGTTAATGAACGGCATAAATTTTTGATTTTGTATAATTTTAATTATAGATAAATCCTGTGCAATATGTTGAATGAAAACAAAATTGGCTGGTCAAATTTAATAATAATGATGATAATGATAATAATTTAAACTTGCATACATCCTAGTACAAATTTATATTTTTGTTTTGTAATATAGGAAGAAACCCAAAGAGATTTACTATATAGATCCACAGGGCAGAATTTGCCCAATGAAATAATGGCTTTGGATGAATTGTATTTGAAAATAAAAATAGTAATAACAATAAATAAATAAATTACTGTGACAGATCTAAAACTATGTTACATTTGCGCAGTGCATAACATGGGAAGAAAAGGATTTCATCAAAATGGCTCTTTCTAATGTCAAAAGTAAAACATTGTCAGTTTTTAATTATCATGAGGGGTTGAATATTTTCCAAGTAAATGCTATAAGAGTAATTTTTAAAAAATTCATTATACATAAAAGGTGGACTTAAATGAGGAATATTTTTGAATTGATAAAGATCACACTGAATATAGTAGAAATTAAACATTAAATGAATTCAAGAATTACACTAGTAATATAAACATGAAAGCACAAAATCTTCATTTTAAATACACAAGTTAGACTAGGCTGATGAGTTTTGAGCAGTTCCAGCATTGTGAATGTGACATTTACAGTGGGGTCTTCAGGTGTGGATGTACGGAGGAACTACATGTTGAAGCAGCTGTTTGTATTTTACTTCTGGCCGAGTTGTAGGATCAGAGTGGTATCAATCTGTAAACGTTTTTTGTGTTTTGGGGAAGATGGACAAGTTTTGTGGATGGGGTCAGAAAAGTTTGTCAGTTTGTGGAGGTTCTGTGAATTGACATGCGCATGTGGAGGAAACAGTGCTGGTCAACGGGATGGAGGCTCTTTTTGGAACAAAAATGATTGATTTGATTTTATTTAACATTGTTGCATTTATGATAAAAAAGACAGATGTGAAATTGGCACTTGTGTGACTTTGGTAGATCAAGTGTGGTTGTTTGAAAACATTGACAGAGACATTTTTGAGTATTTTTACAGTAAAGTAAAGTACAAGCCTACACAAAAAACCTAGAAAGGATTTTACGTTTTAACTCTTATGTCATTCTGTAACTAACGGAAAATATTTAGAATTTCCATTTACAGGTGAAGGAGACTTAATCAATGCAAGGAAATGCAAAGCCCATATTACACTAACCAACTACAGCGATTCTGCACAGAATATGAGGGATCAAGGATATACTGGTAATGATCATCCCCGGCCGCCAAGAAAAAGTCTTTAGCAATGGCTTGTGGAGAAGACACCCTGGTAAGGATGAAATATCCAAAACATTAATAAGAAAAGCAACACATTTAGAAAATGTGGACCAACTGATGATTTTATATCAGTAGACAATAAATTGGTAAGACTTAATTATTTTAATAAATTTAATCATAATAGAATGAAGTATTGAGACTGAGAAATTAAAGTTAAAAATACATTGAAAATTTGGCAATTCCTGAATGCTGTATAAGTGCTGACTAAAAATATAACTATAAAGTATTGAATCATTCAAAGTCTGTTATTGAGGGAACTAACTATTAATAAATGGATACATGAAGAATGTCTAAATTAACATACATATGAAGCATACTTAGAGAATGCAGATCGACCTAACTGGAGAAATGAAAAAATGGCATTTTAAGTAAGAGTATATCTGCTGATCTGGTATTATAAATGTTTAAGCAGCACGCCAACAAACTAGGCATATACTTTGGTAAAGTTTTTATAAGATGCAACTTTTTCAATCTGTGTACCATTTAAAGTTTTGATCTTAAAAGTTGTTTATTGATAACCTGGATCGTGTAAAGATCATGCACTTAGTTTTTTGTTTTTTACATTCAATAATAATTTTAAGCAATCAATGAACATTTGGAATGAGTTAAAAGCATTTTGCTAAGAGTATTTTGCTACTTTTTAATAGATGAAGCCATAGTGTAAATAATTGTGCCATCTGCATAAAAGTGTACATTTGTACATATGCAGACTCAGCAAGATTTTACCAAGATCATTTCAGACTTTACCAAACTAATTTATAAAAATAGAAAATAAAATTGGTCGCAAAATTTAACCTTGAGGAACACCTGTCTTTACTGTTAAAGGAGCAGAGGCATAATTTTCTATAGAAACACATCTTCCAGTCAAATATTTATGGAACCATTTAAAAATAATAATAATTGTGGATCTGAAGTAATTTTGACATATAGTGCTAAACCTTATACATTTTAGCCTTTGCAACAAAGTAAATTGATCCACTGAATGCCATTGTCTAAAACAAAGATTCCCAAATTAGGGCCCGCGATAACCTTTGATTTGGCCCGCCATCCTATCTGAGAAGAGAGGAAGAATGATGGGGAAGCTTTAGAGATTGAGATTTAAAATATAACGTAACCTTTTGTTTGTTTTATTGTTAAACTCCAACTGAAATTAAATGTTTCAATTAAATTTTGCAAATTGATCAGATTTAGTTTTAATGTACATACTGTCACTTGATGGACAGAAGACATTGCAGAGAAGGCAGATTCTGCTTGACTAGTGTATTCAGCATTGAACTACATTGTTCACTGTTATGTTTTATTGCAACAAGTTATCGTTTTAAAAAATTATACTGCATTAGTTAATACAATTTAAAGTAATGTTTTTGATTTATTTTTGAATATTGGGAAATAAATTAGGAAATTACCCATGGCAACCTAATTGGAATATAATTTATGCATATATTTACCTTTGGCCCACGGCTCATAATAATATTTTATTTTTGGCCCTTTATATGAAAAGATTTGGGCACCCCTTGTCTAAAAACCTAACTGAGATGTAGGTCTAGTAGAATTCAGTTAAGCTAAGATGGAATAGTAATTTTATTTTTATTAGAAGCAAAAATGTTAAAAAGGATAATAATACCACCTAAAGCAAGAAGCTCAAATGAAAAAGCTATTTAAAGGATTGACATTACTGTGAAAAATGCTGGGTTCCACACAGTTGATTTGTGTTGGGACAAAAAGGGGAATTAACTTATAGGGAATTAACCTAGCTTATTGGTTTTTACAAATTTAGGTGGATTGATCACAAAGCAAAAAAGCTCAAATAACTCAAGAATTGTATTGTTTCAGCTCAATTTGAATGAGTAGATTGATCAAACAGCAAATTACATTTTTGAGCATTAGTAGAAACATTAAGTTATTATAATACATCAAAACATCGAGTAAAAAAATCTAAAGTACAATTGGTGCAAAAGGTAATGGAAAATGCCTCCAGAAATATTTAGACAAATGAGGCCCTCCTGATTTGTTGAAGATGCTATCATCCTGGACACATGTTAAGGCTGTTTACATAAATGACTGGATTAAGTGAAGACTGGACTTAATCCAGCCATTAAGCAAAAGACTATGCTATAAAAACTGCTCTCCTTTGAGCATTTATGAAGAAAGCACCAAAAAATTTAAGAACAATTCTTGTATGGTCAACTGATGGATTGAATTTATTCAAAGGGAACTACAGACAGCCCCTGCTCTTGCCATGCCAAAATATGATAAACCTTTTCATCTGTATGTTGCAGATAGAAAAGAAGGATACGCATCTGCAATTCTGATGCAAAATACGTGTGATCGCCAGAAAAAGTAAGCGAAAACATATTACAGCACCAAGCTGGATATGGTCGTTCAAGGCCCACCACCATGTTACCAGCAGGGCCTGACTGGCGTTTACTGTGTATATGAGAAAACATCAGTTATTACAATGGACACACTCAGTAATTATCTATACACATCACAAGGTAGCTGAATTGATAAAGCAAAGAAGCTGACTCAGGCCAGTAGTATATCTGACATTATTGGCTTTCCCAGATATAACAATAAAAAGGAGCAATGCAGTAAACTCAGCTAATTATATTCTTCTCAAAGGAGAAAGAAAGTCACATGAATGTATGACCGAACCGTTAGCATTCAACAGATTAAGACCTAGAGTCAGACCAAATATCTAATGCAGAACTTGATTACTTTGTGGACTGTTATTGCTTCAGAGATGATTTAAGAAATCATGTGAGCTGTAGTTCAAAAAGAAGTTAAAGAATTCAATTCAATTATGGTACAGCATTGTGAACAACCATGCTCTGCATAATTGACTGAGTTTAAAGCATTAACTAAAGCCTACCTTTTAGGCAAAGGAAAATTGTAAACATCTATACTGATTCAGCATATGCACATGGTGTCTGTTATCTTTTTGGTGCAATCTGGAAACAGAGAGAATTTAGGAAAGCAGATTGCACTCCAATCTAACATTCTGACCAGATCAATTATTTAATTTTAGCCATGATGCACCCAACACAGTTAGCAATCATCAAATGTCAGGCGCACAAAAAAGGAAGTGGTCATATTGTAAGAGGGAATAACTCTGTAGGTTTATATGCCAAGCAAGCATCTGGATGGAAAGTAGCTATAATGGCCCCAACAGTCCTGATCCAACCTAAGCCACAAATTGAAGATATAGTAAGAATGCAAGAACAGGTTACACTTTATGAATTAACAACATGGCAACATAGAGGTGCTGTTAAAGATGCAAATAGAATATGGAGATCGCATGAAGGTTTAATGATAGCACCTACTCCCCTTTTGACTATTTTAATATCAGATGCTCATGGTTTTGATCATTGTGGAAGAATGAGGTCCTAAAAAGATAAAGCAAAAGTGTTTTTAGTCACCTTATCTGCAAGCTTCAATTGATAATTATCTAACAGAATGTGAAATTTGTGAAATTTGTGCACAGAACAATGTCAATAAAGGTACAGCAACTCCATTAGGACACATACTAGTGCAAGAAGGACCATTTAAGCATTTAGTATTGGACTTTGATGATATGATTAAATCAGTAAGAAGCAAAAGATACATGTTATGATCATAGACTGATTTAGTAGATGGGTAGAGGCTGTGCATTTAGCAGCGCAAATTGCTGAGACAGTGATTAAAATTCCTAGCAAGAGAAGTTATTCCTAAATTTGGAATCCCCTCTGAGATAAGTTCAGATAATGGATCAGCATATATTAAACAAACAGTTAAAACAGTAATCTAACAATTGCAGATAAAAAAGGGTTTAAGATGTGCTTACTATCCCGAATCCCAAGGAATAATAGAATGGGTTAATAGAACTTTGAAGGCAAAACTGAATACTGAATACAATTTGTGTGACACTAAATAAATCGGGTAAATGCTTTACTATGTCATCCAACCTGGAGACAAGGTGTACCTAGAAGTTTTTTTAAAGAAGATGGAATGAACCAAGACGAGAAGGTCCCTATACAGTAATGAGAGCAACACCAACTGCATTACAAGTACAACAGCAACACTTAGATCCGCTGCATCAAAGTTTCAAGCTAAGAAACAGTCAACAAAGTTGTAGCGATCTAACACAGAAAGCACATGAGCAGCATAAAACAACGAATAATGACTCTGTTGAACTTAATCAAGGACAGCATGAACTGGAGAAACAGCAGACCTGCCGGTGGTGCTGCCGGCCTCTGAGGAACAACAGGAGGACACTACTCTGGAAGGAAATCATGCTACTGTCAATGATAATACAGAATGCACATGTGAACATGAGTCAAAAGATAATCTTTCCCCAGGTGAAGGACAATCGGACAATGGAATTGAATGAGACCTGTCAACAACCAACTTCTCAGCCGTACAGGAAAGGGAAAAGTTCCCTGATAAGCTGAAGGGGACTACTGCTGCATCTATATTCAAAATAAACAGCCACAGGTGGACCGTAGTCAAGGAAAAAGCTGGACGAGACAAAAACTTGAGTGTTTGATCGATGCTAGCCAGTGCTGCAGCCAGACAGATGGTTACTGTGCAAGTACAAGGAACTGTGCAAACCCACCTCAACAGTGACTATGAAAAATATGCTTCCAAAATCCTCAGATGAGGATGCAAATTATGAGAATGATTGCTCACAGTGGACAGAATATGAAAACATGAGCCCAAACTTGGTTGGATGAGTATCAAATTTTTTTCTTTTGAGAGTGTGCCGTATTTTTTGTTTCCATTTTATTCCTGTTTTATGGAAAAGTAAGGGAGATAGTGTATGACATGTATTTTATTTTTTTTTTGCTTTTCTAGTGTAGACAGACTATTAGAATAATGAATAGTGTAGGAAGGTAGTTAGAGGATGTTTTGTTTTTTATTTTGGCACTTAGACTCTCTTTTTCATAAAAATGCTAAAAATTATTTTTAAATAATGCAAATAATCCTACGTTGTTTTCTATTTTCTTTTTTTCTTTTTCTTCTCTTGTTCTTTTTTATCAGAATGACACGAATGAAAAGAGGGTTTCAAGCAGGTCATTATCTGTGCTATGAGATAATGCAAACAGAAGGACCTGAAATGAAGGATATTTACCATATAATCTGCAATATTACCATTTGATGAATATGATGTATAATATTTCTGGGTATAAAATGGACATTTATCGAAGCTGCCAGGATCACATTTGACCTATTGCTTATGGGGAAAGAGGAATTGAACTGAGTACTTAAGGGAACCAACGATCATCTCAAAGCTGGCGGATGCTGTAAGAGTAGGCTCTACTGGTGGCTTAAAAGCCCGCTGCTTGCTCCAACACCAGACAGTACTCAGTAGTACCTCTGGCAACGTGGGACCAATCATCTCAAGACCGTGATCTTTTTGGGAGGCACTGTGAAAGTTCTTTTATCTTGAGGGGTTTTATTTTGTTTTTTGTTTATTTTTATTTCTTTTTGCATATATCTTCTTTTACATTTAATCAAGTATGAAACTTATATTTTTACTTATATTTTACTACTGCAAGGCTGAACTCTACAAGTGCATGCTTTATATTACATTATTTATGAGCTTTATTATATCATTTGTATTGTCTGTATTGTTTGTACTAAATGTGGATTGTAATCCCCCGGATTGGTAGTTAGATAAGGGGGGGCGGGATCTTTTACTCCCATCTAGTCAAATGAGGCGGGAGATGTTTGGTTCCGCTTCTCCACTGGAGTGCGACATAAGGATGCTGACATTTGGTAAAGATTGTGAAGGGCAACTTTTTGTTGCATTAGTGAGGTTGATTGGACTGATATGTTGGTACCTTATGCTGCATTTCAGTTTAGGGTTAAGAGAGGGACTTTCTTCTGATATAGTCCCTCTAAGGGGGGATATGATGGGGAATTCATTGTGTCTTGATGAATTTCTGATGAATTGATTATACTTATTATATTTATATACTTATTTGAGTGATTTCAGTATTATTATTATTGTTGTAACTGGACATAAAAAGTCACCTTGTGCAAATGCTGTCAGGGATGAGAAGAGAAATTAGGAGAGCAAATTAGAAGAGCAAGATGAAATGTCACAATGGCAGTAGATTTATGGAAGAAAGGCCATAACGGCACCTGCGTTATGTTCTGTACATCATGATAAGGCACACCTGCACGTGCACCCACACTCATTTGTAATGACTGCCAAAAAATATGAGTAGCCGTGAACTTCAGCTGAACTTACAGTTGACAGCTCAGTAAACAGCGAACAAGATATATTGTTGAGCATTGTTTTTTGGCTGAGTCATCACATTTGAAGTAGGAAGGAAAGACCTTAACTGGACATAAGTAGGATCCATAAAAAACCCTGAGATTCTATTGGTAGTGGACACCTGAGAGATATGATATCCTATTAGTGGAGAAGCTAAGGGAGGTGTGTAATGTGTAAATTTGGGTGGAGTGTTAAGACAAAGAAGTGTATTTAAACTGTGTGCTAGCCTATACTCATCAGACACTCGAACGACCTGTCTCTGTTGTTACTGATGCTGTAACAATAAACTGCTTTGCCTAAAGACTTCGGAGATCTCAGACTTTGTCATTTTTTGAAGACTTTGACTTTGAAACTTAGAAAATATTTTGCAGACCAGAATCTTTTTTCCACAACACAGCCATATTGCGCCAGACCGCACATCACACATTAGAAACAGAGTGATGAAACTAAGTATGATATGGGGATGGTTAGGAGGCCACGATGGACAGAGACCAGTGGGCAAATTTGACCAGGATGCCCCTACTCTTTTATTGGAAGGACATCCTGGGATTTTAAATGACCACAGAGAGTCAGGACCTTGGTTTAACGTCTCATCCGAAAGACTCTGACCCTAGACACCCACTGTCCTCACAGTTTTGATCCATCCTTGATAAAAAGTCAGCTGCATGTAGTGTTCCTGATCACCTGGTTACCTTGTTCTGGTGTGATTGATTTGAACTGAAGGAAAACTCTGCAACGGAGTGGCTCACCCCTTATGTACAGTGTTGTGGAGCATTACTTATAATAATACTGCACTACACATTATAAATCAATACTGTTCCCTTACAGAAAGTAATAATGAAAGTAGTGTTTAATTCTTTACTGATATTCTCTCACTTTTGTCTCCTCTAAATTTAAAGTGCAATTTTTGATGCGTTTGAAATCATTTTTTTTTACAATGAATGTTTAGAACATTATGTATATACAGTATGTATGAACATGTACTGTAGCTACTGTAGTTGTCCACTCTATTCCTTTATGACTATGGTGTAGTTGTTGTTCATTCTGTTGTCCTGTGGCGTTGTCTGGGACAACTGTAATTGGCACAGGAGATGAGTGCTGTGTTGCTCACGCCACGCAGTCCTGACAGGAAGGTTGACTCCAGGCCACTGGCCTTTATTTCCTTCATGTCTTTCTGCTTCGCTCCACTACCTGCCCACATTTCCGCTGTGGCCCAGGAGCGACACCTAGACATAGAGAAAAAGGGGAAAGAAAGGGAGAGTGAAACTAAGATGTGCCATGAGTCTTGTAAAAAATCATCATATCATTTAGATTATGGGAATGTGAACCTGGGTGAATAAAGTCCTAGGTGTTGATTGAGCGTTTGTGATCATGATGCTCTGCATGTTACATGTAATAGCATGGGCAATGACAGGCAATTTCAAAACACCTCCAGGTGGCAGAGATCCTCATTTATACCTCATGCCTTCGCAGAGTCATTAGGTCACACTCCAGACAAGCTTTCCAGAATCTGCTTTTTATTGTAGCCCCTCAAAATGGCACAGTTTGGAATAGTTTGCAAGCTGTTGTAACACAAACTGTTGTCGCCCGGCACACATCAGCCAATGTATTTGCATGTGCTTGGATGCTGGGAACAGCAAATTGACTGAGCAAATAGCCATATTACCACACAGTGGGGGGAGTCATGTTGTATTCCGCAAACAATGGAGAGTGTTCGCAATGGTCCTCATGTGGAGAGGCACATGCATTATGAACACTTGGAGATGTGAAAAGCAGAGATCCAGTAATAATATGCACTCGTGACACAAATTGAAGAACAAATATCAATGGAGGACTCTGCTGTCGTCGAGTGGCTGTGCAAAGAACCATTATGAGGGAGTGGAACTGGTCAAGTAAAGACAGATATTATAAATGAAGCTTGTGCCAGGATGGTTCCATGGCAGGGAATATCACAGTGGAGCGCTGAGTAGTTCTGTGGATGTTTTGAGGTGGAGGTTTAGGCAAAATCTTTCTTCGGTTGTGTCTACTGTTCTATCAATCAGTTATTCAATCCATCCATCTTTCATCTGTCATTCTGTCCATCATTCTATCATTCTGCCCAACAATCCATCCATCGTTGTTCTATCTACCATTCTGAACATCCATCCATTAATACGTCCTTGTGTTTTTCTAGCATTCTATTATTCTATCAATCATTATATCCATCCATCCATCAAACCTTTTCTCTAAACTCAGGCTCATTCTGAAAATGTACCGCTATATACATTTCTGGAGAGTGCCAAATACATCCCAGGAGCTACGTTTTTTGCAGTTTTTGTTTTTGCGACTCAACCAGAGGCCGCAGTGTACGCTGTTTGAGATCTCAAATTTCTCTCATGAGTGCCATTCGCGCCTGCTGCTCTTGCGTAAATTCATTAAAGGCCACTGTCGACTGACTGACTGACTGACTGACTGACCAATCGACTGATCACCCTCCTCTTTCCCTAAACCCAACCAAGAGTGTTTTCAAAAGCACAGATTGACCGACCCACCCACTTCCCTAAACCCAACCAAGAGTGTTTTCAAAAGCACTAACTGACCTGTCAACTTTCCCTAAACCCAACTGCCTGTTTTAAAAAGCAATTCAGAAAAAGACAAGTACTCGCCTGATTTTTACCATGTTTTTAGATTTTACCACATTTTCACCCTGTTATTTAGTTGTTTATTTTATTTTTTGGTTTCTGTTTTTTGTCTTACCTGCTTTCTGGAACCATTTACACCGGACTCAAACCCCATCGCCATGGTCAACTCCTTTCTGTCTCTCCAGTCCGTTGACATACATGGCGAGCTAACTGGACTGCTAACTGGTAACAGCGGAAAAAGCGTCCACACGGAAGTAAGCTGTCAGCTGGTAAGCTTGAAAAGGAACGGCATCATACCGCCCCGTAGCATCCATTTTAAAGACAATATGCAGCCATACGTACTTCTGGCTACATAATTCGCAATCTCATAAATGAATATAGGGCTACGTTTTCAGAATGAGCCCATGTTGTTTTCTCTTTATTATATTTGCTTCTTTTTGCTCTTACTAAACTACTACTGTATACTACTAAAAAGTATACATGCTATTATTTTGTTATTTATGAGTAGCCTATAAACCTTAGTAAACTTCTTTCAAAATGCTCAAACAGGCAATTTTTAAAAAATATTTCCTTAGTCCGTTTCTTGGTGGTGCTCAACTCTGGAGTAAGCTCACTTATCCAGCAAAGGTGGAGCATGCATGGCTGATGTCTGTGAATAATTCTGATTAAAGAACAATGAGTTCATTCAATTGGTTTGGTCAGTACACATCATTCACCAGATAGCGAGTTCTAAAGGTTTGGGGACAGACTCCAGTAAATGTGACCCGTCTCCCTTATGCTCAGCTCTCCGTGTCTTAATGCACAGTGGCCGATATGCCCTGGTGTGGATGTCAATGCCATTGAAAGTCATAGCAGGAGAAGTCACTGTTGATTATGATATAATTCTGCTTGCCACAGTTTTATAAAGCCACCCCAGCAATGCCCTTCTAGCCGCAGGGGCCAAGCTGGGCCACGCAATGTGTATTAGAAAGTCCTCAATTTCACACATGCTTACTCTTGAGTGAGTTTCGCATAAAGGGATTAGGAGGGAGGAAGTGCAAGGGAAATGGGATGTTAGACACCCTGCTTAATGGACTGACGGGGCCCGGGCCAGTGTCCTTTCTATTTCCACCTCCCGTTCTCCCCCCTCCACCTCCACATCTCTGCTCTAGTGCACTGACACTCTAATCCACGCTGCTCACTCTCCATGTACATCCTGGGAAGAGGGAGGAGGGAAGACAAGGGCGTAGGGGCAAAGATATTTGTTAAACTCTCCAAACACTGCCAGTGCCACATGCTTTATCCTTTTTTATAAGCCTCTGTGAATTTGAACAAGCCAAGAACCTTCCCTCCCCCCTCTCCATTACTTGGCTTATATACATTTTGAAGCTTGTTTTATTGCTGGTTATTGCTCTTTGAGGTAGGGAGGGTCCATCCAGATCAATGGAGGACCCCTATCTTGGAAAAATAAACAAACAGACCAATGGTTAAAAGGACTTTGGTAAGGCAACGCTCGGATAACCGCTCGTTCAAACGCTCGACTAAGGCTTTGATGAATGTGTTTTCACCTGATAAAGAGGGCCGTTTCTGGGAACTTCATAGTCGGGAGGTTGCTTCGGTCGTGCTCATAGACTTCTCCCGGTTGGTGAGCTGTGGGATGTGTCCTGGGAAAGGATCCGGATGAGGAACTCTGAGGGATAAATGTGAGTGTGAGACGACCCGCTCGCTGGGGCATCAACAGCGTGTCCTCCCGTTCCCCTCACCCCATCCTAAATCTTCCTCTTCTTGCTTGTCGCTCTTCCTCTCTCTTCACCTTTTTCTCATCTTCCTTCTCTGTCACTTCCATCTTGCTTTCCTCCTCTTCTTCCACTTTTCTCTGCTCTGATGTGGAGGGAGGTTAATCATGGCAAGGGGTCTTGACAAATTGTCTCCTCAGCCCAGTGGAGATTGAGCCACCTGTGTCCCTCGGTGTGAACTCACTGACATGAAACGCACAAACACACATGGATGTAAAAGTTTTAGTGGATAACAAGACTTGTAATTAATGATTTGAAACTTCAGTGGATGCATATTGCATTATGATTGTTCAAGAAGTGAGACAGATTACTTGGTTTCTTGACTTTAAACAAGTTTTCAGAAACATTAGCAAATTGTATTAGTATTTTTGTTTACTTTAGGAAATGGATTGCATAACATTTTACAGTATTTCTCAATTCCTTTTGCACATTTTTCAAAACAGTCTTAACATTTTCTAAAATGTGAGTGCAAATCTCTAGTTTGCTGGATTTTCAGAATGTTATTGCATGTCAGCAAAATGTAGTTATTCCCCCAAAACATTTAATTCATGCTATAAAACCTAGTTATTGTGTCAGTAATTTGGCCAAGGAAGCACTGCTCAATTATTAGTTGTTTTTTCACCATGACAGTCAACCATGGAAATTAAGGTTTTAAAAAATCTGATATTTGTTGAGAAGTGTTATTAGTACATAGAAAAAAAAATTTTACATTTGTATTTATACAGTACATTTATTTGTGTACAAATGTATTACATGCAAAGTGCAATCTTGTTTGTCCAGTTACTGTGATATATACAGTTGGAGTCAGAATTATTAGCCCCCCTGTTTATTTTTTCCCTAATTTCTGTTTAACAGAGAAAAGATTTTTTCAACACATTTCTAAACATAATAGTTTTAATAACTCATTTCTATAACTGATTTATTTCATCTTTGCCATGATGACAGTAAATAATATTTGACTAGATATTTTTCAAGACACTTCTATACAGCTTAAAGTGACATTTAAAGGCTTAACTAGGTTAATTAGGTAAACTAGGCAGGTTAGGGGAATTAGGCAAGTTATTGTATAACGATGGTTTGTTCTGTAGACTTTTGAAAACAATAGCTTAAAGGGGGTAATAATTTTGTCCCTAAAATGTTTTTTTTTTTTTATTTGAAACTGCTTTTATTCTTGCCGAAACAAAACAAATAAGACTTTCTCCAGAAGAAAAAAATATTATCAGACATACTGTGAAAATTTCTTTACTCTGTTCAACATAATTTGGGAAATAAAATAAAAAAAGAAATCAAAATTCAAAGGGGGGCTAATAATTCTGACTTCACCTTTCAAATTGCTTACGTTACCACAAATACACAAAAAAAACTACAAAATATCATCCATGAAAAAAAATATTCTTGGTGGACATTCTGTCACTCTTGTTGGCCTTGCCAGAGATTACAGTTTTTCCAATTGCTCTTCCACACATGTCACTGCAGTTCAGGATTGTCTATGTAGTGATTGTGCTGTGGGCAGAAAAGTGTACTTACTGTTTGCAGACATGTGCCAAAGCATTTTCAATTTGTTTAAATCAAAAAGAAATGCCACTCTGAAGTGAACAATAACATAATTGTTCAGAGATCTAAACTTACTGTTTTGGAAAAAAAAGCTCAATTGTGAATTGAGGCAAAGCAATTGAGAAAAACTGTAATTTAAAGATAAAATTTATGTTGATAAAATTAAGCTTATGTTTATGAAATGAAAATAATCTCGTGTATGTTTTAGGCTTTTTAGATATTGTAAGAGAGCATTTATTGTACACAATTTTTCAGCAAAAATTTTACATTTTTACGTGTTTTGGCTGGGTTTGTTTTTTTGTATTTTTTGCATAACATTTTGGAGGCCCATAGTTAAAAATAGTTTGCGGCATAATATTAAATTAAATATTAATTGATCACTTAAAATGTTACAACTAAGTAATAATACATGCTGTATAATACAATGTTCTTTGTTTACATTTAGCTATTGTTTTAACTCTAGTAATAACTGTATAGTACAGCTACACTAATGCACTCGCTGTCAGGAAGAGTTCAGATGGAAATGACGTATTGCCTTTAACATAAAATAGCTGAACATAATCATGAGAGGCAGAGCAAATTGCACATATTTGAAGAAATCTTTAGATAGTTTTTGCAATTGAACTCTGATAAACTCTAAATATAGTTCGTACCTTGTAAGTTATTGGAGCTAAAGTGGCTTGTAAAATAACAAGGCATATTTGCAACATTGTGCTCTTTTTTATATTCCATTATTTTAATAGACCAGTGAAGTCCCATAGCATTTATATTAAACTTGTACAATCATAGCCCCACTGTCTGTGTTCAGAATGCAAAGCTAAAACTCTGATATCCTGAGATGGATTCAGTTGCAAAACAATCATTTATATTTAATTAAGGTCTTAATAATTGTCATCGAGAACTAGTTAACTTTTAATAAGACGTGTCCTTAGAAAGATAATTTACTTGTAATTATCTTTTCCTGTTAAATCATATTGTAAGGGACCCGAACAGTAAATTTTAAACAAATTGCACACATTTTTCATCAACTCTTTCACAATTTGGTATTTAACGTATCCTCTAATCAGATAATTGGTCACTTAATAAAAAGCATCTGTTAACTTTATAAATGCCAATTAACACCAGGAGCAGCTGGGCCTTTAAAAGTTTATTGTTGATGCTGAGAATGTGATTGGCGTCTTCCTGAAGAGCCTTGAATTTCACGGGGAACATTCCTGAACAGTGGTGGCTCAGCATGCGCCTGTTTATAACGCAATATCTCCTGATATAGGAGATGGTGATGATAAGATAAGCCTGCTCTTTTAATGTGATTTTTCATGCAGTTACACACTGTATTCAATTTAGATCTTCAGATTATGTGCCTATTTATTTATTTTTTTAAAGAGATTGATAATGCGCATTCGCATTCATCTATTTTACATTACATCCTTTTGTAGCCCATAAATGGGTGACATACGTTTTATAGGATGCACAGTGACTTGGCATTGAGACCTGGGTGTTGCGTTTGAATAAATGGGAACATTTAAAAGAGGAATTTGTCAAAGATTTGGTCTCACAGTAATGCGATCGATTGGGTTATTTACTCTCTAGGTCAGAAGGGTTTGTATTGGCACTAGTGAGAGCTCTGATCTTGGTGGCCCTTTCATGGTCTGGCATAGGTGAGGGCAGCCCATCATCAAACACTCATCTATCTATTTACAAATAAGGCTAAAGAAACATCGTTTTAAATGAATTCATAGAGTTTATCTTACAAAAATATTTCTACAAAAATGTAAAATTGATATTGAGTTAAACTGCTGATTTTGTGAATGATTTAATGAAACTATTTCACATTTATTCTCGTCTTGCCAATATACTCAACATTTTTGGATTCATGTTGAAGCTTTTATCGCTCATAATATTTTAAAAACATTTTCCTCATCTTATAAACGTGATTTTGGGTTATTATGTTAGGGATTGCTCTTTAAAAGATGCTGGTTTTATTATAAACTTTATTCTATTATTATGTAAATTTCGCATACACAAATGCAAGTTTGCAAAAAGAAAACCTCTCTTTATGGTGCTGGAAAAAGAGATTGTAAAAGTGATTTCTAAGTCTAAAAATAAAATAGCAATTAAAACATGCTTCTTCTTTAACATTTTTTTTTGCATAAAATGTTTGGTAACACTATTTTAATGGTCCATTTGAGTATTAGTAGACTGTCTGCTTAATATCTGTTGATGCTGCTCCTTCAACATTTAACTGACTGTAAGAAACTTTGCAAGTACATGTCAATTTACACTAACCCTAACCCCAACCCCCACCCCAACCTAACAGTCTACTTATAATCTAATGAGAATTAGTTGACATGTAGATGCAATGTAACTTAAATTCAACAAACGGACCATCAAAATAAAGTGTGACCAAATGTTTGTATACATGTATTTTCTGTACTAAAGATGCATTTAACTAAATTTGAATTTGTATTATATATTTGTAAATAATTTGATAATTATGTAGGCTACCCTCTCCTCTTTTTTAATTTTTTTTTTCTTAATTAATCCTTCTTGTTAGGGAATGTGAAGTGGTTTTTTTTTTGTATAAGGAATCTGTACATGGTTCTTGTTGAGAAATAAATGATTTAGTGCAGGGGTGCCCAAACTTTTTCTTATAATGTCCCATAAACCAAACTTGACTGAGGGCTATGGGCCGAAGTTGAATATACCAAACCATATTACATTAAATTTGCCATGTGTAATTACTGAATTTATTTGCTAATATTTAAAAATAAGTAGAAAACAATGCTTTAAAACATACTAGTCAATGATGCAGTATCATTTTTAACGTTTTATAATGATCTTATTATAGTAAAAACATAAACAATCCCATTTATAACACAATGGAGATCAATGCTGAATACAATAGTCGAGCTGCTCCTGTCTTTGCCTTGATTTGCTTGCTGATGTCTTGTGCATTGTCCTCTATCTGTCAAATGCAGTATTTACAAATCTGATTCATTTACAACATTTAATTTTAGTTGGCTTTTTTGTAGCTCTTCCATTAAACAAACAAACAAAAAAAGTTACGTTAAATTTGAAATGACTATCTCTGTCAAAGGCATTCGCCCCATTTAACTACATATCATTCTCCCTCTCATTTCAGATAGGATGGCCAAACCAAAGGTTACCATGGGCCAACTTTGGCCTGTGGGCTCTACTTTCGGCACCTCTGATTTAGTAGCTAATTTGTAGGAATTTGTACATTTTGTATGATTTACAGGGGTAGGGGGTTTGGGGGGGGATGGGGGGGGGGGGATGGGGGGTGCTGTTGGTTTGGTGCCATGCCTCCTTTTAAAATGACACATTTTCAAACTACTGAACTTGAATGACTGAATTAGCCACTAAACTGACAAAACATAAAATAGTTACTTTTACTTGTGAGACTGTCATATCTTATAAAGGTAATATCGTTAGAGAGAACTACATATGCTATAACTACATTCTTAAAGCTGTCTACATAAATGTTTGACATATTGAATTCTTATAGCAGTTGATCTTAAAACTAAAGTAGCCGATCACTAAAGAGAACCAATCACTTTATTGATTTAAATAGAGAATAATGTTTAGAAAATGCTTTAGCTTTTAGCATTTTATAGACATTTTTATGCCCTTCACTTGCTAACTTCCCTCCACCTCATTCGAATGTACGTCATTGATTATGTTACACAAGTGACCACTATTGAGAGAACATTTGAATGGGTTAAAATGGAATGCCCTAAACCCTGGAGCACTTGGAAACTACACTGTTGTGATGTCACGGCTGCATTGCATTCTAGGACATATAGGTGCTGGAGTGGATATATGAAGTCAACTCACTCCCTCAGTCAAAATTGAGGGATCAAGGGTTGGTCCATGTAGTCTTCCCTTGTTCACTTGATAAAATGGAGCGCACTTTAGGGTTCCCTGAAGCAACTAGGAAATGGAAGTTTGCTAGTTTGTGTCAAAAACACAGTGGAACACAGCCATGATGCAGTTTGTCATGTAAACATTTAGCTTTATGCTAAATTAAAAGCTAAAGTCTGTCATATAAACATACAGTATCTTTTTGTGTGTAAAAACCATTGTCAAAGAATTACCATTTTATCAATGATCATATTTAGTGCATTGTTAAATCAGCTTTAAAGGTGCAGTATATAAGTTTAACACCCAGTGGTTGAACTAGGTATTACACTCCTGGATCAAAACAAACGCAAGCACAGGTTGCCAGATTAAGGACAGAAGCGAGTGATTTAAACCATGTTCTAAATTGTATTTAATGTTCAATCGTAATTGAATTTATGTTGTGTTTCGTCTGGTGCAAACAGCCAAATTGCTTATCACGTATTACTCATCACATGCGTATCTCGCCACGTAGCATGTTGTTATGACACAGGATTATAATGTAACCTGTTCACTTAATGTTTATGTTTGTAACATTTATATCATTTGCTTATTAATAACCTCATGTGGAACTGAATGTGTGTCTCATTTCATAGTCTGCTACTGTCTACAGGAGGTCGCATTTTGGTCACGGGCACATGCTTTCAGAGCCTTTCTGAATAAATGAATGAAATATGCGGTTTTCCAGCCTGATCTCACGAGAAAACGTAAGTATTTTACGTTTTGTCAGTTTAGTGGCTAATTTGCACAAATTCGTACAAGTTCAGTCGTACAAAAATGTACGATTTAAAAAAAGGAGGCGTGGCACCCAACCCCGCCCCTAAACCCAACCATCATTGGGTAATGAGCAAATCAGCAAATGAGTACAATAAATTGTCAAATTAGATCATACGAATTCATACGAATTAGCCACTAAATCAAAAAGTTACGAATTGCCGTGAGATTGCATTGGGTTTTCCAACAAGGCAAC
Organism: Danio kyathit; assembly: GCA_903798195.1. Classification (NCBI taxonomy): domain Eukaryota; kingdom Metazoa; phylum Chordata; class Actinopteri; order Cypriniformes; family Danionidae; genus Danio; species Danio kyathit. The sequence goes on along the minus strand of LR812533.1, from coordinate 33,024,171 downwards.
CTGGGGTGCTGAAATATAATTGTCTAAACTGGCATTGGGCCGGTTAAAATTACCAAAACAAAGACAGACGTTCTGGCACAGAAAACACATTTTCAAAACAGAATATCAAAAAGCATTGTTTTTCAGACAAACAAGAATGTTCACTTGGCATGTTTCTTAAATATCTGCAAACATATTATGGTATTTGTATGCTTTAGAAGAGTCAAAAACTTACATACTGTACAGCACCTTTAAGTAGCAGAAATAGGCCTAATGATCGTAATCATTTAGCTTTATGCTAATATAAAAGCTGTTTCATATACTAGGCTAAAATACATTTATCTTTTAGATGTACAGTATATACAGATCTTAGTAATTATAATTTAGGATTAATTCTCTCAGGAAAGCCCAAGTCAATTTATAAAGGTTTTCCTCATTTCACGGGGGAAAAAACCTAACAATAACAATAATTAAATAAATAACCAATCATAAAACCTATCAATGGTAGAACTTATTTGTCTGCTTTCAAAATGATTAGAAAAAATCTATAAACAAGAACACTAATCACAGAAAATATCACAGTAATTTCAAGATTCACAGAAATACATGAATCTAAAGAATTTACAGAACTTACATTTTGCACCGTATGATATGTAAACTCAAGTTCAATGAATTTGAAAAGTGAACCTCAGAATCCTTCATGTATAAATACATGACCAACTCTGGCTTTAAAAAGCTCTGTTAGTAGGCCTAGCTTATGGCAGGTTTATGTGTTTTCTGCAGTGTGTGTTTGTTGCAGTATGTCTGCCAGCCCTTCCTGCACATGGCAGAGCTGGAGTAATGAAGAATTCCAGCTGCCAAGCAGAGCCGCACCGCTTGGACAGTGGGCATTTTTCATCCTGTAATGTGTGCATGGGTCATTAATTGCGGCTTGCCAAGGGTCCAACGGGCTTGTCATTTGGGTATACCACATCTATACATCTGCTCTCACCCTACCCCATCACAGCACACCTCCCCTGGGTCTGTCCGTGCTCCACTGTGGCCTGCATCACCACAGATCCCTGCGGGAACACTGTGGCCCAAAAAAAAAGGAAAATAAAAGAAAGAAACTGAAATGGCCTTACTTTAGTGGTTACCTTGTACTGGTTAGAAGAAGAATTACATGATGAAGCATCTTTGGTGTTCCTGTTATACAGGCTTAAAATTTGTGCTAGGAATGAAAACTGAGAATTTGCAGGTAAAATTTCTACAAATTTAAATATTTTTAAATATTTTTTATTACAAATTTTTATTAGTTTTAGTTTAGGTATTAGTACCTGAAAATTACAATTCTGTCATCATTTCTGTCATTTAAATTTTTCAGAATAAGATTTTTAGAAGTATACAGTGTTGGGCAAGCTTCTTGGAAAATGTAGTAAGCTTTTAGTTACTCTACTTAAAATGTAGCTAACTACACTAAAAGCTACCCCCTGGGAAATGTAGCAAGCTAAGCTAAAAGCTATATGGCAAAAGTAGCTTAGCTACATCTAAGCTATTTTTTGTTGTCATTTTTAAATCAAAGTAACTTCAATCCAAGTAAACCATATCTTAGTGATCAATAAAACTGCCAATGAAACATGAGGCATAACTGTTATGTTCAGTTATTTACTGCAATTAACAAAAACACGTTTTACTAGACAGCAAAAACAAAAAAAATTCAATTCAGTCAGGTTGCACATTTAAAATACAACAGTAATGTATAGAAAAGAGAAATAAAAAAAATTATATATATATATATATATAGTATATCATGAGCTAATAGTAATTAACATACTTATACTTAGTATACTTTAGCTTTTACTATAGTAAAAAAAGAAAAATTTTAAATATAAAACAATATAGGGTATATATATACTGTATATATATATTCATACTGTATATATAGAGTTGCTATTTTGCAACTATAAAAGTACCACAGCAATTACATTCAATTACTTCCCTATTGTTAAAAAAACACTATAGTATTTTAAATATTTTAAATACTGTATTTACTTGGACACATTTGCAGAACAAAGAGTGAATAAATGTAAAACCAATTCAACTCTAACAAGAGCACAGCATCAAACTTATCTATAAGACATGTACTTCGAGGTATGGTCCTGCTTCAGAAATAATTCCTCTACTGTCATCTTTCCATCAAGCAAGTTTCAGAAAAATCTAAAAGCTATTTGATTTAGAAAGTAGTGACGTCTCGTCACGCTACTGAGAAATGTAGTTAAGCTAGTAGCGTCACTACTTGTAGCGATGCTACTACCCAACACTGGAAGTATATTTTGACTGTTTTTGACATCACAATGAAAGTCAATGGTGCCCCAACTGCATTGATCACAATTTGTAAATAAGTGAAGGAGATATGTTTGGAAAATCAAGAACGTCAATAACTGACTTTAATAACTGATTTAATTTGTAGCATATAGATTCTTTTAAATGACAATGTACTAACAAATATCTTTTTTCCTCATACATTAAAAATCTGTGGGGCCCAAAATGACCCTTGACCTCACTGAGCTTAAGAACATGCAAACTCCACACAGAAATGCCAACTGACCCAGCCGGGGATCGAACCAGCGACTTTCTTGCTGTGAGGCAACAGCGCTACCCACTATGCTATCGCCCCCCCCCCCCCCCCCCACCCCTTTAGAGCTTCAGTATTTTGTGTAATTTTCAAGGGCCAATGGTTTCATCAGTTTGTGTGTGTAAAGAATAGCCCATGGCTGGCCTGAGGCTCTTGTTGCTTGCCTGAGGCCGGCTGTTCTCCCGCCTTTATCAGCGTGCTGTATTGATTGGTGTGTGTGTGTGTGTGTGTGTGTGTGTGTGTGTGTGTGTGTGTGTGTGTGTGTGTGTGTGTGTGTGTGTGTGTGTGTGTGTGTGTGTGTGTGTGTGTGTGTGTGTGTGTGTGTGTGTGTGTGTGTGTGTGGATGTAAGTGGGAGACTCTGAAAAGAGTGGCTGCTCTCCTCCATCTTGGCTCTGAATGAGGCCCCACAGCGGGAGGGGAGGAGTCTCTATTGGTGTGATGTGTTTTGTCAGAAGCATCTGTTTGGTCACAGGACGTGGCATAATCCTCGACCTTGAGCGCACCAGCCGAGACTGAGCACAGTGCTCAGCTGTGGCCCTGCGTGGGCCCATTAACACCTCTCACACACAGGCTCGGGGCCCGCGCTGACATCAGAGCCCACACACCTCTCTCCACAGCGCCACAGGCCTCTGCACTTTTTAGACCACAGTTTGGCAGCACTTTTCCTGTCTGTTTCAGCTTTATTTTCTACTCTGTGCCTCTGATTTTTTTTCGGGGAGAAACGGATTTGAAAATGCGAAGGATAAAAATAAAGGTTGTTTCTCTATTTGCTTCCATGGCAAATGTTTAACCTATCTATAAAATGTTACTTTACAGGTTTTTTAGATTATTTAAATGTTCTTCTGCACACTGAGAAAAGATGTTTTTGGAACTCTAAATAGTTCTATCGCTCCACCCTTTATGGAACCTTTATTTTTAAGATGATGAATTTCATGTATTGTGCAAAGGTTTCAGGCACAATAGTATCTGGATGCAGCCTTTATGATGCAAGCTGAGATTGCATCAATAGCACTCAAATGGAGCGAGTGATGTCACTGTGAGGGGTAGGGTTAGGGATGGGGTTAGGTGAGCCCAATAAAAAGCATTGGATGCAGCTCAGATTGCATAAACCAGGTCTGCATCCAGACCCCTCGCGTAAAATTTAGTTTTTGGCCCAGATGTTAAAAATTGATATGTGGGCCACGTAGGTTTGGCCTGTATTGATCCACATTTAAAATACATTTAAATTATTTTTGAGTAAAGAAAAAAAAATCAAACAATCAGGTCGCTTAGAGAAAAAGCATTTCTATGGTGTGCTTATAGAGCAATGCTTCATGGGTTTATCGATTTCATTGCAATTGTGACACACCAACCTATCTGGCTCAGTTTAGGCCCGTTATGAGTTATTAACTTGGCTGAGACTTGACCCATATATGGTCCATGTTTGGCTCTTGTCTGGAAGCCAGACTTGGTCCAGTCATGTATCGTAATTCATTGCAGCATGTGGGCCAAGTAAAACCTGATTGTGTGGGCCAGAGCTGCGCCAGAGTAAATTTGCTGTGTGGGATACGTTGTTGGTATGTTAATATATAGAGCGAGATGATGAGTTACTAAATCAGACCCAGGTGTGCTACATAATATGTAACTATGAAAACAAATGAGTAATAATAACAATAATAATTCCTTACATTTATATAGCGCTTTTCTAGACACTCAAAGAGCTTTACACATTGGGGGGAATCTCCTCATCCACCACCAGTGATATAGCCATATTGCGCCAGACCGCACACCAGCTGATTGGTGGAAAGTAATTAAGCCAAATATGATATGGGGATGGTTAGGAGGCCATGATGGACAGAAGCCAGTGGGCAAGTTAAACCCCTACTCTTTTCGAAAGACATCCTGGGATTTTTAAACGACCACAGAGAGTCAGGATTTCTCAGGATCAGTCGGCGCTCACTGAGCAGTATAGAGTCCCCTTCACTATACTGGGGTGTTAGGGCACAGACAGACTGTAGGTTGAGCATCCCCTGCTGGCCTCACTAACACCACTTCCGGCAGCAACCTAGCTTTCCCATGTCTCCCATCCAGGTACTGACTGGGCGCAGCCCTGCTTAGCTTCAGTGGGCAACCATGTGAGAGTTGCAGAGAGCCAGCTGCCGGCTAGTTATTACACAGAAAACATGTTTATAAAAAACTCAAAGTAGCAGAAAGTGAAGGTATGTGAGCCCTTTACATTTTAAAAAAGAAAATATTCATTCATTCATTCATTTTCTTGTCGGCTTTGTCCCTTGCGGGGTCGCCACAGCGGAATGAACCGCCAACTTATCCAGCACGATTTTACGCAGCGGATGCCCTTCCAGCCGCAACCCATCTCTGGGAACTTTCACACACACATTCACACTCATACACTATGGACAATTTAGCTTACCCAATTCACCTGTACTGCATGTCTTTGGACTGTGGGGGAAACCGGAGCACCCGGAGGAAACCCACGCAAACCCAGGGAGAACATGCAAACTCCACACAGAAACGCCAACTGACCCAGCCCAGCCGAGGTTCGAACCTGCGACCCAGCGACGTTCTTGCTGTGAGGCAACAGCACTACCTACTGCGCCACTGGGTTGCCCCAAAAGAAAATATGATATGTGTTATTGGATATGTTTATGCATGAACCCATCAGAATTTTATTCAGCTATATAATCATTTCAATCCAGTTACAATTTGCAAGTTAATATGTATACAGACACTATAAGAAAGAAATAATTGATCTTTTAAGAGAGTGTTTATAGTCAGTGTGTAGTCAGTGTAGTTGATGGTTGAGCTACATCTCAACCATTTCGGCATTAAAGGTGCAGTATGTAAGTTTGACACCCAGTGGTTGAACTAGGTATTGCACTCCTGGGTCATAATAAAAACACGCCGGGATGCCAGATTGAGTACAGGAGCGATTTAAACTGTTCTAAATAAAAGCAACGACACGCGATAGAGGGAATATTCTCCATATTAAAAGCAGTTTTGATTCTAACCAACACCTCGAATTGATATTAGAAGTGGCTTCTATTTCAAACAGCTGAACAACAGAAACATATGACAGATCACCTCAGGTAAGCCTCGTGTGCCTTATTTAGTGCTAAATGCTAACAGTGTGAGTTTGAATGCATTTTACATGACATGTATTGCCATATACTGAAAGCAGAAAGTTCACCTCAGATCTTGAAAATACAATAAACCGTTTGATATTGAACTTTAGAACTAAACACATATGAGTGATTCAGCATCTACATTTAATGAAGTTAAAGAGGCTTAATATGTATTAAATAGATTCTAATCCTTACCGTTTCGTGAGTAAGTGCATATTCTGTGCTTCTGAAAGGCTGTATTTAAATTCCTGTCGTGTTTCGTCTGGTGCAAACAGCTCATCACTATCTCGTCACAGCGTGTTGTTAGGACACGCGATTACAATGTAACCTGCTCACGTTTGTAATATTTATGTCATTTGCTAATTAATAACCTCATGTGGAACTGAATCTGTCTCATTTTGACATCTGATACTGTCCACTGACACTGTCGCATTTCGCTCACGGATGCATGCTTTCAGAGCCTTTCTGAATGAATGAATGAAATACGCTGTTTTCCAACAAGGCAACCCGGAGTGCTGAATTATAATTGGCTAAAATGGCATCTTGCATATGAAATTGACCTAAACAAAGACACCGTTCCGGCACGGAAAAACCATTTTCAAAGCAGAATATCTGACTTTAGCATTGTTTGCCAGTTAAACAAGTATGTTCACTTGGGATGTTTCTTAAATATCTGCACACATATTATGGTATTTTTATGCTTTAGAAGACTAAAAAACTTACATACAGCACCTTTAAAGGTATCTTCAGGACTATGTGGTTGCATATAGGACTGTTAATGTGTAAAGAACTTTTAAAGATTTTTCTAGTGTGGAAACAGATACATATTTAAAGTACAAATATTGATTCTTTGATTCTTCTTCTTGTTTTGTCTAAAATTGTAATAGCAAAAAATATTTTAAAATAAATTTTAGAATTATGTTAATTGTTATAAAGGCATCATTACATTGTGTATACTGCATATGTAGTTATAAATACAATTCAACATATACTTCTTTTTTTCATTAAAGAGTGGAATGAAAATCATCGCTTCTTATTTAAATCTGGGGAACAAGATTGTATGAAGGCCTAATGCTTAATTCTTTTATGCAAATGGCAGGCTCCCTCAAGCAATGTGTAGTAGATTTATCCAGTATTAGTTGATTTTTACAATCTGCATGCCTAATTTACAGTGCAACTGTAGAGATAATGCGCAGAACAAAGAGGCCTGTAATTACTATCTGGCTAGCTTTAAGAGAAGCTTGCAGACCCAATCTAATTGGAGGACACCGAACACAAGTCACCACAATTTGTTATGCTCTGCCAAAGGTCAGAAATTCACCTTTATACTCTTTATATTTATTTAAGTTTTAGATTTATTCATTTAGCATTAAATACACTGTAAAAAATATTTGTAAATTCAGTTTTCCACATTTTGTGATTCATGTTTTTTTTCACCTATTTATGTTTTTGAATTGTATTATAATTGTATTATGATCTTGATCTTTCCTCAAAAGGTTTTGATGTCAATTTTTTTTTTTTTAAGTTACTTTTATTGACATTTTTAATAGTTTGAGGTGAAATATTGTCTGGGCTGTTGGGTAGCTGCCAGTACTTTTTCTGTTATTTTACAGACTTAATTCTTTATATATAATTTATTTTAAAATATCTTGTCTCAAACTACTAAAATGTCAATAAAAGTCACTTTGTTAAACTACAGAGTTGATTTTTTTACATCAAAAGTCGACAGAGAAGAGATAAAACTCCCCTAATGCAATTCACAACCTATTAATTAACCAATATTTTTAGAGTGTGGAAGACAATACACTCTCTGTTATTTTCTCCAGAAGGTCATGAATTTACATACTCTTTCTTTATTTACATTTAGGTTTGTTCATTTAGCATTCATTCAAGTTCTCCTGAAGGTCAGAGATTTGCTTTTATACCTTTTTTTAGGGCTGGTCGAGATGACAAAAATATAAGTCATCTCATATCCTGATAACGATATCTAATACAATAGTAACAATTCTGTAAATTCATTTTATATATATGTTGAACACATGTAAAGAACTATTAATTTTTTTACATTTTAAAGTATATACTCAGAAATGTATTTTTACATGTTGTAATATTTCTCACTTCATTTAGAGCTTGAGAAAAATGTTTTACTAAAATGTAAAAATATAAAATAAATAATAATAAAATATGAAATATGGTCATATAAATTCTGAAAAAATATTACCATAAACAATGTCTTTGTGACATCACAGAATAAACAATAGAGCATAATATGAATTGATAGACTCATATTGTAATACTGCACAGCCCTACTCTAATTTATTTACATATAGGTTTATTCATTTAGCAAAATACAGGACACCTGACACAAGGCCAAACCCTCTCTGATCTGTTCTTCCAAAGATCAGAATTTCACTCATATACTCTTTATTATTTATTTACATTTAGGTTTATTCATTTAGCATTAGACATAAGTTCAAAAACTCTCTGATATGTTCTTCTAAAGGTCCGAGATTTACCCTTATACTCTTATTATTTGTTTACATTTAGGTTTATTCATTTAGCATTAGACATAAATCTAAAAACTCTCAGATCTGTTCATCCAAAGGTTAGAATTTCACTCATATACTCTTTATTATTTATTTACATTTAGGCTTATTCATTTAGCATTAGACATAAGTCTAAAAACGGTCTGATCTGTTCTTCCAAAGGTCCGAATTTCACTCATATACTTTTTATTATTTATTTACATTTAGGCTTGTTCAATTTGCATTATGCTGGACACCTGAGAAGTCTAAAAACTCTTTGATCTGTTTTTCCAAAGGTCAGAATTTCACTCATATACTCTTTATTATTTATTTACATTTAGGTTTGTTCGTTTAGCAGGATATAGTGGTGATAAGTGGTTCCACGGGTGGCCGATTAGAGGAGGAGACGCGGGTGTTTAGATTACCGTTAAGGGAGATGCGGCAAACATCTGCAGTGCCATCTTCTCAGGGTCATCTCACTCCAGCTCAACGAGCCCATCCCCACTGTGGCCAATTAAACAAATTGCTGCAAAAAGAGCATTTTATTAGTATTTACCCGTTGCTCTCAGTCCATCGCCATAAATTCTCCTTGAGGCACGCTGGAAAACAAATTGGCACATTAACTTGTGAATGGCTAAAGAGGCACTCCGGCTGCGCCTCGGGGGCTGCTGGGTATCAAAGTGTCTGGCGTTTGGAGCAATCTGTCTGCTTTATCATTCAGTGTGACAGTGGGGCTGAGAGAGCCAGGCCTGCCGCAGGGGCTGTGCATGAGGGAGAGCATTAGCTCCCTTTCCCTTGGCAGGCCCAAGCTGTTTGCCATTGTATCCCAGAGAGCCCTGTCTATTTATCTGTTATTACATTGGAATTGGCAGATCAAAAGCAGGGGGCCCTTCTGCTGTGACCACGTTGGCTGCGTTTCTCTGTCTTTCTTCCTCTCTGTCGTGCATTTCTCTTTTCTTGGGCCTTCTTCGTTGCTGTCTCTCTCCCGTCCCGTTGCAGGCATCCCGTCATCAGAAATGAGCTGATGAGAGGGGTCCAATGTCTCCAGGCTGATGGGGACTGTTGTATTTTGGCTGCTGCGCTCGTAGCTCATCCTACAGGGGCATTTGTTGGATTGCATTGGTGGGGCTTTCCAAGTTTTAATGAGGATTACCATGTTTGTGTTTGTATATGTGTCACCATAATCCTTTTAGTAATAAGTCATTTCCAAGAGCAGTAAATAGGCTTGTCGTGGGCAACCCTTACCCCGCACACGTGCAGCTCTGATGGGTGGTCTAGTTTACGATGTTTTCAATTTTCATTTACACATATTAATGTATTATGAAATCCTTCTGTGGTTTCTTTATGAAAGAGTAAAGACAGTTCTATTTTTATAGATTCAATATGTTTTAAAGTTATAGAATCTATGTACAAAAACTATTGATTAAATATTTATCAAAATGAATATCTATCTATCTATCTATCTATCTATCTATCTATCTATCTATCTATCTATCTGTCTGTCTATCTGTCTGTCTGTCTGTCTGTCTGTCTGTCTGTCTGTCTGTCTGTCTGTCTGTCTGTGTCTGTCTGTCTGTCTGTCTGTCTGTCTACCTATCTCTGTCCAGCCATTCGTTTGTTCGTATGTCCGTCTTTATTAACATTTTATATATATATTTTATTTTATTTTATTTTATTTTATTTTATTTTATTACTTAGAAAATAACTATTTAATAAACTGACTCTCAGATTGCTGTTTAATCCAACATTTGCAAAATAAATAGCATACAGTAGCTGAAACGCAAACCATATCTACAAATTACATAGCTAAGTAACCACCAAAAGTAACTTAAACAACCTAAAATTAGTTATTAACAGTAAAATTTAGTTTTTCTCAGTCACTTTGGTGCATTTCTCTCAACACTATTTACATTTGCACAACAGTTAATGCATTTCTCAAAACAATTAGTACAAACTGCAAAACCTAGTAGATAACCTGCAAAAGCATGTCACTTGCTCAAAATAGATAGCTCATTCCTCAAAAGCAAGTATTGATGTCAATGAAAGTGTCAGTGTCATCAAGATGAAAAGTCCTGACAGCATTGTTTATGAACAAGATAGTCAAATGGCTTTGTCATGTTTTCATTATGACAGTTTACTCATTATTACATTTTCTCCAATGCAAAAAAGTCAGATTTTGGTGACACGTACTGAAAATGCTCAAGACAGCACTATATACTATTTGCACAGCCATTTGAAAACTACAGTAAAGTTAGACATCACTGCATTTAGTGAAGTATCTGAGTACAAGACACTGAATATGTATGTTTCACATTTTTACTGCATTTGCTCTTTACAATTCTAATTTATTCACAGCATTGTGCAAAAGAATAAATACACCCTTATATACAACAAACATAAACTTCCTTTGGGTAGAGCTGTGCACAACTGTAAACAATATTGCAGTACATATTGAAACTGAACCTACAACATACACAGGTCTGTAAATCATTCAGGAAATTGTTCAATTTAGAAGACATTTTCAGGAAAAAAAAAGATTTAAATTTTTTAAATAAAATTAGCTTGAAAGATTTTGACAACTAGTTCAACATTTTTGTATGTAATGACTGAAGTAATGAAATGAGGACTATTAGTTTTATATGGAATGACTATTCAGCATTCACAAGTTTAGTTCATTTTGACTGACATGACATAAGCACATGATAATGTTATAAAACAGCAGAGAGTTGTATGAAGGCAATTGATGCATGTTCTAAAGCATTTGCAATTTGTTGAAAGGAATGAGAAACGGCTACTATGATGTGCACAAATGACTAATTGTTTTGAGAAATGCATTTGTTGCAACTGTTGTGCAAATGTAAATAGTGTTGTGAGAAATGCACCAAAGTGACAGAAAAAAATGTAACCAAGGGTGACAATTCGTCACCTTAGAATTATAAGGTTCTATCTGACATTTTTGTCAAAATTGAGTTATTGACATATTCTTATTAAATGACAACTTATTTACATTATGGGATGTTTTTTTATAAGTTGTTTACATTTTAAGACTTTTTATTTAAAAAAAACAAATGTTACACACATATTGTTTGCTGTGGAATGCAAAAACTTTAAAGCTCAATATCTCAAAATCATTCAAAACGCAGATAGAACCTTATAATTCCAAGGTGACGAATTATTAACCAGGATTACTACGTTCTGTAAGAAAAATAAAGTGCAGTCTCAGTCTCTTTTTCTCTCCCTCTCTCTCTCTCTCTCTCTCTCTTTCTCTCTGTGTATAGCTCAGCAGTATGGCTCTTCCTCTGCCAGCCCTGCCGGCCCATCAAAGGGTGATTTTCCACGCCGGCGGGCCAGGAGGCTCTGGACTGAAGGAGAGAGAAAGGCCTGTGCAGTAGGCAGGGACAGGTGGGAGGCGGAGCCCTGGGCAGGATCTCAACTCTCTGGGCATGAGCCAGCCGGTCACTGAACTGAAAATACTCATGCCTGGACACCCTGACTGTGCCAGGCAGGCTGAGATGGACAGATAGAGCCAGTGTATGACTGTATTAATGATTTGGCCTTGTCTGCTTTCTTGCTATAAATAATGTATGATGTTTTTTTTCTCTCTTTAACAGCACTGCTATATGTATGTAAAAGTGCAAAAGTATATATGACAGAGGAAGCTACCTTTTATAACAAAAAAGTTCTTTGCTTTTAGTATTTAGTTAAATGTTGCTTTTTTATTATGATGCCTGACAGGTTTAAAGGTATTTGAGTGTTTTCTATTTTATTTATGGGTATTTAGCCCCAATCCCAATTCTGTTTTATACCCCTGCCACAATGCCTACACGTGTATCCCTTCCCGTTGGCCCTTGAAACAGAATGTATAGGGAAAGGAATGGAAATATTGCCCTCAGAAATGTCATCTTCTACATGATCCACCAGTCATAAGATGGAAACCTGGAGGTCCATATGTTTTCTAAGCTAAAAAAATAATACAGCGCATTAAAAATGTAAGTAATCTGATAAACGTCACTGTGCTTGCGCCTTCTGGAATGACTACCACATCTTCTGCATCCCTGTTACAACTGGTGGATCATGTTGCAAGTGCCACCAATTTGTACTGTATGTACACAGTGCTCATATTCATGAACGTAACCACAAAGAGAAAATCGACGTTACACAAGACATGCTGCAAACTAGACTTTTCTGATGGAGTGACCAATTTAATCAAGTCAATGAGTATCAGAATTTAAAATATGTTGTGGGACTATCATGCAGTGATTATGATAAGGATCTATCAGTAGCGAAACAAAACAGAGGCTTGTTTGTTGTAAAAAATCATATTAATGCCAATTTTCTTACATTTATGGGTCTCCAAGCTCGGTTTGACAGCCATGTTGCTCCTCTAGCGGTTATTATTATTATTATTATTATTATTATAACCTTTATTTTACCAGGAAAGGCACATTGAGATTTAAAATCTCTTTTACAAAAGCATCCTTGCCAAGATTAGGCAGTATACAAGTCACATGTGTCTAACAGACAACAAACAAAAAACAGTTAACAGTTAACATGAATCACACATTGACAAACAAACTATTCAAAACATCTATAAGCCTGTGTTTCAATTTCTAAAGCCTTTATACTCTTTTTAAAAAGATATACATCACCCTAGTCCAATATTCAGGGAAATTTCTCATACCTTATCATAGTGTGGTCCTAAAAAATCTTAGTTTGAAGGCTGGTACTTCATCTTACCCCTATGCCTCCAACCAAAAAATTATTGAGACACCCTACCCCTTCACTTGAATGTGAGGAACTGTGAGGTAGGGGGAAGTAGAAGGGTTAAGAGGTTGAAATGGGACTGGAGGTCTGTGTCAACTTGATTTGTACTGCTTTTAAATAGTAATAAACAATATAAAAATACTGCATAGGAGTGACTTGATGTGTACTTTGTATTTTCATAAGGCAAAAGAACTAAATGTATGTAGTTTTTCAAAATGTTGTGTTGCTCGATTAATTTTCGTGGAAAAAGACATGTTCCAATCCTGTGTGATTTTCATGAGATGACTTTTTTCCATCTTTGAAACAGAGTTGAAGACCCATGCATAAATACATACTTTCATACTGTAAATGTATCATTTTATTTTAGTGAAGCATGGATATGGGTATGTTTCAGCAAAAATGAATGAATGAATACAAGTAGAAATCTTCAGTTCATTTACTATTTTCAGTCTGAGGTCAGACATCTATGAGTAAAATCATTGCTCTTAAAAAGCTGCTTAATTGTAAAAATTCAAGTGGAATTTTAATTGAAAGCAATGGTGCATTTTTTGTGTATCCAAGTGCAGCATGTTTACATTTAAACAGGGTGCGAATTATACATTGATGATCAGGGGCTTCAAGTTTTTCGGCTATGTTCGGGAATATGCCTCAGTGAACCAACTTTCTATATTTAATTCAATTACATCTAATTTATTTGAAAGATATTGAGTGGTTCTCAATGACATTTGTGATATAAAGTAAACAGGTTTGCTTTCCTGCACCTATTAATGGATGAGCATGAAAGATTGCACATATTTTTTATTTTACTTTTTAACTTCCATGTGCGAGCCATTGTATAATAAAATACAAATTATGCATCTAGTTTAACAGACATATACAAACACCGTTTTTAATGAAACAGGTTTTGTGAACACTTACACTGTGTGCTGGTGCTCTAGATTTGCTGGTTTCAAACCATGGTATAAACCATTATAGGGGTGGTCAAATGTTCTCTATTATTTTAATTATTAATATTATTCAAGATACAGATCAGAGCAAACTATTTCTTAACTATTTCTTAACTACAACCCTCCCCCCCTCCCCCGAACAACCCTGTAATTAACACCCTGCATTTAAATCCATAACAGTGCCCCCTAATGCCTGGGAATATTTGTGTCATAATTATCTTTTGGTGACCTAAAAGTATGTGACTTTTGTTGCATAGTAGTATCACCTGTAGTTTAACTCTAAATTATGAGTCATGGGAAGCTCCACTTTCAAACAAACATCCTCAATCAACACAGGCCTAAAGACCAGGGATTCTTTCTTCGTACCTCGCTTAAATGATCTAAGATGATTTGACAGATCCTGGACCTTTTAATCTTGATAGCTGATCTCTGGGAAGTTTGGTTCTTCTAAACAAGTTCACGAATCAGATTAAAATATCTGTATGAACTGATCTGAGATTGCTGCATGTTATGAAGGACAGATCTATCGATCTTCGAAATCATGATCAGCAATGCAACGATTGGCTGACAGCACAGCAGCGTAATGACATCATCTGATTAATATTCAATTATCCATGTGAGCAAAATTACATAAAATTCATAGTAAACGGTTTGTAAAATATGATACACAATACCTTTCCACCTTTGTTGTAAGCTGCAGGCCTTACATTTTTATGTGTCAAGAGTACTTAGCAATTTATTTGGTTTTACATTTAGAGCGGATTTTCTTTATTATAGTAGCCTAGGCCTATTCAAGCTTTTTAATCTGTGTTAATTAAACACAGCTGATGCAAATAATCAAGGTGTTTAAGACTACTAGAGACTATTAAGCAGGCATTAGTTGGAAGTGGTTGGAGCTAAACTATGCAGAGCTTCGGCCCTCTAGGAATTGAGTTTGAGACTATTGGTGTAAGGAATAACTGGCTGTTTTAAATAATTTTGCGTCAAAAAAGCTTTGATATCGGTAAAGATGTCTGCAACTTTTACGATGCATCAAATCACTGTCATATTAGATGTCAAAACATGTGCATGACTGCATAAATGATTATTATTCCTTAAAAAAACTGTGGAATATTGGTCATCATACACAAATTGTACTAAAGCATTTACCTTAAAATAGTACGTGTTTCTATCTAAAAAGTCCATATTAATAAATGTTCTCTTTGAACGCCCTGGGAAGAACCACGGCATGACAGTCTTTGTACTATTATTTCGGAGTGCAGATTGCATACATTTTATTTATATAACTCTTTTGAAACTTTACTATTTTCATAAGTGTATATAACTAATACTGTACGTAAATATCAGAATTCGGTACATATTTTCAGTATTACCTTTGCTTGAATGACCCGATCTGATCCTGTTTATATGAAATAAGCCTGCTCCCAAGCAGGTTTGAGCTACCAGAACTGTTGCTTTGACAACAACTCTCAGATGAGTTTTAAAGAATGAAATGACCCTGGATCATGTCAAATCGTCGATAACCAAATCCAGCTAATTAAGTAACTTATGTACGAAGAACAGACCCCAGCATGCAAGGCTGATTTCAGCAGTCAACTGGGCCACTGCAGGTTAAACAGCACCACAGTTACTGTCCTTCTCTGGGAGATTCTCTCCTCCACCATATTTCAAACTTCCTCTGGCCAGCTCTTTTATTCAGCCTCAAATGAGATCCCACAAAATCTATATCACATCTTTAAAACGAAATAACTCTCCCTCTCTGCAGTGGCATTGACCTCGGCGGGGCAGTTCTGGTTCAGTGCACTGGGCCCTCCGGTGGCAGTGAAGGGGGAAGCGATTTAAGGCCCCGGGCCACACCGGACCCCAGGTGCGCCAAGGCAAGCAGTTAAATTTCATCATTACCCTTTCTTCAGCGCGTTAGCTTTTTATAGGGCTTTTACGGCCTGAGCGGACGGTGCCGCGCTGGTCCCAGTGGTGCAGGGTGGAGATGGGAAAGGAACGGACAGAGATATGGACAGAGGGTGGGGAGAAGGCAAAGAGGGAGAAAAAAGAGAGAAAAGAGACTGGGACATCACTTGTCAAGTTGACTACAGGATGATGTAAAAACAGCGGTGAGGGCAGGGGATAAGAGCGATGATGAATGGGCTGTGGACGTTCATCCATCCAGTTGAAGGATTTGCAGCGCAGGAATTGTGTACAGATGCTGACATCTGAAGGGGGGGGGAGAGGCGGAAAGAAAGAAAAAAGGAATGCTATCTTGGAGTAAGACAGAGCACTGGTGATGCAGAGTGATGGGGAAGAAGGACACAGTACAATAAGATGCTTGCAGATCTAAAGTTGGCTGTATGCACACAGCAGTCAGAGCAGGTGTCACTCAAATGGTTGCCATGACAACAGGAATGGACACGGTTACCTCCTTTAGCATAAATCATACAATGCAGAGGAGACATTGCTCAGTTTTATCTCTATGAATTGGCGAATTTTGAAAGTATAATCTAAAGGTGTGGTCCAATTAGTGAAAACACAAGACTATCCAATGTCAATAGCGTTAATATGTTTAAAGAACAGCTCAGACGTTGGTCTGCACATGCAGAATCCAACAAAACCTCATGGCAATTCCTAACTATTTTTCTCTATTAGAAAACTATAGTTGTTAATTTGTATGAATTGGTACAATTTAGAATGATTTGGACACACAACAGTGATGAATTTTTGCCCTCATGTAAAACTCCCATTGCATGAATCACTATCAGAATGACTGGATTTCACTTGCAATACGCACCAAGCAACTGTAAATGTGATTTCAATGGGATTTAGCACAAAAATGGCCTGGTCCATCAAAGAAAAAAAAATGAAAATATTTTTTGTGATGTACCGAGTTGATCTGAAACTTTGGCATTGGGTCAAACAGGGCATTTTGTAAAAGATCAGTATTGGCTGTATGAAGCTTCGTCCTTTATTTTTCAGTCACACAGGCGTATAGTACAATGTGCCTGGAATGTGCACCTGAACTGTCTGTTGTATGAAAATGCAAAAGCCGTCCAGCAACAATATGTAATGAATACAATGCTAGTATTTGTTTTTTATTATTATTATGCAAGAAAGAACATTTACAAAGATACAATATGAACAAAGAGACTAAGAGGGTAACATAAATAAAATTCCAGCAAATTAAACAAGTTCAAATGATTTACACCAAGAAAGAGTTTTACATGCAATATAATTGTTAGAGATTGATGAGAAAGGAACACCACAGTCATCTAAAGTTTATCATTCATTCATTCATTCATTTGTTTTTCCAGCTAAGTCTCTTTATTAATCTGGGGTCGCCACAGCGAAATGAACCGCAAATTTATCCAGCATATGTTTTAAGCAACGAATGCCCTTCCAGCTGCAACCCATCACTGGGAAATATCCATACACACTCATACACTACGGAAAATTTAGCCTATCCAATTCACCTGTACCGCATGTCTTTGGACATGTGGCGGAAACTGGAGCACCCGGAGGAAACCTACTCGAACACGGGGAGAACATGCAAACACCACACAGAAATGCCAACTGACCCAGCCGAGGCTCAAACCAGCGACCTTCTTGCTGTGAGGCGAACGTGCAAAAAAAAAAAAAAAAAAAAAAAATCAAAAATAAAAAGTTTATTATATAAAAGTAATTTAAATTTTTTATTTTATTTTAATATCTAATATTTTTATTGTTCCAAATATAATAAGTATGAGCAGAAAAAATATAATTATATGCAAGGGACCAACATATTAAAGCCAGTTTATAAAAACTAGATAAGTTTAATGGTATTTTAGAGATGTCAAAATGACAGCGCAACAAAAAAATGTAAACCTCCAACTGAGCTAAATATATAATTTGGAATAAAATTCCAACATGACGTTGAGTTGTTTAAAAACGTTGTTAACCACTTAATTTTAAATAAATTAAGTGTGGAAAAATTCACTAACTCAAATCCTCCCATGGCCCGATCAATGCTAGTAATTTACACAGTGATAGCAACAGAGCTTTGTTCAATCCTTCCAACCAGCAAATCAGCATATTAAAGATTTCTGAAAGATCATGTGACACCATAGACTGGAATAATGATGGAGAAAATTCATTTTGTCATCACAAGAATAAATTACATTTTAAAATATATTCAAATAGACAACAGTTATTTTAAATTTTAATTACATTTTACAATATAAACCTACTGTTTTACTATCAAAAAAAAATCTAACCATCAAAAATAGTTATTTAAAAGTTATTGCCTCATACTCTCTGCAACATACAGTTGAACATACTGGCTTGATTTTAATCACATACACCAAACTAGACTGGGTTTGTTACAAAGCACTGCGAATTCCAGTCCTCAGGTTAACCTAGATTAAAGTCCCAGCCATGAACAAGCTCTCATTGTCTCTCTAAATGTGATTAGCACAGGGTTAAGTACCTCTTCGTTTTGTTCAGTCTATTGGGATTGTGTTTGAACGAGGGATAAGAAGGAAGAGAGGTGCTCGGAGGGTGGCGTGCTGTACCTTTGCACCGTGCCAATGTCAGCAAGCTGTGCCAGTCTCACCGGGCGGCCGTCCACGTCCCGGGCTCTGCTGTGCTACGCAGAGACTCCACAAACTCACTGCATATGCTCCGTATGGCCCAGACAGTCCGTCCAATTTTCCACCATCTGCTGGGCCTGCACTTACGCACCATAGAAAGGTCACCGTCAGCTCTGCTTGACTCGTAAAAATTCAAATGACACTGTGAGAAACCACCATGATTGTTGCCATCACCAACATCACCTCATGAGACCAGATCCTCCCAATGTGTGTGCATGGAAATGGCATCTGGCCAGTTGGGATAATGCTGTATCAGCTGATTCCACTGCACACGGGGATGATGTAGAAGCATAGACAGGCCAAAATTAGCCAGAACAGAACGTCTGGTGTCTAGTCCGCTGTAACAAGAGGTTTTCACATGGCTTAGACAGGCAAAGTGATACAATTGCTTTATTCACTGAGCTTGGGTATCGCAAAATAATATCAGCTGCTTGCAGATGGGTCCCTGCATCTCACAATGGGATGGTTCAACCTTGCCTTTCAGTCCTTAACACACTAATGTTATGAGGGTTGTGAAATTATATGATATATGAATTTTATATGAATATATATATATATATATATATATATATATATATATATATATATATATATATAAGATACAACAAAATTGGTGGGCCAGTGGGTAGTATGATCGCCTCACAGCAAGAAGGTTGCTGGTTCGAGCCTAGGCTGGGTCAGTTGGCAAATCTGTGTGGCGTTTGCATTGTCTCCCTGTGTTCACGTGGGTTTCCTCTGGGTGCTCCGGTTTCCCCCACAAGTTCAAAGACATGTGGTATAGGTGAATTGAATAAGCTACATTGGCCGTGGTGTATGTGTGTGAGTGTATGGATATTTCCCAGTGATGGGTTGCAGCTGGAAGGGCATTCGCTGCTGAAAATATATGCTGGATAAGTTAGCGGTTCATTCCGCTGTGGCGACCCCAGATTAATAAGCCGAAAAGAAAATGAATGAATGAATAAAACAAAATTTTGATGACTGACTTTCATAGTTTTATTTCTATGGAAGTCAATAAAGGTTTTCAGCTTTCATCAAAATATCTTCTTTAGTGTTCAACAGATTTTTTAAAAACGGCATAAAGCTTTGTAACCGCTTGAGGGTGATTAAATAGTAAGTCCATATTAATTTTAGGCGAACTACCCCTTAAAATTAAGCATACTTAGCTAAAGATTTCATTTTTCACAGTGCCGAGTCTTTTAACCAATCACACGCCCACTTGTTGAGCTTTTGAACATAGTAGCCAATCAGAATCTTTAGATTAGTCACAGCTGAAAATGCTAACGTTTTAGTAGCACTCACAGCAAGCAAGGTAAGATTATTTTCGCAGCTTCAGTGATTACAATGGACACTACTCTCGGTATGCTATACTGCTACAATGCTATCTCACAGAGCAACACGTTTTGTCTGAGTAAATTAGCCAGATAATGTTTATGCCGTTTTTACAATCACAAAAACGTGTTTATGTGTATTAATTAATGAACATTAACGATCATTATTAACGTTACATCTAGAGCTATAACCGCCTGTACTTTTGACATGATATTACAGAATTTTAGAACATAAATTACCATTTTAAAGGGCCTATTTAGTTATTGTTTGCAGTTTATTTGCTAATAAGTTTTGATTGCCCCTGAATTCAAATGACCCTTTAATAGAACAAAAATCTGATGTTGATGTGAACTTGTTTATGTTTATGTATATTTTACTTCTGATAAAGGTACAGAAATACACATACAGTACTTTATTGCTGATTGAATGTTACGTTTTTAGTATTTTTGAATGATATAAATCTGAGATTTCAGTAGATAAGAGCTATATTTTTTAGTTTATTGATAAGTAGTTTTTCGTAATCTGGTCACATTCTATCTATCTGCAGGATTCATACGGTCATGGAAATCCTGGAAAAGTCATGGAATTTTGACATGGCATTTTCCAGGCCTGGAAATTTTTGGAAAAACGCACAAAGTTTTAGAAAAGTCATGGAAATTAGTTTAACAAATATCTGTATACTTTAATTAGGCCTGCGCGATATTGGAAAACTCTGACATTACGATATTTTGTATTTCTGTGATATATATTGCGATGTAAATACAATTTCACCAGATGATTTAACAGGTTTATTTGATTGATTGGGGGGATTTTGTAGAGGAGTGAATCTCGAATAATTTATAAAAAATAAGTTACAAACATAGATAAATAAAATATAGTAAAGATAAAAGTGAATTATAGTTTTTAGCTATACACTGCATAGTCTTCATTGTATATTATTTAATCTTTATTAAAGTTACAAAAAATGTCTTGTGGCCGGATGTTTTAAAATTTTAAATATTGAAATGTTCACACAGTCACACGGCTTAAAGGGACAGGGTACTCAAAGATTAAATTGTTCACACCATTTACTCACACTTCACTTGTTTCAATACTACAGGAGTTATTAAATTATATATTTTTTTGTGTTCATTTAAAAAAAAAAAGCAAACTCATAAATGTTTGAAACAAGTTAAGGGTGTAATGAAAATGGTAAGTAATTCTCTATAAAAATGCATGCAGATGATAAACTTTTACTCCATTATGATTAAACTCTATATTAAACTATAATCCCAACGTTGCATATCCTGCGATGTGACTATTGGGGATACACGCATTGAGATATCGATGCTGAAATGATATATTGTGCAGCCCTAACTTGAATATAGGTTAGTTGTCTTTACTTCTTTTCTGTCCTTGGCCAAAAACTTGCTCTCACATTGTTAGTGCTGTGTAAGCATTATTTAAATCAATTTTACATAGATATAAAAACAAATTTAAACAAAATAGATTGTTGCGTGTTCTATGATATGCTGTAATAAATTTTTAACATCATTGTTTTTCTTATAATTTACCATGTATATGTAGACATGAAACATTACGTCATGAAAATGTACTTGAAAGTTCTGGAAAAGTCATGGAATTTTAGTAGTAAAAATGTGTATGAACCCTGTATCTGTGTGTCTGTCAACACATTTGAAAATTTTACGTTTTTTTACTGATTTAATTCACCTTTAAGTTTTTGAGTTTTAATCTAAAAAGCATATTTTTTTTATATTCATTTCATTTAACTAGGATAATAGTTCTAGTTTCAGTTAAAATATTAACGACACTGCTTGTTATTCCAGATATTAGAAAAAAGCTGCCTTGGAGCCAGGAGGAGGATTTACTAAGACTGCCACAGAGTGACCTGACTTTGTCCTGCATGTTTCTGAGGTGAGTCAGGCATTAGCAGTGCTGTCCATGGTCCTACATCAGTCTGTTCTTAGGGAAAACTCCACTCAGAGACCCATGAATGACAGTTTTGAGTAGATAAAGCTCCTGTCAGCTATTATGTATTGATTTCTTTTTTGCATATTGTGTCTCTATTATCGTCATCTGTACATTAGCATGTTGGAGTGGTGGCTTTGTTTAGTTGCACATATGTGTTCACTTGTGTGTATCTAAAAGTGGGGGAGGCATGTGTCCATGCATGCGTGTGTGTGTGTGTGTGTATGTGTATGTGTGTGTATGTGTATGTGTGTGTGTGTGTGTGTGTGTGTGTGTGTGTGTGTGTGTGTGTGTGTGTGTGTGTGTGTGTGTGTGTGTGTGTGTGTGTGTGTGTGTGTGTGTGTGTGTGTGCGCAAGCATTCGTGCGTGTACGTGTGTAAATGTGAGAGGAGACACAGGGTGGGCGGGAAGGAAGGAGGGGTGGCTTGTTCTAACGGTTCTTTGAAAGAGATAAATGGCTTACAGATGGCCCAATCAATATATTCAAATGAGACATGTAAAGTAGCCGGGCAGCCGTCAGAGATCAGGCTTGGGTAGCTGAAAGGCACACAGCCAAGGAGACCCGAGTCTCTCTCTCTCTGTCCTTCAATCCACCTCACATACTCTCACAGACCCAGACCTCACCTGCCCTTTGGCCCAGCCTAACTGCTTTGAGCAGCCGTTAATGTTCTCAGCTCTAAGTGAATTTGTAGTTGTTGTATGGAAGTTTGGATGTTTGAACAACGCATTTTGCATGTCGACCAATCATAGCCCTGATACAGATCTCACACCCCTCTCAGATCTTTCTTTTTAATGAATATTTTCTATAGTATGCTTTTTACAATAAAATATTTGTGCATATGCATTAGATTAGTCAGTTCCAAAGCCAAAACTTAAGCTAATTTAACAAAAACTATTATATGTTGAGGGAAAATATTGAATACATTTTAATTAGCAGAAAAAAATCAAGAGAAACATGAAAAGATTTATAATTTTGTAGAAATTTGTATTTTTTTACATAAACTCTTTTGGTTGTACATGTATTATCCTTTTGTTCCTAAAGATGGTAGATGTTAGGTATTTCAAAACTTGTTTAAATCCACCAAAATATATTGTCTATATTTTCTGAAAAATTGATAAAAAAGGGGATGAACACATTTATATACAGTTGAAGTCAGAATTATTAGCCCCCCTTTGAATTTTCTTTTCTTTTTTAAATATTTCCTAAATGATGTTTAACAGAGCAAGGAAATTTTCACAGTATGTCTGATAATATTTTTTCTTCTGGAGAAAGTCTTATTTGTTTTATTTCAGCTAGAATGAAAGCAGTTTTAATTTTTTTAATAACCATTTTAAGGACAAAATTATTAGCCCCTTTAAGCTATATTTTGTTTCGATAGTCTACAGAACAAACCATCGTTATACAATAACTTGCCTAATTACCCTAACCTGCCTAGTTAACCTAATTAACCTAGTTAAGCCTTTAAATGACACTTTAAGCTGTATAGAAGTGTCTTGAAAATTATCTAGTAAAATATTATTTACTGTCATCATGGCAAAGATAAAATCAATCAGTTATTAGAAATTAGTTATTAAAACTATTATGTTTAGAAATGTGTTGAAAAAATCTTCTCTCCGTTAAACAGAAATTGGGGTAAAAACATAAACAGGGGGGCTAATAATTCAGGGGGGCTAATAATTCTGACTTCAACTGTATGTATATATATTTTGTTTCTTCTAATTTTACAATGGCCTATTATATATGCAGTGAAATCTACATTGCATTGCCATTTGTTTATTTTTCGCAAATCTGTCCGCATGTTGTTGAGTAATACAGAGAGATTAGCAGTGCGTCTGTGGGTGAGCAGGGAAAGGCTCTGGCCCCAGGGCAGCCTCCAGGGGAAAAATGTTCCCCTGACACAGATAACATCCAATTCCTCCCCTGTGAAATGCAAAAATCCACCCCGACATCAGCAAAGTGTTTTATCATCCTGTATCAGATCCAGCCTCTCTTATCGTTTTGTTACACACACTTACACGCAAACGTCCACTTCCTCCAAATCAAATTTGTGCAAAAAAAGGAAGATCCTGACAACTGTTCATGTATTTTTTCCCCACATAAGCAGTTACAAAGCACTGAAAAGCATCACGGAGACAAGCGCGGCAGTGCTTTTGTTTAGTTGTCATGATATAATAATGCCTTATGGACAGTGATACAGAGAAATGAATACAGGTTTGACGATGTCCTTGACTAACTCCGCTAATGAAAAATAGGTAATATTTTGTTCATAGCTGACACTGAATAATGTCCCTAGGTATGAATAAAACACATTTTTATACTGACAGGGCTCCTTTTTTAACATCTTTTCATTGTGTCCACTATGACACTGAATTTAAACTAAAGTGATTTTATAAAAGGCTTTATATAATATAAGAAAGGAGTAAGAAAACAGTGTGAGGGATAAATATAATATTGAACATCAAATTGAAAAATTACTACTTATAATGTTATCATCAAAAGCTTGATCAAATTTCAGAAAATTGTGAAGTTTTCATGTCCACTGTGTTCATTTTACATTTTGACAATTTGATGGTGGTTTTTGCTGCTAAAATTCCATTTACTTCTTTGACATTAACTGTAATGATAACGAAAAAAATGTATAAATCTAAAAATCATTCTATCTGTTAAAGAATCCCAAGAGTCAATATTGCAAGGGAACAATATCACACAATAGGGCTATGCAATTAATCGAAATTGAATCGCAATCGAGATTTGAAACGTTGCGATTAGCTAATTTCAAGAGGCTGCGTTATGAAATATATTTAGATGATATAATTTCCCCCACCCAGAGCAAATGCGTGGCTGCCATCTGAATGTGTGTAATATCGGTATATTTTGCTTTCAAAGTCACAAACACCAAACAAAAACAGGTCATTTGTAAGAACTGTCGCAGAATTGTTGCCACAGCACAAGGAAATACAACAACCAGCACCTAAAAAAACAGAGAGGGGTCTGGCTGCAGACTCGGTGCAGATGCAATCTGAGCTGCATGCAATGTTTTTGAATGGGCTAACCCCACCCCTAACCCTACCTGTCACCTTGACGTCACCAGCTCCATTGAGTGCATTGTGTTTGACATTGCATTTCTGAGAGATGCAATCTCAGCTTGCATCATAAAGGCTGCATCCAGATACTATTGAAAAAAGCACCCCAGATGGCCATATGACGAGTGTCTTGCTAAAAAGTCAACTAAAAGTATTGCCAGTCACACTTAATATAGTAGCTAGCAACAGCAAAGAATAATTTCAGAGTTGTTTGCAGCTGTTACACCAAATTAAAATACATTACGAAGGCTCCAGGAGATAACTAACACCACAAGTCACTACTGTTTTCTCTAGTGATAAATGAGTGTTTAATTTCTGAATATTTATAAATGTATTTGAATAAAAGTTGGAGTAAGTTAATATCTTTTCAGTTCCTTTTTTTTAACTAACACTCACTTCATTTTAGCGGTAAGAAGCTACGATACGGAATATTGAGCTGAAGTTTGACTACAAAATTAAATCGCAAATCAAATCGAAATCGCAATATCTTTAAAAAAATCGCAATTAGATATTTACTCCAAATCGCACAGCCCTATCGCACACAACCAAAACTTTCAGAATATATAAATATAACCTTGTATTTCATTTCAGCTTGATTTTGTTGTAAAGCAGCATCACCAATTTTGTGATACCTAAAAATGTGTACGTAGGTTTCCTGTGCGATATTGTAAAAAATTGACATTGCAATATTTATTTTTTCTGTGCAATATATAGAAATATAATTTCACAAGATGATTTATATAACATTATTTGGAAAGAATTCATAATTTTAACATTGATTGTGAGGATTTTGCAGAGGAGTGCGTCTACATAAAATATAAAAAACAAATTACAAGCAGGCGACGCGGTGGCACAGGGTAGCTCATTCGCCTTACAGCAAGAAGGTCGCTGGTTCGAGCCTCGGCTGGGTCAGTTGGCATTTCTGTGTGAAGTTTGCATGTTCTTCCCGTGTTCGCGTGGGTTTCCTCCGGGTGCTCCGGTTTCCCCCTTAAGTCCAAAGACATGCAGTACAGGTGAATTGGGTATGCTAAAATTGACCCTAGTGTATGAGTGTGTGTGTTTCCCAGTGATGGGTTGTGGCTGGAGGGGCATCTGCTGTGTAAAACATGTGCTGGATAAGTTAGCGGTTCATTCCGCTGTGGCGACCCCAGAATAATAAAGGGACTAAACCGAAAAGAAAATGAATGAATGAAATTAAAAGCTAAGATGTATACAATTGAACAAAGATAAAAGTGAAATATACAGTGCTTTCCATGGATTCTAACAGTATTGCGGTATAAAAACTCAATAATCAGATATAAAAAACACTGCAAATAATCAAAAGCAATTAATCCTTGATAAAGCCACAAATTCTTGTGCCCTAATGACTCATATTCACTAGAAACTGTACAGGCCTTAAAAACGCATCCTAATGAAAAATCTTTCATGCTTTTAGGATTAAACTTTGCAATGACTCCACAAATCACATGTTCTGAACTGTGGTTCGGGCGACACAGTGGTTCAGTGCTTAGCAAGAAGGTCGCTGGTTCGAGTCCCCACTGAGCCAGTTGGCATTTCTGTGTGGAGTTTGCATGTTCTCCCCGTGTTCGCGTGGGTTTCCTCTGGATGCTCGGTTTCCCCCACAGTCCGCATAGGGGAATTGAACAAACTAAATTGGCCGTAGTGTTAATGAGTGTATTTGGATGTTTCCCAGTAATGGGTTGCAGCTGGAAGGGCATCCTCTGTGTAAAACATATGCTGGATAAGTTGGTGACCCCTGATAAATAAAGGGCTAAACCGAAGGAAAATGAATGAACTGTGGTTCCTGTTTAATTATAATCCCAACTCGACATTGCAGATCGTGCGATGTGACTATCGCAGATTCGCACATTGCAATATCAATGCTGAAATTATATATTTTGCACCCCAAGTTTCCACATACAATGTTTCCATCAAAAATAAATTGATTCCATAAAATTTCACATTCTTCAGAATCGTGAACAACATTCACATATGTTGACTTGACCTGCTTCTAACTCTCATTTAGTACAGTATGAACCCATAATGACCATGAATAGATGATGGATAAATCATGTCTAAAAAATGAATCCCCTCACCTCTATGCATTCTGATGGTGTTGATGAGAAACTGTAGGACGTGTTGGCCTTCTCCATGAGAGCTTCTCGCCTTGCCCTCTGTCTGCTAACCCAGTAAAAGGGTCCTTGGCCTATTAATTGCCTTGACAGTGATAAAGGAAACAGAAGGGGATGCTATTTGTCTTTAATGCAATACCTCGCATATTACCCAGAGACAAATTGAAAGTGTTTCCTAACATGAGCTGCTCTCATTTTTCTCCTAGCCTTCGAGAAGGTGAAAGAGGTAGGTCATGGGTAGAGACTTGAGGGTGCTTGGGGCCACTGAGAAAGGTTTCTGCACCTCATTCTTTCTGGTGTCAAAGACCTGAATATGTGCGCGTTGTATGTACGTGCCAGGCCAGCACCTGTGAGCAGTCAGGGGTCAAATGTCAAGGAGAGGGCAGGCCCTAAGTGGCTAGAGGGTGTTGTGGGGGTTCGAGACAAACGAAGAAGAGAAAGGGCTGTTCCTCTGTGAAATGACCATTGTTAATCCTGCCAGCGACACGTGGCCTCTTGTCCAGTCTGCTGTTTTGTGAATCCGCCTGCTCGCAACGAAGCTTCACTCAGCTGCTGACCTTGGCTTGCCCTGCCTTACAAAAGCAACAAAGATGAATGCCTATTTGGTGAGCCGCTCGCACCATTATCTTCCACACTTGTCATTACCTTGAGTGGCTCATCCTGACGTCAACTGAGTCAGGTCTGACGTTTTTCTTTGTGCATAATGTCCACATATATAAACCCCTTTCTACAACAGAGTCAAGCTTGGATTTCTGGGGGGGCTTGAGAGATCTAAGTTCATCGAGTATGTTGAACAGTTTCTTTGCTTGAACGACATCCTGTTTTAAATTCATGATTAAAATGGATCCTTTAGAGGCATTTTCATAGTTCATATGACTATTGGCAAAAGTGCCCCCTTTTGGGGTGTTTGCACTGAAGGGACTGAAAATGATTTTAGCTTACCCGTTGGTGGGATTAAGTTAGCTCCTATTTCAGAGTATGGTCTAATGTCACATTCAAGATGTCTGAGGTGGGAAATAGGGTTGGGTCAGTAGACGATGCCGTTGTCCATCGCCATAGGCTGATAGAGATCACAATGCTGAGCCGGCATTGTGATCCTCCACCCCGCTCCCATCGCAGCAGCAACCCACTCGCGAAAAATACACACAGGCCAGTTGACACTAATACGTCGTCGTTTTAAAATGGCATATCAGAACAAAAATTATCCACGTTCACACTGGCCTTTCACCTAGCATTTCTGAAAAGCCTACTTCCACACTATACCGCTGAAAACACACAGACACACACACACACACACACACACACACACACACACACACACACACACACACACACACACACACACACACAAACACAAACGTACACACTCTGTCATGCACTGCAGTGTAGGCTATGTGCGCATTTGACTCTGAGGTTCAGGCAGTCAGCGAGTGCTTTGAGCACAAAACCCCAGATAGGACACATAGGACAGTTTATCAAGGATGTATCGCTGGATGGTGTCTCACCGTAGTTGTTAAACGTGATATTTAATTAATCTTGTCTCTATCTAACGACTCTTCTGTCTTTTGAATCTATCAGGTAACGTGTCACAGCATCAGTACACTGCTTAAATCTTTCATTTTCACGCTTGTACTTTGTAATTTTAGCGAAAACCTCAGATACTGTTGGTTGGTTCCTGTTGGTTGTGCACTTTTTTACCAACCAAGTTTGTTCGACGCCATTATAGCGACACAGATCACTCTGCCTCTTCATGCCAGAGTCCTGTGGAAAAAGTGATTGACAGGTAATTTGTGTGTAACTGGTCTTTATTTGAGATTTGGTTATGAGTAAAACAAAGACCATGCGGGTCAGGTAGTTGAAACGGTAGGCTACAAATAATTAATTCGTTATGAATTAATTAATTATTCATATATAATTAATTCACCGACGATGCTACGGCGACGATGCTATCGTCCATCTTGTTGTTTTACATTAGACATCGTATGATGCCAAATTGGTCGACATTGCCCAACCCTAGTGGAAATATTTAGGTTGACTTCAAGAAGGTACCATGATTTCACAGGGGAAAAAGTGTTCTGCCAATTCTCAACGTTCCAGATGTTACATTGATACAGCTGCTTATGTAGTCCATACAAAACAGCTGAAGCTGTAGAAGATTATTGATTCACAAAGGATTTTTAGTATACATCTTGTCACAGCCATATAGTTTGTGCAGCAAAATAAAAGACAAACTTGGCTCCACAATATATTTGTTGGTCACCGCCTTCTTGGAAATCACATTAAGGTTGATCAGTCTGTATAAGTAATAATTATTATATATATTTTTCCAATTTTCCAACAGGAATTTTTTTTTAATTGTCATTATAGCAGAGATAATGTTCTATTTTTGTGTGTTTCTCAATACGACTCACTGATTGGTGTAATTTTCTGTACATCATCATGGGTGAGATGCTGTTAAGTTGAATTAAAGCCAACAGATGTGTTTTTGAGCAACAGAACTGGTGACTATAGTTCCTATTGACTTCTATAGCTACCCGGTATAAAGGTTCATTTTGAAGTCTTTGTGATCCTTTTTATTTATTTTCTGTAAATGTTCATTGTTAATTCCAAAGGTTTTTTAGGAAATAATATTCTTTCAGTTGAACTTTCAATTGATCTTGTTGTTAATTTCCATGGTTTTACACTCTGTTTCTATCATAGTCATGCCCTTTATTGCATTTCTAAATGTCATTGCGACATAATTCATTATGTAATGCATTTATACAAATGGAATTAAAATGATTAGCTTATTTTTTCAATTACTTTGTTGGATGTAAAATTTGTAACATTACATCTGAAAAAAGTAATGTCAAAAACTAATTTTATATACAAGAAATCAAGCGAGAAAACAAACAAATATGACAAGCCATCAAAGCCGATCTGAAAAAGTTTGTTTCTGCCGCACAGGACATATTCAGAAGTGTCTGATATTCAATCATTGCAGATTAAATTGCCCAAGGTAAGCCTATCTTTTCTAGTTCTCACATTTTGAGGAAAAAACTAAATACGATTATGCATATGCACAAATTATACAGAGATGAGGATAGTATTAATGTGGCATAATTATTTGACAGGATATACTTACACACCGATTAGCATATCAGCAAGACCAGACAAAGATAGAGAGGTAGTGAGTGAGAAATGAATAGGGGAACATTGAGAGATAAGAGGCTTCCCCAGTTCTTCCACATGGACACACACACACACACACGAACATACAATTCCCAAATGTAGATCAAGTGCTGTGATTTTGGGGGGTATATATGCCGGCTACCTTATCAAGAAAAAATGCATAAATAATACCAGTTTTATTTTATTTTATTTATTTATTTATTTATTTATTTATTTATTTATTTATTTATTTATTTAATTTTATTCTATTTTATTTTATTTATGTATTTTATATTTTTTTACTTATTTATTTATTTGTTTATTTAATTTTTATTAATTTATTTCATTTATTTTATTATTTTTAAATTTTTAAATTTTATCTTTATTTTATTTTATTTTAAATATACATTTTTTGAACATTCTATACATTGCAAAACTAATAAATTGCTAATGAAGGTTAATGAAAAAATTAGCCGTCACTGAACTAACCAGATGCTAAACATCCTATGCTACAAAGAAGGCTGTCTTTTGTTAATGCAGTAAAAAAAACTGCAGGAGTGCAGGTTGCGGTTCGGCTCTTGTCTTTCAAAGGGACTTGTAGATAAAGTGCTGACTGTTTGAGCTGGGCATCTGAGATCTCTGTATCTCCATGTT
This sequence comes from Danio kyathit, assembly GCA_903798195.1. Classification (NCBI taxonomy): domain Eukaryota; kingdom Metazoa; phylum Chordata; class Actinopteri; order Cypriniformes; family Danionidae; genus Danio; species Danio kyathit. Next base: position 32,993,286 of record LR812533.1, on the reverse strand, counting down.
GTTCTGTGTATAGTAATACGTCTATCTGTCCTCACTCGTGTCGTATTGGCTCCCTGCTGTCGATACCCACAGAGCGGTGTCGTCCTGACTAATGCACTTCTGCTTAGTGCATACATCATTGCCAGTTGCATTGCTGTATTGATTATCATCATCACAGCAATCTTAAATCACATAGAATAATATCAGAGGAGAGATGTTAGCAACACTTATTTGCTTGTAGGTGGTCTGGCTCTGTGTGTGGAAATATTCTTTATAGGATTTTTTGTGTGTTTATTGTTTATTTATTATTCATGCTTATTTGTGCTTAGAAAAAATTAATAAAGCATTCTTACTCTGTAATTTTTATTTTATTTTTTATCTTTTTAAAATGTTGTTATTTACCATACATTTTATTAGTTAAGGCTAAAATATAGCAAAGATGTAAAAAACAAACAAGTAAGTGTTTTACAAGTGTGATTGAATCAAATAAATTAATAAAATATAATAAGCTCATTCATTTTATACATTTTACTATATATATATATATATAATTACAAACAACCAGTGATGGAAAAAGAACTGCATTTAGTGCATTTAGTTATTGCCTAGCAGGCACACAACATCATAAGACATTAATATTAGGTTAAATTTAGGTTGTGATGTCAGGTGACAAATTTAATGTCTAGCCAGCGTCTAAGGACAATGTTATTTTGATGTCCAATAACAACGTCAAATGAAGTTGATATTTTGTTGATTTTAGCTTGTGTTAGAAAGTGTCCAAAATCCAGCTTTGAGCCAACATCTTAAACCAGCGTCATATTGACAGCAAATACTGACATTTATTCATCAGGTATGGCAACCAAAATCCAACATATGATAGACGTCATAGTGGTAACATCCACACAATGTCAAGCTGTAACATCATTAGACATTGATTTTTAGCTGACTTTAGGTTGGACGTTGGACATTGGCGTCTGATGTCAATCCGACTTTCATTTCCAAACAAAATGCAACGTCCCCACGATGTTGGGGTACAACTTCAATGTTGAGGTCTTGTGCCTGCTGGGTGTTTAATGCCATTTCGGTCATCATACCGTAAACATCCGTCATCTTCTCATCAGTGACATGAATCTAAACAGTCTCTGGATCAATGCTGTAAAGATTTTGGACCTCTTTTGGACATTTTTAATGCTTCCAAACAGTTTGCTGCAATTATAAATCGCCCATGTCTTGAGGGAGTTCATTATGGCGATTTACCTTCTGTGTGCGATTTGATTGGACAGGAATCACAGGACAGATTTTTCTAATCCACATAGACAAGAAAAAATAAAGTAGTGACTGCAGGTTGGAGGAAAGTAGTGGAGTAAAAGAACTCAAGGAAAAGTAAAAGTACACATTTTTGAAACTACTTTGTAAATTACAATTCCTGAGAAAAACTACTCAATTACAGTCATTTGAGTATTTGTAATTTGTTACTTTACACCACTGCAAACAACATTTTTAGAACTGGGAGTTCTACAGAATTAGAAAAATCTCATAAAATAAAATAGTTTAACTCCATTAATTGTATTAGTATAATTATTATTATGCATTTGCTTTTTGAAAGTAGCAATACATTTAACCAGTCAGGGTAAAATTAGTAGAAATTGTGAGTAAATTATGTACTGTAATGCAACAATTCAAAAATAGCGATTCCTATAGTAAAAGTAAAATGAGAAGTCAAGAGTACATTTAATAAAATATTAGAATTTATTAGACTCCTTTGATTTATTTTTCATTTTGAGAAATATTGTAGATTTTTCTATGGTTAGTATATTGTAGAAATTGTAAAGTAAGAAACTCACAAAGTCTTCATGTTTTATTGTGGATAATGGCAAAAAAAGCTTTAAGAACACTTATTTTTATGAAATTTTATTCTATATTTATCTATTTTTATCATAAGTTTTTCCATTTGTTGATTTGTCAGACAAATAATTATCCCATCTTGGTTTTAACAGTTGAAAGATGTCTACCTAGAGTTTTTCCTAATACACTGTTTTAATATTGCCTAGTGAGCTCTTCTACCATTAGGGAGTAACTTGGCAATGCCCAAATCAGTAGGCTCTGTGATTTTTGTCAACTGTGACATCCAGCACGAATGCGAGTCTGATATGGCCCCTGAGGATATCAAGTCTCCAACACACGAGTCCGTAATTTTCTGCTTCCACGTGCAGGATGCAATAATAATCAAACTAAAATGACTTTGTAACTACCCCATCTCTTTTGTACAGCTTCACTCATGCCCACTGCCCTAATTGAATCACCACCGAGTCACTGTATCAATTCTAACTTTGGTATTAGGGTTTAATCAGGCATGCCAGGGACCAGCTTGGTGAGGTGAGGGGGTCCTTTGTGTGGCGCCCATCTGTTTGTGACACAAGGCCCAGTTGGGACCCAGAGGGTGCCGCCAAGACACACAACAACACAACACACACACACACACACACACACACACACACACACAGACACACACACACACACACACACACACACACACACACACACACACACACACACACACACACACACACACACACACACACACACACACAGACACAGACACACACACACACACACACCAAAAAAAAAAAAACAGACAAACACTTGGGTAAGGTGCTAGTACATCCACCCTCCCTGGGGGCTCTTCATATACTGTAACACTGGCTCATGAAAAATACAAACACGCACACAGGTATATGAAGATTTCAGATGAAAAAACGCTAAATGCCATCAAAAATTTTCTTCTTAATTGATCATTTTTTTAATCTCTTGCATGTAGGTTCAGTAACTTCACTTATATGGTGATGAATAGGTTCTTTTCATTGTCTTTAAAGTAAAATAACTGAACATAAACATAAGAGGTTGAGAAAAATTATTTATATATATATATATTAGAGGTGTCAAAATTAATTGTTTCTTCTGTGCACCGCGATGCAAACGGGGACAATTTGATATCGGTTCAGTAATAATCATAACCGATTATTACGTACTGACGTCATTTATCTCCTATGCGCGATGTCGCAGTAGAATACTATGGCGAAGGAGGCGAGGGCGAGTAATTAACACACTCCTACTACTTAAAAGGTAGATAATTATGCACAGTTCAACTGCTTGTGAGTTTGCTGGAAAGTCTTTCATTGACACTAAAGAAGGCACAGCACACGAGTCGCTATTTTACTACTTGGAGAAATGCTGTAAAAATCCATCTCTGCCTCTCTCTCTCTCACTTTGGACATTTGACCTGCTGGCGTGTTTGTGAGGTAACTTTTCCTTTCCTCTTGGCTGTTAAAGCATTACTTGTGGATCCAGACACGAGCGTGCCTGAGGTGCAAGTTTTCTCCACTGTGTCTATTATGGATTACCTATGATAACCGCGTATTATTCGCATATAGACTGTAACCCCCGCGTCACTCATTGGTGAACAGCGCTTTCATTTCGAAAGCCAATCGCAGCCCTTTCTGTTGAGCGGATGAAGACAATGACCAGTCATAAGGGGTGTAAGTCTACGTTTGACAGCGCTCAAAAAGTAAGCTCGATAATATTTACATTAGTTTATTTGCTATAAATGCTCATGTTGTTCTGTGCATGTATTGGAGTTTTTTTTGTTACATTCAAAAAGAGTGTTTTCTTTGAGCAGGTCAAGTTAAAGTTACAGTTCATATATCTTACTGCTTGTATTAAAGGACAAAATTGTATTACAAATAGTATATAAATATTGATATATTTTTAGATTTTAATAAAAAAAAAATCTTGTATTGTGAAGAAAAAATCTAATTATGTATGGAAAGCATCGTCAATGCTGTTACAACCTGCCTTCCTCGTGTGTTTGTTTTCGTCATGTGATCCTCACCATGTGCTCCTTTGTTCCCGTTCCCGCCTGTCGTTATGTTTCATCACCGTCACCTGTGTCCATCCACCTGTGTCCCATTATCGTCATGTTCCTGTGTATTTATAGTCCTTGTGTTCAGTCCTTCGTTGTCCGGTATTGTCGATGTTGATGTCTACGTGTCTCACTGTTCTCCTTCAAGCCCTGTTCGTCCTGTAATCCTCGTAAGTGTTATATAATAAATATACGTGTTTTTGTACTCCTGTGAATCCGTGCCTTCTTCGTCCTGTGAGCAGCAGGCGTTACATAATACCGGACCAAAAAGTTTGCGGCGTATTTTCCCTCCGTTTTATTTTCATAGTCTTTTTTTGCCCCCAGTGTTTTATTTTTCATCTCCCTCGTGTTCCTTCCCCAATGGATTCATTCTACACTCCCGAATTCCTCATCATCATGTTGAAGCAGGGGGAAAACGGCCTCGAGGACCATACGAACAGTTTCCTGATGCTGGCTGAAAGATCCAGCTGGCCGGACGACGTGCTCTGCGGGTTCTACAACTCCAACTTGAACTCCGCGTGCAGAGCACAGTCGTCCAAAGATGGTCCTCGAGGCAATCTCGCCGCCTATGTGGAGTGGACACTGGCGAGGAACCGACCACCGTTCGACGTCAGTGCCACTCCAGACCCAGTGACCAGCCCCACCATCTGCAAGGAGCGTACGCCAGAGCCCACCGCAGACGGAGAGCCACCCGCGGTGTGTGAGCCATCGCCATCGAGAGCGACAGAGCAGAACGCCACCGAGCAGGAGGAGCTCAACCAGCCATCTGACCAGGTGTGTGAGCCGGCAACATCGCCAGAAGTGGGAGTCCTGGTGGACATCGAGGGACCGAGCGAGAGTCCCGTCCACCGACCCACAGCAGAGGGTGAGCTGGCCCTGGACCCCGAAATGCTGCTCATTGACTTCTGGAGCGAAGTCAAACCCCTTCCGCTGTTCCCAGACAGCCCTTCTTCAGTCCCGTTCTTCCCAGAAGACGAAAGCTCCAGGGTCATGAGCAGCACCCCACCCGACCCGCCCTCTTCATCTTCAGTGACGTCACCCACAGCCATTCTGCCCTCTCCAGTGCGGCTACAGTCAGCCAGTCCCCCAGCTCACCCTCCAACAGCATGTGTGGAGGCATCTCTGCGGGCCTGCCCACCTGTTTCGCCGGACAGAGGTTGTCCCCCGACGTCATCTCCTTCACCCTCCGAGCTACGGACTCCGCTTCGGCCCTCCGACTCAACGGCTCCACGTTGGCTCTCTCCTCCCTCATCTCCTCCTTGGACCGTCAGCCTACCGGCTCCACCAGGCTCCCTCGTCCCCCCGGCTCCGCCTTGGTCAGTCGTCGCCCTGCCTCTACCTCTGGACTCCCTCTACCGGCTGCGCCTCATCACTCCATCCCGCCAGCTCCGTTGAGCTCCTCCTTCCCTCCAGCTACGCCTCGGTCCTCTGTCGCTCTGGCTCCACCGCGGGCATCCGGACCTGTGTCGTCGATTCGGTCGGGTGAGCCGTCCACTCCACCTCGGCCCTCCGGAACCTCAGCGTCACCTTCACCCTTCGGCTCTCCGTCGACTCCTTGGGCTCCACCTCCATCTGCGGCGTCTCCCACGGTCGGCCCCCTGGAGTCGGCGACCACTCCTCCTCCATGGCTCCTCCCTCCGTCGACTCCACCCTGGGCCGTCCTTCTGGCTGTGTCCTGGGTCCTCCTCCTGCTTCATCTCCCTTCCTGGCTCCTCCTTCCTCCTTGGCCTCCTCCTCTGTTCCACGCCCTCCAACTCACCTCCTGGTTCCTCCCTCCTGTGACTCCTCCCTGGCCTCCTCCTCTTTTCCACGCACTCCAGTTCCTCCCTCACAGACTCTCCTCTAACCCCCTCCTTTTTTTTTAGGCGCGAGGGCGCGCCTTTTAAAGGGGGGGGTACTGTTACAACCTGCCTTCCTCGTGTGTTTGTTTTCGTCATGTGATCCTCACCATGTGCTCCTTTGTTCCCGTTCCCGCCTGTCGTTATGTTTCATCACCGTCACCTGTGTCCATCCACCTGTGTCCCATTATCGTCATGTTCCTGTGTATTTATAGTCCTTGTGTTCAGTCCTTCGTTGTCCGGTATTGTCGATGTTGATGTCTACGTGTCTCACTGTTCTCCTTCAAGCCCTGTTCGTCCTGTAATCCTCGTAAGTGTTATATAATAAATATACGTGTTTTTGTACTCCTGTGAATCCGTGCCTTCTTCGTCCTGTGAGCAGCAGGCGTTACAAATGCACTGTGATGCATCGAGAAATAGAATTAAACCAAATCGATGGCATGATAATCGTAATCGAACTGAACCGTGAGACCAGTGTAGGATATATATATATATATATATATATATATATATATATATATATATATATATATATATATATATATATATATATATATATATATTAGTGCTGGGCCGTTAACAGCGTTAACGTGCTGCGTTAACGCGAGACTCTTATCGCGCGATAAAAAAAATATCGCTGTTAATCTATTCTCAAAGTTGGGTTGGGAGCTGGGTCTATTTTACGCAAGCTATGATAGCTTTCACCTTGATATATTACCGCAGATGTATACCTGACTGGTGAGCTGTCTGCTCTTTTGAATCAAATCAGCAGAGACTCTAACTGCAGTTTCACTTTTCATTTATTCCTTCGTGACAAACTGGGGTATTAGACGCAAATACGGAGTAAGGACAGGTGAGAGAGTTATGGAATTTAATGACGCATGCCAAATAGTAAGAAAAAAAACTTCCGCATTTCACGATGTGTGTTTGTGTATGTGTGTGTGCAGTCCTTTCTGACAGCCGAGTGTGGACCTTGTCGGAAAATATGGCGAAAGGTCCTAAAGACCGTGGTGTTTACTTCAATAATGCCACTAATATCTGCATACTCCACGTCTTAATTCTATTTCTGTTTAGTTCAGTGATGACTTTAGTCAGATTAAGCTCATCAGAATTCGCTGTTTGAAGCTTTTATAGGCCTACAGTTCAACATTCATGTTTAACTGAATAAACAGTTAGTAAACACAAGTACATCTTATTGAACATCATTTATTTTCATCACCAATTATCATAGTAAAACAGTTTCTCAAGCAGTTTGTGATGCATTTTGGAAACATTTTGGAGATGAGACCCTGGTCTAATGCGACACCCGGCTTGAGAAACCTGTTGTCAAAGACTTATTATTTGGGTAACACACATATTCTGAATATCTTCAGCAGAATTCAAATGAGCCATTTTAATCTAGATTAATCTAGATTAATTTCGAAATTAATCTAGATTAATCTAGATTAAAAAAATTAATCTATACCCACCTATAATATATATATATATATATATATATATATATATATATATATATATATATATATATATATCAGGGCTTGAAATTGTGACCGTTTTGGTCGCATTTGCACCCCAAATTTATCTATGCAACCTTAAAATATATTTGTGAGCATTTGTGCGAGTGCATAAAATTTATGTCGTGCGACCAGACATTTAGGAGGCATTAACGCATTAAGCATCTTTGTACCCAAAAACACCAAACGCAGCACTCAGGAATGGTTTAAAACAGTTGACATGTCAACTTGCTGCAGTAAACAAAGCCCGCAATGCTTGCCCCGCATTCAAGCTCTTCTTATTGGCCCACTGCGCTAGAACAAAATGGATTGGTTAATATCACCTATCAATCACTTAGTTTATATATATATATATAAGTATATAGTATAGCATAGTTAGTATATATATACACATGTACACCTGTCCAACTGCTCTTTAACGCAAATTTCTTATCAGCCAATCACATGGCAGCAACTCAATGCATATACTGTACAGTAGGCATGTAGACATGGTCAAGGCAATCTGCTGCAGTTCAAACCGAGCATCCGAACAGGGAAGAAAGGTGACTTAAGTGACTGACGGACTTCTCTGAGTATTTCAGAAACCGCTGATCTACTGGGATTTTCAATTTTCATGCACAACCATATCTAGGGTTTACAGAGAATGGTCTGAAAAAGAGAAAATATCCAGTGAGCGGCAGTTCTGTGGGTGCAAATGCCAAAACTGAGGCTACAATTCGCACAGGCTCACCAAAATTGGACAAAAGAAGATTGGAAAAACATTGCCTGGTCTGATGAGTCTCGATTTCTGCTGCAAAATTCAGATGGTACAGTCAGAATTTGGCATCAACACCATAAAAGCATAGATCCATCCTGCCTTGTATCAACAGTTCAGGCTGGTGGTGTTGGTGTGATGGTGTGGGGAATATATTCTTGGCACACTTTGGGCCCATTAGTATCAATTGAGCATTGTGTCAATGCCACAGCCTACATGAGTACTGTTGCTGACCATGTCCTTCTCTTTATGACTAGAGGCTACCCATCTTCTGATGGCTACTTCCAGCAGGATAATGTGCCATGTCATAAAGCGCGAATCATCTCAAACTGGTTTCTTGAACATGACAATGAGTTCACTGTAATCAAATGGCCTCCACAGTCACCAGAGCTCAATCCAATAGAGCACCTTTAGGATGTGGTGGAACAGGAGGTTCGCATCATGGATGTGCATCCGACAAATCTGCAGCAACTGTGTGATTCTATCATGTCAATATAATAATAATAATAATAATTCCTTACATTTATATAGCGCTTTTCTAGACACTCAAATCGCTTTACATATTGGGGGAATCTCCTCATCCACCATCAGTGTGCAGCATCCACCTGGATGACACAGCGGCAGCCATATTGTGCCAGACTGCACACCACACACCAGCTGATTAGAGACAGAGTGATGAAGCCAAGTATGATATGGGGATGGTTAGGAGGCCACGATGGACAGAGACCAGTGGGCAAATTTGGCCAGGATGCCCCTACTCCCTACTTTTTTTTTCGAAGGACATCCTGGGATTTTTAACGACCACAGAGAGTCAGGACCTCAGTTTAACGTCTCATCCGAAAGACGGCACTCACTGAGCATTATAGAGTCCCCGTCACTATTCTGGGACACGCAGACCACAGGTTGGGTGTCCCCTGCTGGTCTTACTAACACCACTTCCGGCAGCAACCTAGCTTTCCCATGTGGTCTCCCCTCCAGGTACTGACCGGGCGCAGCCCTGCTTAGCTTCAGTGGGTGACCATGTAAGAGTTGCAGAGAGCCAGCTGCCGGTAATATTTCCAGTACCTTGTTGAATTTATGCCACAAAGTATTAAGGCAGTTCTGAAGCCAAAAGGGGGTCCAACCCAGTACTAGTAAGGTGTACCTGTTAAAGTGGCCGGTGAGTGTATATGTAAACTATATATCACACTTGTAGCACTGCAATATGGCCACATGCTGGTAGTTTGCCTCTGTTTGTGGATTTGCATTGAATTTGTATGTAACTTACTTGTGCAAATACTTTTTTTCGCATTTGGTGTTAATTTAGTCTAAACATAGCATAAAAGGCTTCTATTGCCACCTGTTGGTTCAGCATGCCCTTAACAATACATAACAGTGCGTTTTAATGTGGACAGAGATTTTTTTTTTTAAATGAAGGTGGAGAAAACTCATGTTGATATAGCCTTATTTGATTGCGTAATTGTGTATATAGCTGCCCATCATATTAGAGTTGTAATGTACTCAGTGATTAATACAGTCAGTCCAGATGTGCCAGCGACTGGAGTTAGGCAAAAAAAGTCAATGGCAGTGCAACAACATTGGACACACAATGCGTCTTTGCTTCTGAAAATGCAGGATGGTGCTCTCAGGAATGGTTTTATGGAATAATGTTTCCTCCACCATGTTGCTGTGAAATATAACAGTTGTCAGGTCAACTTGCTACTGTAAACAGAATCTCACAACACTTGCTCCACCTCTGATTTTTTTTTTCATTGGTCCACTGCTTTGGAACTGACATTGATAAATGGAACTCTGTGTAAAAGTTGAATTTTTTTTATTTTTTGCACAAAATCTAAATAAACTCGGAGCTTATGTACGAGGCGTTGCAAAAGACAGAAATGCACATTTATCAACGGTGTTGGGAGTAATGCGTTACAAAAGTAATGTATAACAGTAACGTATTACATTTTCCAGTAACGCAGTAGTGTAAGGCATTACTAATTAATTTTCTGTAATATTTTACTCGGTACATGTTCAGTAACGCGTGCGTTACAACAAAATTTTCGCCGACAAGACATTAACAAATAAATAACGTAGTTCTATTTCATGTTCATGGTGAGTGAACATACGTGTGTGTTGTCATTAATCTCCCTCTGGCTATTGGAACTTTTTACTTTGAACGCGGAATGATTTCAGCCTCTGAGCTCGAGGTCCGGGGCTATTGGCTCAGCCCGGTTTGCAGTAACGTTAAGCCCTAACGCGCAGCGGAAAAGCGGCAAATAGATGAAAATGGCAGAATTACATTCGCGAGATGGACGTACGTGCATGGCGTTGTTTCACTGACAAATATCGTAAGCGCAGTTTTACAAGTCGAGAGCGCATTTATGTAAGATGAGCGAGCGAATGCGCCGGTTTCCTCTGTCCGTGGACAAAACTCCTCGCGTGCACTCAAAACACTGGCTGCTCACATGTGAATGATCTGCTCTCGCTCCGTCAGATGATGCAGACTCACAGTTTCTGCCTTGTGTTTCCTCCTCTTTTCGTGCTTTTGCTCTCCAGAGATCCTCCTGTCAAATTGTTATCTCAAGAATGTTGATATGGTTTATATATTGTTGCACTATTTACCTACATGTTTTTTCTACAGGTAAATTTTATAATACTAGTGTTTTTGAGTGTTAGGTAGGTATACTGCCTATGTTTTAGGCTAGTATTATTTACAAATTGTTAATGAATGCTTCAGCATACTGTAGTATTAAGAATAGTGAACTCTGAATACAATTAACTACAAAGTGTAGTTTTACAGTAAAATGTGGTGAATTGTAGTATAATATACCCTATATTGTTAAAAACAAAAACTACAGCACTGGGTCATTTGTTTATATTACACTTGTTGTGTTACCATAGCAACTATAGTATTACATATAAATATCATACACAGCCAAAAATGTTATGGTTTATTAGATTAAAAATTATAAGTCTATTTTAGCATTTTGGTTATTGTTAATAAATAGTGCACTAATATAAATCATATCAAAAAGCACAAAAGGACGAGGAAACGAGACACAAATTGTGAGTCTGCATATAATCTCACTGAGCGAGTGTACTGAGAGCGCGCAAGAACATTTGTGCGTGAGCAGTGCATATTTGAGAGAACGTGAGAAAATTTGCACACCAGCAGCATATATTTGAGAGCTCGCAAGCAGTTTTGTCCACAAACAGGAAATCGGTGCACAAGCATTATATTGAGAAAGCTATGTTCATCATGCTCACTTTGTGCATGATAGTTTTGTGTTGTGAGCCACTTGAATTTAAAGTGAATACAATAATGGCAACAATAAGAAGAGAAAAGAAATCTGCATTTTGTCATGGCATTGGAGTTTACATAGAGGCCTGTTGTGTCTAATATGAATATAGTCAAGCTATTCACAGATATTGCCAGATAACCACTTTACCTCTACCATACTTTTAACAGATCATTGCATAACTTGCACAACACTGTTTATCAAGTGCGTGTTTACATAGAAAAACAATGGAATTATAAGACACTGTCCTTCTCTATACACACACACTCACACACACAAGAGCAGAATTTTAACACTGAATTGTCCACTGCATTAACAACTCATGTGATGAACCTCCTGTGCTAGAGTTTTGAAGCTCATTGAATCTTATATTTAATGCACAATTTATGTTTTACTGTTGGTTTAGGAGAGGGCTTAACTTTTTAAAGTTCAATACACAGTCTCCTAATTCAAAATTATTTTATGTGTGTTTGTGTGTATGTATGTATGTGTTTGTACCTGCAGGTTTCATGGCAGTTTAAAAGTGAAATGTCCAATGAGCAGTAGTGGAAAGAGTACTGAAAAATCATACAAAGTACCAATACTTTCCCAAAAATGTAGCACAAGTAGAGTAAAAGTATCTGTTGTAAAATTACTCAAAGTATGAGTAAAAAGTAAACCTTTCAAAAGTACTCAAGAGTAGTGAGTATTACGCTGTGAAAATCTGATGCGTTTAATTGCAATTTGTGCATGTGTGTTTGTAAACGTAACATTCTGTAGTGCATTTAGTGAATATTTAAGGCCATTTGACAATTTCAGTCTTAATACAGTAAGCATTCGCAAAGACTATAGAATACACAAGACATGTCACTCGTATACTTTTGAATGGGGAAAGTATAACTGTCAATATGGCGAATGAAGCCACGCCTACTAGTACAAGAGCCAATCAGCGATCACTATATGGCAAATAAAGCCCGCCTTCTAGTACAGAAGCCAATCAGCGATCGCTATAGGATAACAATTCTCCGGGGGAGGGGATCGGATCAGACGTGAGTTTCTGCAGGATTTACTTTCTATGTGTAATTTGACTGGACAGGAATCACACCAATCCCCATAGACAGGAAACTGGAAGTGACTGCAGGCTGAAGGAAAGTAGTGGAGTAAAAGTACCGATACTGCAATAAAAATGTACTCAAGGGAAAGTAAAAGTACACATTTATAAAACTACTTAGTAAATTACAATTCCTGAGAAAAACTACCTACAGTAATTTAAGTATTTGTAATTAGTTACTTTACACCACTGCCAATGAGTGCTGCTAAAAAGCATCAGTTTTCTCAGAAATGCTGCGATTTTTCTCAGAAACCGCACGTGTAGTAAATGAAATGTCAACATTCATTAACATAAACAAGCAGAACTTACAGACTTCATAATTAAATAGTCATTTTTGTGGTTTAATGTTCACAGACAGTAGTCCACATCATGATTTGATTAGGTGTACAGCACCACCTTTTATCCAAAATTTATCCAAAACAGCCAGCCAGACAACAAGAATCTCTTTTGTATAATTTGTGTATTGCCTGATCCCCCAGCCCCATCTCTCTCTCTCTCTCTCTCTTTTTCTCAACTGGCTCTCTGCCTAATATTTTTCGCATGGCAGCTCATTGGGTCAGTGATGTAGATATTGCAGTGACTGCTATTACAGGCCAGTTGGGGAGGGCTGCTTTATTTGTCCCTTCAGTTGCAATTGATTGTGACAGTGGTGCTGGCCCCTGCCCCGCCTGTGGATGGGGCCCCGAATGAATGGGGGAGCCGTTTAGGTTGGCTCCAATTCTTCTGTCCCATCACTCAGCTGAGGTCATGACCCCACTGTAAAAAGGCTGAAAGAGGCGACTGCTGATTCCTGATTTTGGGGCGAACTCATCAGCTGTGGAGGACACCGTCTCGTCTCTATTTCTGAGGATGTTAGTCATTTTTTTTTTCAGCGAGGTAGTGGTGAGCAGAGCATCCCGCAGAGAGAGCCTGTCCTGGCTCAGCAGGTGTAGCTGATCACTGTGCTCGGAGCATAAGACTGGAAGAGCACTGCCGCAACCCAAACAAATGGCATTACAGGCTGTCGACACGCACTCCCATATGGAAATGCCGGACACTATTAATACTAATGTGATTTTCAGTGGTGTATTTAGATTTTTTTTAAATTGGCGGTGGGGTTTGATTGGTGGGATTTTGGTGCTTTAAGTTTAAATCTAAGGTGAATGATGACAAAACAATGTTTAATAACTTTTTTTTTATTTTGGCATTTAGATTTAGATTAGCATTTTTTATATACAGTTGAAACCAGAAGTTTACATACACTCTAAAAAAAGGATCATAACCATTTTTTAAAAAATGTCTGATGTTAAATCATACTAAACGTTTACTATTTTAGGTCTGTTAAGATTACCTAAATGATTTACATTTGCTAAATGCCAAAATGATAAGAGAATTTATTTTTTGAGAATGTTTTTATTAATTTCTAGACAGTCAAATGTTTACTTACATTTCCTTGGTATTTTTTTTAAGCTTTGCTTTTAAACTGTTTAACATTGGTCAAATGTTCCTTCCACAAGCATCTCACAATAGTTTGCAGGAATTTTGGCCCATTCCTCCTGACAGAATTGGTGTAACTGAGTCAGATTTGTAGGCTGTCTTGCTCACAAAAGCTTTTTCAACTTTGCCCACAAAATTTCTACAGGATTGAGGTCAGGGCTTTGTGATAGCCACTCCAAAACATTCACTCTGTTGTCCTTAAATTACATTTTAAATAATTTTGGCAGTATGCTTAGGGTCATGGTATGTTTGGAAGACCCATTTGTGGCGAAGTTTTAATTTCCTGACGGATATCTTGAGATGTTGCTTTAGTATTTCTACATATTGTTCTTTCTTCATGATGCCATCTATGCTGTGAAGTGGACCAGTCTCTCCTGCAGCAAAACAGCGCCACAACATGATGCTGCCGCCCCCATACTTCAAAGTTGGGATGGTGTTCCTAAGCTTGTAAGCTTTCCCCTTTGTCCTCCAAATGTAACAATGGTCATTATGGCCAAACAGTTTAATCTTAGTTCCATCAAACCACAGGACATGTCTCCAAAAAAATGTCTTTTTCCCAGTGTAATTTAGCAATTTGTAATCTGGCTTTTTTGTTGATTCTGGCTTGTTGATTTTCCCATGTTGTCACACAATGAAGTAGTGTGTTTGAGGTTTTTCTTAAAAACTATTCTACAGTTGTGCCTCCTAACTCAAACTTTGTCAATTAGCCAATCAGAAACTTCCAAAACCTTGACACCATCATCTGAGCTTTTTCAGAGGCATAATAATCTTATTGCATGTAAACTTGACTTTCAAGAAAAGTTATAACAACTTCTCAAAAAATATCCCTCTCATTATTCTGCTTTTAGGCAAAACAGAAACAAATTTAATAATCCTAACTTACCTACAAGAGAAAAAGTTTAGTCACATTAAGATCTGACTTTTTTTAAAATGGTTATGTGCCTGTTTATACAGTGTATGTAAACTTCTAGTTTTAACTGTACATATATTATATATCTTTTTTGAATATTTAGAGTTAAACAGTTCTCAGTTAAACAATAAAAGCTAAAAGAAATGCAAGTTGGCATTATCTACTGCAAATTTTAAATAATATAAATAAATTATTAATTAAATCCCACCAGTAACGATATACAGCCATATCGCACTGCTACGAGTGCTGTAGTTTGAAATTATGCTGAGTTTTTCTCCTCTAAGGGCTTATTATGCGGTCTATGTCGCCATCTTCTGGTGGAACGTCAACCGTCTTTGCTCTGCTCAGTATGATGGATGCCGACGTGCTGTATCTCTGAAATTATGAATATTTAAAATAGGCACTGTCCTTTTATATGATCTGCATAGTTGCAATCTAAACAACTACATTCTCGCCTTAAAAAAGCCTCAAAAGTACATTATGTTGTCCAACAGCAGCAATATTTGTCAAACTGTAGTGAGTTTATTGATCTGCTGTCACTTTATGTGGGCGGAGTAATAAACAAGGGTGAGGAGGCGATGGACGATGGTATCGTCGTCGTAGGCGGGGTGGGGGTCTTTGTTGTTAAATATCAATTAATTCATAATGAATTTAATAATTGTAGCCTATCGTTTTCACTACCTGACCCACATGGTCTTTGCTTTACCCATAACCAAACCATAAATAAATAAAGTTATACACAAATTACCACCTGTCAATCTCTTTTTTCCGCGGGACTCGTGGCGGAGACGAGACGAGAGTTCGTTTGGAGTTCACTGTAATTTGTATTGTGATTAAGGATAACTTACATATTTTATTATTATTATGAGGACATAATAACAAGTAAAGATGCTAGAGCTCGACCGTTTTGGTCACACTTGCGCTTGATATTTTATGCGACCGAAAATATGTATTTGAAAGCATTTGTTCTAGTGCATACATTTTTACCGTGCGACCTGTTTTCACTGCAAAATCCTCACAAGCGTGCGCGGATTTAGGAGACATTTATGCAGAATGCATCTTTGCACCTAAAGACACCAAACGCAGCGCTCAGGAACAGATTAAAACAGTTGTCATGTGAACTTGCTGAAGTACAAAAGCCTACAATGCTTGCCCCGCCTTTGTGCTCTTCCTATTGGCCCACTCCGCTAGAACTGAACGCGAATGGATTGGTTAATATCAGGTGTCAATCACTCAGTCAAGAGATTGAAAATAACACTGACAGATTTAGTTTTAGAAACCACCTAAAGTTAAATAATGGCACATCCTATTAGTGATCATGTGCTGAATGTTAATCCACCATTTACACCTTTCCAAGAGTGGATAAAAGACTTCCAGTGGCTTCAAGTCCGCTATGAAGATAACTAAAGCCATTCACTGTAACGTCTGTGGGACGGGGTTTACAGGTAACAGCGTTTACCACTGAATCTACACATTTTAAGCGCGAGAGGTACTGTATAATCCTCACGATGTATTTAATCCTCACGATGCTGTCAGCCGTGCAAACAGCAGCTATAAGTATAATATAACACAGCTCATGAAAAAACCGTTATTGCTATTAAGATGACATGCAAATATTAAGTTATATATCAATATACATGTGGGGCGGGGCGATGGATCACGATGCCGGCTCAGCATCGTGAAGTTTATCAGCCATCGGCGATGGACAATGACATCGTCTATCGGCCCAACCCTAGGCTGTACAAGACAAGTGCTGTTAATGCGGAATGTCTTACGGCTAATAGGCAATCAGATTCAGAGAACCAGACAAAACTGAATATATCGCTCTGAAATATAAATAAAAAACTTACATTACAAAATATTATTGCAATATTTGACAGGTTCATTTGTTTCTGCATTAGCATCATGTGCTAACATTGTTTGTATCATTTATTAATTTAGGTTAACACTGTTTTATAACATATTAATGCATTATAAAGTTTCAAACTAATGTATTAAAAGCATAACATGAATTGTAAGTGAAAAAAAAAATATAAATATAAATATATATAAAATATAAATAAAAGCTAAAATAAATGCAAGTTTGCATTAATTATCTACTGCATTTTTTTTATGATATAAATCAATAATTATTAAGCTATATTTTCTATTACAAAAAATAACTGCACATACTTTAGTCTAATTTGTTTTAAAAGTGTCCCACCAGTGACAATATACAGCCATATTGCAGTGATACGATATATTATTTAGAAAATAAAATTAATCTGCAATAACTTCTAAAAACGTCATGTTTTTTAAAGAAATCTCAATATTGGGTTTATTTGAACAAAAATATTTTAAAACCATCATATTCTAGAAACGGCAACGCTGTGGCGCAGTAGGTAGTGCTGTTACCTCACAGCAAGAACGTCGCTGGGTCGCAGGTTCGAACCTCGGCTGGGCTGGGTCAGTTGGCGTTTCTGTGTGGAGTTTCCATGTTCTCCCTGCGTTTGCGTGGGTTTCCTCCGGGTGCTCCGGTTCTCCCACAGTCCAAAGACATGCAGTACAGGTGAATTGGGTAAGCTAAAATTGTCCATAGTGTATGAGTGTGAATGTGTGTGTGGAAGTTCCCAGAGATGGGTTGTGGCTGGAAGGGCATCCGCTGCGTAAAATCGTGCTGCATAAGTTGGCGGTTCATTCCGCTGTGGCGACCCCGCAAGGGACAAAGCCGACAAGAAAATGAATGAATGAATGAATATTCTAGAAACATTAAAATATACATCAATTCATGAATAAAGAATTCAAGCAAGCATTTCTTCTCATTATAAAGCAAAATCAGTTAATTTATGCATCATACTGAAAAAAACCCTACATCCAATCAGTCCAGCACCATAAAGATTGTGAAGAGTGTGTATATGCTCAGGATGTATAGAGTCCTGAGCACAGTGGATCTGTACATCAATCAGTACGATGATGTTTACACTGGCAAGTCTCATTCTCATGTTTACACATTCCCTCAAGGCAAAGTGGTCTTACCACAGACTGCTGATAGTTAGTCACAGCTTACTGCCAAGTACACTGAGGGCTGTTGCTGAAAGGTTACAAAAGGTTAGTATGGTGCTTTTCCTTTTGAGATGCACTGGCATGGACTGCCATGCAGATGGAGGGGCTGGGTGGCTGTCACAGTGTGTATATGTGTGTGTCTGCATATCTCCATATGAAGTGCTGAAAGTGTGCTAGAGTGAGTGTGGCATTGCCAACTCTTGTAAAACAAATACGTGATCACAGCATTCAAAAACCCATTCGAAATCATTAGATTATTTATTATCAGTTACGTTTTACCAATAAATGAGGCGGAATTGTATTAAACTGAAAAAAATAAGTTAACTGTCACTGTCCCGGGACCAGGACATTAAAATTGATCAAAACATCACTTTTTTGTCATTAAATCCTAACAAACTATACTGTATATTGTCTGAAAGGTCCAAGACTTCTGAATAAGTATTTTACCACAGTTTTTTTTTTTACATAGGAAGACTAATGGATTAAAGAAACATATACCGTCACCCTACAGTCTGTGGGACCATTTACAGTTACATTTTTAAACCATAATATTGTAGTCTGAACTAGGCATGGGCCAGTCTAAGTTTCTGACGGTATGATAACCTTAAAAAAATCCTTGAATATTATCACAGTTTCACGGTATCTCGGTATTGTGTTTACTGCTGTAAAATTATTTATTTTTAAATTTCTTAAATACATTTTTAAAAACATTTATAGTATTTTGGAGCAGTAAACATGTCAGGCTACATAATTAAAACAAACCGTTGACTTCTACTATCTTAATTAGCTTCAAAAACACAGATTTCCTTACAACACTTAAAAAAACCTTTACATATACCTTAGAAACGGTATAGCAAAATATTTTTGCAGTTTTAATACCTTGACTTTTCCAAACCGTGGTAAACCTTGAAACCGGTTATCATCCCATACCTAGCCGAGCATAAAAGAATCAAGACAAACTATATATCATTTGGAAGCTTGAAATGTCAACTTTCCATATCTTTTGTGATAGATTTTACTGAGCAACAGTTATTTATTAATTTGAAACAAGGATACGCATTAGAGTCATATAAAGCATTATTTGTATACAGCAATCCACTTGTAAAAAAAATTTTAGATGTTTTTTTAGAGGCTACATTTAACTTAAATACCACCAAACTGCCCATACTACTTTAGAATTTCATGTCAAAAACAGAAAAAATATCTCCTCAAACCTAGGGGTCGCCTTTGTATGTTCACCAATGGAAACTGGTGGTCATGTCTGGTACTGCGGCCGAACAATATCTTACTGAAAGCTCATTTTTTGAGATATCAACTTTAAATTTGGAATATAATTGGTTTAGATATTAAGCTTTGATTTTCTGTCAATTTTAGGCTAAAAGATGTTTTGTAAAATGCATATTTCAGGTATTATATTAACATATAGATTCATTGTTTTATTATTTTCATCAACAGAAAGGCACATAAGTCTTCTTTAAAATGAGACCAAGCTTATCTGTGCACCAAATCTGTGCACAAAATCTGTGGACCAAAACTGAAGATTGCCAATCATTTAAGTTAACATAACATGTCATTTTCATGTTCAAAAAGTGGGGGAGACAATTAAGGGGCTAAAAAAAATCTGTAAAATGATAAAAAAGCAGAAAATGTAAGAAAGCAGATGCTACATAAAGACAGATATTTATATTAAAATAAAGCTAATAACAGAGTGCATTGTTTAGTGCATTACAAAATGTAAATAAATACACATTTATCTTATAAAAGAATGTCACCCCTCTCATCTCTATTTACTTCTATCTACTAACGATCATTAGTCAGGTCAGTGTCATGTGGTTGCATGTTGATGGTGTCAGGAAGTTAGGAAAAGGTCCCAATAAAGTGGTACATTTAGCTATTTTGGTACTTTTGGCTGTAAAAATGGAAATACATGCAGAGTCGTTCCAGAGATCAAAATAACCAACAAACTATTTTTGCTGTATTGCCTTTTTTGTCTTAAATACTACTACTTTATTTGATTAAAGCTGTCGTAAAGTCATTTTAGGCTGCAGAAATCTGAAAAATGTCTTACAAAATGATGGAGGGATTGATTAATGTAGCGAGTAGGTACGAAAAGTTTATTTGACTTAATATTATTATTGCTAATACCGATATAGAATATAGCTACATAGATGTAAAGACAAAATAAGTAAGATATGATACTAAACAGACCCTGAACACTAAACAGTATGAATCAATGGATTGAAGAAAGCTAAGCAATGCGTTAAATGAAACCATGTTTTTAAATTAAAAACCATATAGCATTAAAAATAAGCACCAAAAATGCAACCCACAGTGCACATTTTTTAAATGCAACTTAAAAAACAAACAATCAACTAAAAAAATAAAAATAATCGTGTATTATAAGCAGACTTGGCAACTCTGGATTGCGCTCTTCTCCTCAGCCGGGCTCCATATGCCGGCTCACGCTGCCCTCCTCCTCTCGGTCTGCCCTCTGTGTCTACACTGGCTGCACAAATTAGCACAATGCTCAGGCAGGGCTCCTCAGCTGGCCTCCACACCCCACTTGACATGGGCCTGACCTCTCCAGTGTGTGTCTCTGTGGCCCCGGCTGGGCCTTTTCTGGCTGCCTGTCACTCCCACTGCCCGCCGTGCCTGTGCCAGCGGAGGAGGCGGGACAGGGAGGCAGGAGGCGGGACACAGACTGCCAGGTTTGGGTGAGGAAGTGGGGATGGATGGGAAAGTGGACTTTTCCAGGGAGCCTCTGGGGTTGCCTGGTCAATTAAATTCACATTGTGGATAAATGATTTGCAAATGATATACAAACAAGTAAGTGTCTTCAAGAGCTCTTTTCGACATGGGTTATTAACAAGTGAGCTAAAAGCAGGGGCTCATCTGCCAATGTGCAATAGACAGATACTTACCTTTACGGGACACTGATAAACCAGACTGTCAGTGATCCTTAAAGGAGCATTGTCTTTAGTCTAGATAAATATAAATAGGTAGACCATCTCAAAGCTCATATTTGTTTAATTTAGTTGCTAAATTGGGTTTTCCTTTCATATATATATATATACTACAATATATTATACTTTTTATTTATTTTATTTAATCTTATTATATATATATATATATAATAGTATAATTACACAAATAAATCAAATAAATCAACATAAAATAAATAAATATAAAATAAATATATATATATAAAAAAAATATATATATATATATATATTTTTTTTTTTTTACATTTATTTTATTTATTTAGTTTAATACATGGAATTGATCATTTATTTATTATTTTATCATTAATACAGAAAACGGTAATGTATATTATTTAAATATAATGTATATTGATTGTATTATTCAAAATAGTGTGTGCATATGTGGGTGCATGCGTGTGTGTCTGTGTGTGTGTGTACAGCAAACATTTATTATAAATGTTAATGTTATATGTTATTGTAATTATTATTGACCGTTTTATATGTAGTATATTTATATTAACTTTTTAAATTCGTTTATTTTTCTGTATATAATTTGAGAGAATATTTGACATTATCAGTCTAATGTTAAGTTAATGTTATTTAAAATAAGTTACATTAATTTTTAGAAATTATTTTATGTATGGAACATTTAGTGGTTGTACTACTACAGTATAATATATTATGTATTATGTTCATTGAAATGTAAATAATAGTTTTACATGCTCACTTATGAAAGCATGTATATTTATCATAAAATGTATAGTTACACTATAATTTACATATTATATTAAACTAATTAATTATGCATTTTACAGAAAGTAAAAAATCCTTTCAAAATCATCCAGCCTGAATTGTACAGATAAAGCATTAGCACTGTATGTATTTTCATGTGACCCTGTATCACCAAGATCTGTGAATCAACCAGACACACACATACACACACACACACACACACACACAGAAACATTCATCAAGCAGACACGCTCCAGTCTTGAGGGCGTATGCAGGAGGTTGAGTGCGTGTGTCTGTTTGTGCGCATTCATGTGCTTGAGTGAAAGGCGTGTAACAGTCCCTCTGCCTGCTCCCTGAGGAGTAGATGATACTAAAGACACTAAACGGGACCCCGGCGGTGAGGCGAGGGAGGGGAGGAGGGGTTCTGCCTGAGCCCTGTGCCATTCTGCTCCTTTACAACTTTACAAAATAGGCTTTTAATTTTGCTGAGCGGCTGGGGCGTGTGTGTCCTGCCTGCATCAATCATCATCATGGGGCTGCAGGCGCGGGGCTGCTCCCTCGGGTCTGCTCTCCTGCTGCAGCCTGGAGCTCGCTCTGTTTCTCTGTGTCTGTCCTGCTCCACAGCCTCGGCTGCCCACAGCGCCGCTCTGTGTTGTAGAGCGGTGGATTCAGATCGTGCAGGTGTAGGGGAGAGAGTGCGGATGTCCAGAGTGCAGGGCAGGTGATTTACTGTGTTCAAGATGTGTGTGTGTGCGGCTGATTCATTCATATTCAGATTCACGCAGTTGCTACTACATGACTGGAAATGTCAAGTTTGAGGTAAATAAAGGACAAAACATCCAAAAGGTCACAATCATTAGGGAATAGTTAAACAAATATTAGAATTTAATGAAGTTATTTACTCTGGTTAATGTCATTGCAAACATGTATGCAGTTATTTAAAAATAAATTTTGTATGTTATTATTATTTTTTAGCTTTTATGTATGCATGTAAAGTGCTCAGCATAAAAAGAGTACACCCACTTTTGAAATTGAGTATTTTCATCCATTTTTTTTGTGACGATAGACAATAATTTGTGGTGCATTTAAAGAAAATTGTTTTATTAAACAGTTATACCCATTAAAATAGATTTGGTAGTTGATGTCAACAAGCATCTTTAGGAATAGAAAGACATACACTTAAAATGAAATAAGTCATTGCAATAAAATTGCTAACTACAAAATTTCAATTAAATGTTTCTTATAATTTTTTCCTGTTTATTAAAATGTTATTTAATATTTTCCCCCAATATATTAAAGGTAGTGATCTGTGATTTGTGATAGTAGGTGATCTGCCACAATGCTAGCCGTTAGCATAATATCTTTAAAACACAGTCGCTTCCCTACCGTCCAAAACCATGCCTCCTGAAGCACAAACGCCTGCACCTTAAAGATGACAGCAGGCAACCCACTAGTTCATGTCATTCGCCAGTTAGAAAACTTTACAGTACTTTACTACAATTCCAAATGAAAAACTATAGTGTATCTAACACGTTTTCAGTTGTGTAGCAAAGCAAAACTTGTCATAGTGTGTAATATGTCATGCATGCTAGGATCGCTTGTCTCACTCTCTTATGTGCTTTTTCCTAAAGCAGCTATTGTATGCTTAGTGCTTGGCCGGCGGCGTACAGGAATTACACTTACCAAGCCATACTTACATTTACTTACACTTACTATTTCCGACCGAATATTCAAAATAAACAATATAGGGAGCGCGTCACAGGTTGTCATTGTTCAAAAATGAACCAATATAAATATAAAACCAACTTCACCTAAGTAAAGCAGGCTAGGCAAAATAGCGCTGTTTACTTATGTTTTGTTGTTAAACTAAATAAAAATCTACTTTATCGATGCTGTAAAAGGTATCTTATGAAACTGAAAATAGTCAAATCAATCATTCTAAACAACACTTCTGTGCATATAACCCATTCATAACAACACAATCTACAAAAGCTTTGTGTAACTAAACTAGTTTAAAAACATAACATTATCTGTCTAAAAGAAATACTTCAGCCATGGTGTCAGCCTTCCTCCAGCATGCAAAAGTAACTCCAATATTGATTCAGGATTTTAAAAAGTTTTGATTCAGCATTTGTTTTTACCGCTCTCATCTCTCTTGTGTGCACGTGTTGTGAACGCGTTGTGCGCGTAAGCACTAATGGCGGATCTGCGTGAACGGATGCGCAGATTGACAGACAGTTTGGGCTACTTATCAGAATTATGGGAATTGTCAGCCCGACAAATTTTAATTGAATGAACATTTTTTAGTTCTATGCCTTACCCAGAATATAAAAATACATATACATTTAGATCATTTACTTTAATCATTACTATTAGAATGTGAAGAGACTTTCAACCAGCACAACAAAAAATGTTTCTGAAGACAATCACCTACTGCACCTTTAATGATACATATATGTTTTTATGTGTTGTGCTGACCAAAATTTAAATCAAAATTAATTTAAAATCTTCTTTTTCAACTAAATTCAACTAAATTAAATGACAAAATAACATAATGCTGCATGCTATACGTGCAATGATAAGTGTTGTTTATCAATAATATTAACTTTTTGTTTTGGGGGGAGGGGTAAAAATAAGTAATAATAGTAACTAAAATAAACAGTTGTTAAAGGGGTGGTCCACAGTGTATTTTTAAGGCTTGGTTGTGTTTATAAGATGCACAGCAATGTGTGCTCATGCTTCATTTGTAGAAAATCACATTAGTTTTTCATATATCTTACTTTGATTATATACAGCTACTCAGCTAACATGAAAATGACTGTCATATTTCCTAGTTACTCTGAAAGGCCCGCCCTCAAAAGGCTCTGATTGGTCAGCTAACATAATGTGTTGTGATTCGCGGATCGGCTCCAAAATTTAATTGTAAGCTCATTTCTCTTTGTTTCATGTTCTTTGGAAGCCCAAATACAGAAACAGCATGAGCTCTGTGGAAATAGCAGCATTTGGACGGCATTTTAGCTTTCTCTGCTATTACATTACAGTGCCTCTGGCCACGCCTCGTTGCTGCGCACGGTGTATGTGGTGAATGCGCGTAACCGGAATCCCCTGTGATCTCATTAACCCGGATGTACTTTTTTGTAGTCCCCGAACTTCGTTCGCTGTAGTCTTTGCTAAGCTAACTCTGTAAAAGCCAATGTCTCCCTTTGCATTACACTTTGAGTGTATTACATTCAGAGATGTTGTTTATGTTCTCACAGCTACATTACACATCAACTAAAGTTTAAAATATGATATTGTAGTGGACTACCTCTTTAACCTCAGGGTCCTAATTGTCTAACAGTTTTAATGAATATAAATAAAAGGTGCACTGTATTTCTGCAGACTTACCTGCAGTTTTACCTCATGCTTTAAAATCTGGCCTCTGGGTTTCAGGGAGACACGAGGTACCGCACTGCTCTTAAAGGGCAGATGGAGTGGCAGAGGGCACACGCCTCAGGGCATGACTGATCTAGGACACTGGAGAGTGTACACTTCTGTTAGCAAACACAGCCAAGATCAGAAAGACACACGTAGTCTGACAAGATCCATGGGAGCGTTCGCACATTTCACCAAACGAGACAAGTATAAATGAGAAACAATCCACAGTTATTGCATTATTGTCTTTGCCCCCCCATAAGCAGAGCTATTACGCAAGAGTCTCCGCTTGACACCAAAACAAACACGTTTGAAAATGGTGTCGGGTAAGAGCCAAGGATGTAAATCTATTTAAGTACATCAAATGATCCATGATGAATCTGTAGGCGTACATATGCAACATACGGCGATACCAGTCGGCAGCTCTAAAGCGAGGGTTTAGTGTTAGATTATACGCAAAAATGGGATGTAGCGCCTTTCAGTATGTGAGCTAAACGCAGAAGGAACTTGGCACGGGTGTAGAACTGATATGCAGCCTAATTAGGTTATACAACTAATCTGTGTAGATTATTTCCAAGTTGTGATTAGCAAACACATACCCATATGTTTAGGTTTAGCGCAGAGTAATGTAAATGATTAGCTGACAGTATCCTTTATCTTGAGATGAAATGAAAAATGGAAACGCGGCGACCCGGGTGACTCCTCCTTCATTTTGACTGGTAACAGTAATTCAGTAACAGCATGAGGTGAACGTCTGATTGCTAGACAATCAGAGCAGTGAAGTGTGTTGCTGGTCATGTAACACATCTCAACTGTACTCGCGCTTGACATGGAACAGAGTGTGTCTCTCTTTCCCGTTCTCTCTCGGCCCCTGTCTCTTCTTTTCCTTGTTTCTTTTCTTTGACTTTCCTCCAACCCCCCCATCACCCTCCAAACCCACTTTCTCTCTCTCTCTCTCTCTCTCTCTCTCTTCTCGTCTCGACTGCCGGGGGCTCTAATCTGATAAAGTGAGCCGAGAGGTGTGATAAGGGCGAGCCGGGAGCAGCAGGCCCCCCTTGCCAGGCCGTTTAGTATGCATAGACCTCAGCTATCTGCTCCGCTGCACCTTGACTCCCACTGATCAGCCTCCCTGACAACAACCCCCCTCCCCCCATTCCCTCCGCCCCATCCCACATATACCCCTAACAGCACCCTTCTTGCCCTGGGGGAGAGAGAAAAGGGAGGGCTGAGACACAGGTGGAGAGAGGAGACCCGGCCTGTAGCGGCCCATAACTCAGAAATACCCCTTTTCAGCGAAACGGCCTGTAGCCGATGCCCAGTCATTTTCGCCAAAGAAAAAGGGGGTTTAGATCTTTGTAAATGGCAGCAAAATTGTTTTATAAAAATATGGATTCAAATAGGGATGGGCGATATCTTATAGTTTGCAGTATACCTGGAAAGATTCTGAGGCTTAAAATAAATTGAGATAAAAATGAGACTTATCGTAATTAAAACGATAAAACCTACAATCGGTCTGTACAATAATTTATTACGGAGGCACACGTCCAATACTGTTTTGTGTTTATAAGCGTGTTTACAAACAGATTTATAGACAAATGAAGTGTGGTTTATTTATATTTATTTATTTATTTATGTTTATAAACTAATTATTTATGTACAGGGCGACACGGCGGCCCAGTGACTAGCACTGTTGCCTCAAAGCAAGAACGCCGCCGGTTCAACCTCCTATTGGGTCAGTTGGCGTTTCTGTGCGGAGTTTGCATGTTCTCCCTGTGTTCGCATGGGTTTCCCCCAGGTTCCCCGGTTTCCTCCCACCATCCAAAAACATACACCATAGCCAATCGATTAAACCAAATTATTACCTAAAACAACCTTAGTTTACACTTCTCACACGGCGACAAGCAGGGGAGTTCTCGAGACCTTTCTGAGCTCAAACTCCCCTCTCGCCCTTCTAACGGGAGGGAGCCCCGGGCTCGAGGATATTACAAGCTCAGGGCTCTCTCCTGGGACAGGATGCCAATTACGCTTTATTGATCATCAGCTAAGTGTGATCTCTTGAAAGCACTTTTACTTTAAAGGGCACCTTTCATGTAAAATCAACAGTTGGAAAATGGAAAGAACTGTGTTTAGGTATTGGGTGTCCACTGTCCTATTGGAGAATTCTTATTAACAATTTTCTGACGTTAAAATACGTTCCAAATCCCAACGATTTTGAGGCACACCGCAATGTGACGTAGCAGTGCGGGTTTCCCCACCCACTGAAATGATTGACAGACGCGTTAACTAGGGATGCTCCGTTTGAACGGTCGGAGATCGGCATCGGCCGATAATCACATTTTATGACTCAGTCAGTACTCGTCAATCTGGTCGATCTCATGAACCGATCGCAAGTGTTTGTTTACAAGTTTACACACAAAGGAAGACGCAAATGTACTCATCAGCAGTGCTACAACATGTGCAGAGGTAAATTATGCATGGGGGTGTGAGTGATCACTGTGCTTGCGTCACAGCAGCTGAAATATACAGTTTATACAGTCTATTGGCATGACTCGCACGAGTGATGGCCTCTTTGTTGCAAGTGCGATCGCCGCTATCTAGTGTCTCATCCAATCGTATAGCCTCTCCCGGAAGCACAACCATTCTCCTGAATAGGCCTCTTCATAGTGACGCGCGTGGATAGTGCAGTAAAGAAAATCCCCGCTCGCTCATCGAGCTGCTCTGACTATCCGGAGCTGCGATCATAGAGCTGCTATCAAGAGTTGGAGATAAACAAATATTTTAATAGCCTTACATAAATTTAGGCCTTTTTACACACTAGAACTGAAAGTTCTGTGTTTTTGATAATATTGGAAGTTCACTAAAATCTGGCTGGAAATATTAATGAAATAAATATGTTTTACTTATTTAATAATATAACTTTTTTTTTAATATAGGCCTAGTTATTGCAGTAAACAGTAGTTTATAGGCCTATTTCCTTTTAGTAAAGATGTATTAAGGTGTGCATTTTAACTTCTTATGCATCAAATGAAACCTATACGCTCTAAACTTTTCTTCATTGAGACATGTTGAATTCTTCTTCCATCATTTGCAGTGTTTCTAAATTGCACTGTTAGTCATTTCTTACCATTTTTTAAAACATGTTTTATCTATTATTTTCTGTAAACATTCGTCTGACCATTACAAGTACACACTAAATGGTTATAAGAGATGTGTTTAAGGGATTATATGCAACATCCTTCATTTATTCTCATAGGTAAGGAGAGATCTTCACTTAAGTATCATACTTAGAGGAAAAATGTGCTTTAGGCATTATAAAGCTTGAAGTATCAGAATCGGTACTCTGTATCAGCCGATCACCATGGCAAGGAATCAGTACTTGTTATTGGCTGCAAAAATCTTGATTGGAGCATCCCTAGTATTAACATGTCTTCATAGTAGCACGTTCTGTATAATCATGTTCACAAAACAAGATTTGCAAAGAAACTCGAATTAAAATATCGGTGAATGGCTGCACCTCAAGAATGAGTTTTACAGGTTTAAAACGCTTTTAAAACAGTGCTTGTTTGTAATAAAGACAACACAGGCTAATTCTGAAAACGTAGTCCCGTGGACGTTTCTGGAGACCGCGAATTATGTAGAAGGAGGTACGTATGGCTGCATTTCATTTTTTAAACGAATGCTACGGGGCGGTATGACGGCGTTCCTTTTGCCGCTTACCGGCTGATTGCTTACCTCCGTGTGGAGGCCTTTCCCGCCACAACCAGTTTGTCCTGTTAGCTCGTTGTGTACGTCTGCGGACTTGAGACGCAGAGAGGAGTTGACCACGACAACGACGACCGGGTTTGAGTCCGGGGAAGAGCGGTTCCAGAAATCAGGTTAGACAAAAACAGAATCCAAAAAAAATAAAATGAACGAGTGAACAACAGGGTGAGAATGTGGTAAAATCCGAAAACGTGGTAAAAATCAGACGAGGGCTTTTCTTTTTCTGGACGGCTTTCGTAAACAGTTGCTTGGGTTTAGGGAAGTGTGTGGGTGGGCGGGTCAATCTGTAAAATTGGTTGGGTTTAGGGAAGGAGGAGGGTGGGTCAGTCGATTGGCCTGTCGCCAGTCAATCATTCAGTCAGACAGACAAACAGACGGTAGGTCGACAGCGGCCTCTGGTAGGTTTACGCGAGAACAGCACGGGCGCGAACGGCACTCGCGAGAGACTTTTGATATAGGAAAAAAGCACACACAGCGGCCTCTCGCTGATTCGTGAAAACAAAAACTGCAAAAATACGTACCTCCCGGGACGTATGTCGCGGTCTCCAGAAACGTCCACGGGACCATGTTTTCAGAATGAGCCTGGGTTGAATAAAGACAACATCGTAAAAATCACTGCCATTTATAACTGCTGGAATCACCACAGCTATGTACACAAATATAAACGAGGACACTTCAATCACACTGCAGGAGTTAAGGAGTTCTGGTTTATTTTGCTCACTATCATAATGAATATTTATACAGCAGTGTATATTAACTTGTTTCCTGATTGTTGCCCTGAGTAGACATGCAAAAACTTAAGGGACAGTGGAGTGTTTCAAAGTCATGTCGATCAATTGGTTTGTCTATAAGCTGACATACGAGCGATCCGCTGATAAATCTCGGCTTTAAAACGATCCAGTGGTCCTGTATCTGTGGTTACATTCAGTAAACAGTGGTGAGTTCGGTGAACTGATGAGCTTCACGGCACGTGAACACAATGGCAAATCAGTGCTGTTTAAGAACGTGCTCAATAGTGCTCAAATGTTAGAGGGAAATGGACGTTTTTAAATTTTCAGTATCAAATTCCAGTATTGTGCAACCCTAGAGCCAATCAAACAGCAGAAATATGCATCAATGGGGATCGAAAAGTGTGTTGATATTAGATATGTACCAAATTTTCGGCAACTGAAAATATGTTATGCCATTTAATGGACCCTCTAATTTTTGTTTGTCGTTGTTGGGGTACTCTTTTAAATCTGGAAGCAGGATGTTTAGACCAGGCTCTAACTTGGCATAAACATCAACAATTCTCCCTTATTTTTGGCATGGTGCTGGCCAAGAGAGTGATTCTGATGGAGTGGAAATCCACAACACCTCCAAATTTTTTTAAATAGTTAGCTGAAATGGTTTCTACCCTCAAGCTGGAAAGTTTACGTTTCTCTAGATTTGGCAAACAAAAGTTGTATAACAAAATATGTGGCCCCTTCCTTAGATGTATAGGTTAATAATGTTTCTGTAATTATAATTTTTTTTGGTATTGTTTTTTTTTTTCTCTCCTTCCTTTTTACATGTCATTCTATTTTGTTTCTTATTCCATTAGTCTGGCTGAGATTTTTTCATTGTTTTCTTTTTGATGGTGCTGTATAATTGCTGTATTGTCTGCTAGTGTTTTGGTGCATGTTCTAGTTAGTATCAGGTAATAACACCGAGATAATTTTGTTAACATATATACATGATGTACACTATTGGGTGTTATGTTTTTACAAAAACTTCTATAAATAGAAAAAAAAAATCTGGAAGCATTAACTTATATGGAAATACTGTATATGTCGTTATCGTACAATATGGAAAACAATTATCAAAATTGTCTTTTTGCTGTATCGCCCAGCCCTGATTGAAAGTTTCTTTTATTAACTAGAAAAGTAAAGTTCGTAGACCAACTTTATGGTGGCTTGAGAAAGCCTAGTCTGAAAGTTTGAAGTAGTTTCAAAGTTTAAATAACTGAAGTAGTTTTAAGAAGTTTGAAACAGTTATAACTACATATACAGTATATTAGCATGTTTCTAGTATGGATTGGCATGTTTCTTACTAGGCTGTTGATAGGGGGTTCTGAGTGGTTGCTAAGGTGTTGCTAAGTGGTGTTCTGAATGGTTGTTAGGGTGTTCTGAGTGGTTGCTAGGTGGTTGCTAAAGTCTTGCTTGAGTGTTTTGAATGGTTGTTAAGGTGTTGTGGTGTTTTATGTGGTTGCTAAGATGTTGCTAGGGTGTTCTGAGTGGTTCCTAAGGCGTTACTAATGTGTTCTAGGATGTTATTAAAGTGTTGCTAGGTGGTTGTTAAGGTGTTCTGAGTGGTTGCTAAGGCGTTGCTAGGTGGTTGCTAAGGTGTTGCTAGGCAGTTGCTAAGGTGTTCTAGGTCGTTGCTAAGGTGTTGCTAGGGTGTTCTCATTGGTTGCTAGGCGGTTGCTAAGGCGTTTCTAGGTGGTTACGGTGTTGCTAGGTGTTTGCTAAGGTGTTGCTAGGCGGTTGCTAAAGTGTTGCTAGGCAGTTGCAAAGGTGTTGCTAGGTGGTTGCTAAGGTGTTCTAGGTCATTGCTAAAGTGTTGCTAGGTGGTTGCTAGAGTTTTCTGAGTGGTTGCTAGGCGGTTGCTAAGGTATTGCTGAGTGGTTGCTAAGGCATTGCTAAGTGGTTGCTAAGGTGTTGCTAGGTGGTTGCTAGGGTGTTCTGAGTGATTGTTAGTCGGTTGCTAAGGCATTGCTAGGCAGTTGTTAAGGTACTGCTAGGTGGTTGCTAAGGTGTTCTGAGTAGTTGCTAGGCAGTTGCTAACATAAATTAGCATGGTTCTAGTATGAATTAGCATGCTGCTAGCATGTTTCTAGCATAAATTAACATGTTTATAGCATGGTTCAAGTATGAATTAGCATGTTGCTAATGTTTTTAGTATAAATTAGCATGGTGTTGGTATAAATTTAATATGAATTAGCATGTTGCTAGTATGTTTATAGCATAAATTAGCATGTTGCTAGCATAAATTTAGTGTGAATTAGCATGTTGCTAGTATGTCTATAGGATGAATTAGCATGTTGCTAGTATGTCTATAGGATGAATTAGCATGTTGCTATTATGTTTATAGTATGAATTAGCATGTTGCTAGTATGTTTATAGTATAGCATGTTGCTAGCATAAATTTAGTGTGAATTAAGCAGGTCGCACACCAGAAGCAATGCTCGGCGACGCGCAGCGCCACGCATTTCAGAATTCTAAACATAGGTTTCTATCAGGGTACACACACCGCCGCCACAAGTCGGCGGCTGTCTATGTTTCTAGTATGATTAGTGTGTTAGTATGCTTGTTAGTATGTTTCTAGTATGCATTGGTATGTTGTTAGTGTGTCCAATGTAAAGTCAGTGGCAGTTTTTTACAATGGAAGTCTATAGGGCAGTTGTTAGGGTGCCGTAAGTGGTTGCTAGGGTGTGGCTAGTAAGTTGAAAGGTCATCAGTGATTGGCAGATTGGCAGATTGGTAGTCTGAGCCCAACCTTAAGTCTGTATGACAGTCTGGCGGAAAGTTATGAGGTCACAAACTTTGGTCCAATGTTAAGTCAATGGGACTTTTCCCAATTTTCCGGGACAGTTTTCGGAAAACCGAAAGTCAGGTCAGTTGATAAAGATATAGCAACTTAATTCAGTATAGTTCGGAGGTTTGCAGTTAGTATGAACGGTCTAGGAGGAGATGCGTTCTCAAAATAGTCTAAGAAGAAGACGGAAGAAAAATAAGTTTAAGTAGTATAACAGTATATACTGTATATCTCAAGCCACCATAATTAACCACCCTCATACCTCATATTTTAAACCCGTAAAAACTTTGTTCGTCTTGAGTCCTGCCCTCAGGTCAATGAACATTTGGGCTGTTTTTAATAACAGTTAGCAGATCAAGCAATGACTTTATTACAGGACAAAAATGGTCAAGATAGTTCAGTCTGACCTGCTAACAGAGCATCTCTGTCTCAGTACACCTGTAACACATCACCATGTTGCACCCATTATTGCTCACTCTCATTTTTAATTGATTGCTCTACTTTCTTTGTATGTTTGTTCCATGCTGGCACAGTTTCCAATTATTTCGCTTTTTTTCCCTCCATTTCTCTTCCTCTCCTCCTTCCTGTCTCGTCTTCCTCCCGCTGGTCCCTGCACTGCCACTCACCTGGGAGGCGTGCAGCTCAGTGATAATGGCAGTGGGAGAGCCAGAAGCGGCCATCCGCCTCCGGTGATGCTGAAATGGGATTTGGGCTGTGCTCGGGCGGAGGAGGTTATTACGGATCAGGGGGGCCCGGTTTAGAACTGGGCCACAGTACGACTAGAACCGACAGGATGTCTGTTAGCTTCCCTCGCTAACAATGGCAGATAAGACAAAAGTGGTTGTTTGCCGTCTCTCTCTTACACACTGGCCCATTAAAGGTGTGCTGTTATCTGATAAGCCGTGAGGGGTGTGATCACCTACACACAAACACACAAATACACACCTCCAGTCCCTCATTCAGGGGCTCGCTTATGACCTCAAACCTGTCTCGCTCGGTCTGCTAAAAAGAGAGAGAGAAACTAGGGTTGTTTTGTGGCTCTGCTTTTTTTTCTCCGTTGTTTTGTTCCCGTTCAAGTGCTCTCCTAGCTTATTTTCCTTTATTCTTATCGTTCCATCTGGCTGCTAGTCACACATTAATCTAAATTCCAAACAGGGTTCCTCCAGTGGCGTTATCAACTCGCCGTTGATGTGAGCGTTGGCCCAGGAGAGGGGACGCGGGCAAAGGGGGGAAAAACAACACACAGCACAACAAATTGATGTGGATGGGGGAGTGAGTGAGAGAAAGAGAGAGAACGAGAGAGAGAAAGGGAGAGCTAACATCCATGCTTGACTATTGCGCCAAGCTGCATCATGACTTCAGTACAGGTGTGAGACTTAATCACAGGTATAACAGTTCTCTCAGAAGACCATCTCTGAATATTTGTGTTGAATGTAATTTGCGGTGCTGTGTAGCCTGCAGGTACGGCTAATAATACATTACATTGTTGTCCTTTTTTTTTGTTGTTGGTGCAGTATCAGGAGGATGGTTTACACTTATCGGCACTCATATTTAACAAATTTATAACGTATGTTTATAGGGCTGGGCGATATTGCAAAAAAAAAATTAGCACAATATCATGTTATATATCATTTGATATCCATAATTGTTGAATATTTTTAACAATACATTTAGGAATATCAGGATTTTTTATTTAACCACTTTATTTTATTTTACCAACATTACTAAGGCAAATAGTTTTAATAGTCCAAAACAAAAATATTTAAACAAAATATCTGATCTCTTTATAATAAAATAAACATAAGAGTGTCAAAGCAAACTTTAAGGTGTGAATAATAATGATACAGTAAACCTCAAACTCTGTCAACAACACAAATTATGATAATCAAATCTGAGCTTTCAAGCAAAGAGCATAGAATCACCAAGTGGCGGCACTCTAGTGCGATTTAGGAAATAGCCACTAGATGCCACTTGTGTCACGCGGTGGCTATTTTGGAATGAAAATTCTAATTGAACAACAGCATATTGTAAGTCTGTAAAATAAACTATTAAAAGTGCAGATGATTGTGATAGTAAGTGTTGTATTGTCGTCCTTCAGGTTGTATTTCCGCTTTAATGCGCTTTTTAAATAAGTAAATGAAAAAAAAGCAGCTGCTTGCCATCATGACAGCAATAAGATCCAATGGACGGCCGATCGCTTTCACTCCAAAATGGTGGAATCGCAGGGCTGTTGCTGGGCGCTGCTGTTGCAATGGAACGTTCTATTGAGTGTCGCCTCTTGGTAATTCTAAGCTCT
Source organism: Danio kyathit (assembly GCA_903798195.1). Lineage (NCBI taxonomy): Eukaryota > Metazoa > Chordata > Actinopteri > Cypriniformes > Danionidae > Danio > Danio kyathit. The sequence goes on along the minus strand of LR812533.1, from coordinate 32,958,743 downwards.
TTGTTTCAAGTAAACGAACCAGCCATCATTATTCAAATACATACTACAACATTACAAATTGTGAAGTTAAATGACTATGGCCCAATCCCAATTCTATTTTTGTACCCCATACCCCTACCCCTTTCCCTTTCCCTTAGCCCTTAAAACCAAGTGTGAAGGGGAAGGGCTTCAAAATTTACCCCTACGAATTGGGACAGCACTACAGCACCTGCACACGTCATCGCGATCTCTTGCTTCATATAAGATCAGACGATCGCGACTGCTGTAGTTATTTCAGTTGCTTTATTTAATGATCTAATGTGGCAATAAGATCGTAACTATACTGTGCATTTACACAGTGGCCATATTCATCTATGTAAACACACAAAATCAACATTAACATTATAGCAGACACTGTAAAAAGCTCATTCTCAGCCACTAGACTTTTCTGACAGGGTATTTGAGTGTCATCGAGTGACAGAATGTTGTGGGACTGCTGTACAGGAGTTATGATTATGGATTATAGATTGCGAAATTTAGCGGTTTTTATTTTAACGTTTTTTTTTAAAGCATGACGGTAAAACACAAACGCGGTTATGAATATATTAAAACATGTGCTTGTTTGTTGTAAAAATTTGTAATAATGATAAAAAATACTAATTTGTGGATCTCCTTCCGAGTTCAGCAATACTGCCGTTGTGGCTGGTGTATTCTGGGAAGTTTTCTTACCCCTTGGTTTCGAGTGTGGTCCTGAAAAATCTTTGTTCGAAGGGCTATTCACCTTTTCGCCTTCAAGCTAAATAGAATTGGGACACCCCTACCTCTTGACGTGAACTTGCAAAACAAGGGGTAGGGGTAAGGGGAAGGGCTAAGGGGTAGAATTGGGATTGGGCCTATAATACCCCTTATGCTAGAGACAAATAAGGTGCTAGTGGCTGGGATGCACAAGAAAAGAAACCCAAAAGCCACTCTGGCTACATCCTTTTTTATTTACAATCTCCTCACTGCTGCTATACAGCACTCATTTTGCATGTGTTGCTATTCTGACCTGAAGTGACAAGAGGATTCCTTGACTATTTACAATGAACTTTGCACGCGCGTTCCCTTGGCGTCTCTTGTAACTAGGTGACCACCAACCATTTTCTCAGAGGATGACAAACAGACAAATTATTGCTGCAGCTCCGATACAAGTTTATGGAGAAAAGTAAAAAGCACTGCAGTGTTTGGATGCGCTGTGTTTGTCTGGGGTAATTATTTTACCTTTATTACTGAAATGTGTATATTCCATATAAAGTGTGAGGCAGATTGGTTAGTTCTACTTATATGAATCGCGGTGCCCTCGCAACATTTGGAAAAGTTCAGATGTTTTCAACTAATGTGGCTAGAAAATGTGCGCGGTTCACGTGCGCGCAGCTTGCACAACATGTGCGCGTCGCTCCCATACGCGTGCCGTGCAAGCCTCGCTTCTTCATTGGAAATGACAAACTTACACCATAAGCTTATTGGCATTGCTTCCAAGGCGTGTGCTCGTTTTAATAAAACTATAGCGCTTCATACTAAAACAACATACCAAATCTTTTTGTTATCGATATTGACAGTGGTGTTCGGTCAATAAATATCAATACCGAATATCAATACCGATTTTATTGCCCAGCCCTATACGTATATTTATAATATATACTCATAAGTAAACATTTTTACAACATATTACAATATCCAATGAAACCTAAAATTAAACTTTTTCTGTTGATTTGTTACAAATGATGAGAAATGGAATCTAGAATTTTAATTTTAGTATCATGTGACAGAAAAAAATCTATTCCTGACCACAGCAATTACAAATCGTCCAGTTTTTAAATTGTCCGATATAGGGCTGGCCGATTTGGCCTAAAATCTAAATCTCGATTAATTGAACATTTTAACTCGATTACGATTAATGAACAATTATTTTATTTGTTTATTTTTTTGGCCCTCAAAGTTCACTGACAGGGTTTGTACAGTAAATATGCTCACATATTACAAGTGGGAGATTTCTGAATGATTTTCTGAAGGTGCATTACTTGATTTTAAAATAATTGAAGGAACCACACACTATCTACTATCTATGATTATTTATTGAACATCAATGTTGAATAACTGAAATTAAAACACACATGGCCTAAAACCAACCGTCGCTTTTATTATTATTAAAATAGTGAAAAAAAAATGTTACTTTTGGAAACAAAATAAATTATTTTCAATGTTTTTAAAAGTAGAAAATAAGCAATATCTCTTCTAAATAAAATAACACTTGTATATCCTGTAAATATTATTTAAACAGTGCATTTCTGTAAACAAATATTTTAATGTAAATAATAATTTTATTGTAATAGAAAATATGCTGTCTCAAGGCATCTCTGGTGCAGCTTCCAATCATCGTCAATGTTACACAAACATGCATCGTGTAGTTTTTCGAGAGGTGTGTGGGTATGCGTTCAATGCAGAAGTGTAAATCAGCCTTAACAGAGCGAGGTCACGTGACCCCACACACGATAGGGAAAGTAATTGAAAAAAACGTACCTAGAAAAATTAGATCGATTATAGATTCTGAATGTCCATTTCAATTACTTTTCGATTAATCGCCCAGCCCTATGTCCAATTAAAAAATAAAAATAATGGTTGACAGTGTTCTTAAATAGTCAACAGTTTTCATTAATGTATTGCATTAGTGGGTGAAATAACCCCTTTAAACTTAATAAGTGAAAGGAGCACTAAAGGCACAGTGTCTATTCCCCTGAAATTTGACTTTGTACTTTCTGTAGGGGCTTGCAAAGGTGTTTAAAGTCATGACAACGAGGTATTACCACACTGAGTAAGGGTGCTCATGCTGGGATAGGGCTAAGCTGAACTGTCCCCTGTCCTGTCCTGACAAACTGGCCTGATAAAGTCCTCCTGTAGCTGCGTCGGATCTTTAAATGAGTCCCTGCTTGTCTCCCCCTAGGTTTTGGCTCAGGTAGAGTCGCAGGGAAGCGCCAGAGGGAAGTTCACTGTAATCTACAGATTTAGCAGCAGGGTGCCACACGTTCCTCTGCCTCTGGCTTGAATAGGGCCTCATCCTCTCCCCTGCATATATAGCCCTGTGTGTCTGATGTTTCATTTCACACTCGTTTTGCAAAGACAAAACCGACGATTTGACAATTACGTCTATAGAATTAACCCTATTGTAACCATGCCATGTTTGGCTATAAATGTTTGTTTGTTTCTTTCTTTCTATTCATTCCATTACCATTTAGGTCAGAGCTGGAATAATTAGGGCTGTACTGAAAACTAATAATGTTATGGATTAATGTGGGAGAACTTGACAGAAGCACATCATTGAGTGGGACAAATCCATGATATAAATTGGCAGACAAAGCACGAGGCAGTCAATACGGATTACAGCTAAGCCTCTCTTCTTTGCCGGCGTTTGGACTGGCATTGATAGGCTCTCACAGGTCTGCAAGCCCGGACGGGGGACGTGGAGGATCCGGCATGCTGCCACGTCACCCAGAACGCCATCTCTCGCCCCCCTGCCTAAACCCTAAAGCCTGCACCCCAGGCACTGTGCTGGCACAACCTTGGCATGCCGGCGCCAGCTGGGCAAACACTCAAGTCATTGACAAAATAACCACCTTTCAGATAGACGACAGTCTGACACAAACAACAGACTAAATAAATCATAAGTGTGATGCTGAGAAGGGTTGAGAAAGACTCTTCAGAAAACAGACACAGGTTTCAGGCACCATGTGTTGACAGTAGAAAACAAAGCCTTAATGAATTGTGTGAGTGTCTAATATCATTTACTTCTAAGACCTTCAAATGTGATGATCCCTTTGCGAAGGACTATATTATCGAGGACAAGTAACAAGTCAGATTACATGTTGCTTCCCAACCTATTATCATTTTATGTTCAACTAAAAAATAAAGGTACTCGCTATTTGCTCACCCTCAAGTTGTTCCAAACCTTTAGGACTTTATTTATTCATTTGAACACAAAAGAAGATACTTTGAAGAAAGCTGAAACCTCTAACATTTACTTTCATAATAGGAAGGATAAACAAATACTCGATGATTGCAGATTTTTAGCTTCAAAATGTCTTCTTTTGTGTTCACACAGGTCAAACATGTTTGGATCAAGTGGAGGGTGAATAAATTATGACATAATTTTCAGTTTTGGGTGAACTGTTCCTTTAAAGAAAGTGGGTGATTTATTTGAGAACTAGCAACTGACTTCCGGAAACAAACAATGACTACTAAAGTGGCATGTTGATCGTCTTGTCTTTTTCCCCCAAAAGAAAGAAAACCCAACAGTAGACACATTCTTAGATTTCATGTAGAGGACAGTATAATACCATTGTCTTGATTTTATGTTTTTTTGAAAGCTTTGTATGGAAGAGCTCATGTGCCCCTATTTCTCCTATTAGTAATTATTTAGTAATAACTAATTGACCAGGTGATATTTCTAAAAAAAAAAGTGATTCACTGTACTGTACTGTACTATTATAATGCTAGAATAGTTCACCCACAAGTAAAAGTTAATTCAGCATTTACTCACCCTCGAGTGTTTCCAAACCTTTATTTTGTGTTTCTGTATTTTTCAAAACAAGATATTTTATGTAAAAGCCGAAGTTAGCCAATGATATCCATAGTAGGAATAGGACAAAATACTAGAGAAGTAATAAAATTATTCAAAACTATTATTTTAAGTTCACAGAAGACACCAACAATTTGCAATCAATTAAAAATGTTTTTGTGTACACATCCGTATCCTTCAGTATTTCTTTAGTTATGACCATAAATTTTGATTGTTCTGTGCTTAGAAAGGTCAGCATCCCCTGCTTTTGTTGACATCAAATTAAACATGCTAGACTTTCTGTGATTGTTGTGAAGCGTCTTAGATGCAATTCTTAACTTTGTTGTTAGCTACAGTTGAAGTCAGAATTATTAACCCCCCTGTGTATTTTTTCCCCAATTTTTGTTTAATGGAGAGAAGATTTTTTCAACACATTTCTAAACATAATAGTTTTAATAACTCATTTCTAATAACTGATTTATTTTATCTTTGCCATGATGACAGTAAATAATATTTTACTAGATCTTTTTAAGACACTTTTATAAAGCTTAAGGGGACATTTAATGGCTTAACTAGGTTAATTAGGTTAACTAGGCAGGTTAGGGTTATCATGCAAGTTATTGTATAACGATGGTTTGTTCTGTAGTATGTTGGAAAAAAATATATAGCTTAAAGGGGCTAATAATTTTTACCTTAAAATGGTTTAAAAAAAATTAAGAGCTGCTTTTATTCTAGTCGAAAAGAAACAAATAAGACTTTCTCCAGAAGAAAAAACTATTATCAGACATACTGTGAAAATTTCCTTGCTCTGTTAAACATCATTTGGGAAATATTTAAATAAGAAAAAAAATCAAAGGGGGTTTAATAATTCTGATTTCAACTGTATACATTACACAAGATTGTCATTTATGAATCACCACAAAACCCTATACCAAAATTGGGCTACTAACGTACAGTGTGAACTCAATCTATCACATCAAAATATTTATTTATTTTGCTTCTAACTAGAAACAAACTTTTTTTATTCAGGTGTGTTTAAATTCTGTTTGGGCAATAAAATAGTGGCAATAATATGTAAAAGTAGTTATTTTTATAAATTTGTAAAGAGAAATTCAATTAGTCTAAATGATTTCATTCATTGATTATTTTAATTTATGTGACTATTTAAAAAAATTCATTTAGTTTTCTAAAATGGCAAAAAAACACATTTATTTCAGGCGCCACACACAATCTTTTGCTCTCTCCTCCTGTCTGCACATGTTAGCAGTAAATACATGTTTACAGCAAATAAAGGCAATTAATCCAATAATGGAAGAATGCACCAATCTCACACTTTGTGGGATGAGAAAGGAGGCAAAAGTGATTGGAGTCAAGGCGGGTGGAGATTTTTATTCATTTTATTCATCCCTCATTCATTCAAGCTTGTTTTATAATTCTTTAATTTTTATGTTAATGGCCATTGGTAGCTGAATGAGACCATTTTGATGACATATCTCCAGTCTCGATCCATGGCCAGCTTAGCGGCTGACGAAAATAGCGGTGAAATCCAGAGAATAATGGGGCTCGGGAGGATTTTGTGCAGCTGAGGCTTTGCATTCAAATGGGTGGCCATCTCAGCAGAGGCCCCGCACCGCTTTATCATGTCTTTACAGCCAGCAGCTTGTTTATGAATAAAAAATGTGGCATGAAACCAGAGGAGTGAGTTGTCTTTGTTTTGTCAAGTGTGCTGAGACAAAATGCTTGCCTCTCTCCGTTCCTCTCTCTCTCCATCTCGAGGGACCGGCAGGGGCAGCTGAACCCCGAACCCCCTACCTGACGAACTGTTGCCATGGGAATTGCTGTCCCTTGGTGATCCTTTGATGCTGCCCACCCAACCCCAATCTCGCAAACAAACCCCGGCGCACACTCCGAACAAGGGTGCGCTGAACGCAGACACAATCCCTGAGCTCACCCACCCCAGCATTTTCTGCTCACTCCAACAAGTTCTGTTAAATATTCATGATATGCGACTACAGGAGGGTTTGCTCCCCCTCTCTGTCTCCCCGAGCCTTTGTTTTGGGACTTCTGCCCTCCTGTCCAGCCTTTAAAGTAAAAGCAGGGCTGAGATGACAGGCGGACGGCTTTTGATGGATTTATTAGACCTCAGCAGTTGTCTTTAAAGTCTGCAGTGAAGGGAGAGCAGAGCACTAGTTCAACTCTGTATGATAAACACTGCGCATGTGCAAACACACACACACATGAAGTTTACACTTCCACCATAACACCTTCACAAATTGCTTATAATGCAACAGGAACACAGTGTAGTGGTCTGTGTGAAAAGAAACCTGGCTAGATACCTGCTTATGCTGTTCTAGCATACCCATTGTGACTGCCTGGTTGACCTTTTTGTGCGTAGGTTATCATTAAAATGAGAAAGTTGCTTAGGGTGGTGTTAGGAACACAAATCAGTTTGTAATTTGCCTCAACAACATTGCCTTCCAATTCTTGCAAACATTTGCCTCAATGTGTGTGTCTAGGTTTATTTGTAAAGAAATATTATGAATATTGTGTCTGTATTTAAATTTCTCCTCAGCGTAATTGTCTTGTTTTAATTGTGAGAACCTAGAGCTGCCTACATGATTGATTTTGATGGCTGACCAGTTGGAACTTTTTTCTTTTTCTGTTTTTGTTTTGATAAATTGTTTTCTCATTTTGAGTACTTAAGTTATAATAATTAATAATAAATATAGCTGCAAGCAGCAATTATCAGGGCCAAGCAGTCCAGCGGCCACATGATAAAACAAGCATGGCAAGTTGCAGAGCAACTGGCAAATTAATAATAATAATAAAACATTTTTTTACTCTTTTTATTGTAAACTTATTTAACTATTATTATTAAAAAAAATTATAGATTTTTTTATTTTTATTTTATTTTTATTTTGTTTATTTATTTTCTCCCAGATGATATGTTTGTTTTCAATTAATTAATTAATTCATTCATTTTCTTTTCGGCTTAGTCCCTTTATTAATCTGGGGTTGCCACAGCGGAATGAACCGCCAACTTATCCAGCATATGTTTTACGCAGTGGATGCCCTTCCAGCTGCAACCCATCACTGGGAAACATCCATACACACTCATTCACACACATACACTATGGACAATTTAGCCTACCTAATTCACCTATACCACATGTTTTTGGACTTGTGGGGGAAACCAGAGCACCCAGAGGAAACCCACGCGAACACTGGGAGAACATGTAAACCCAGCCGAGCCTCGAACCAGCGATCTTCTTGCCTGTAAGGCGAACGTGCTACCCACTGCTCCACCTTACAGCCCTGTTTTAATTCATAAATTAATAATAATAATTCCATTTCTTTCTCTTTTTTTTACTCTTTTATTGTAAACTTGCTCAGTTATTATTATTTTTTTTTTATTATTATTATTATTTTATGAAATTTATAATTAATTTTTATTTATTATTTTTTTTCTCTCAGATTATATGTTTGGGGCGACACGGTGGCGCAGTAGGTAGTGCTGTCGCCTCACAGCAAGAAGGTCGCTGGTTCGAGCCTCGGCTGGGTCAGTTGCCGTTTCTGACCCAATAACGAAACATTCACGATCGATTAAGTAGTCGAAAATTGTTTCTCGTTTACCTGTTTTGTCTTGTGTGCTCGAGACCTTTCAACACTCCCACAGACAGTCTCACGTGCTCTGCAGATCAACAGAGGCGTGCCTTTTGGTAACTTAAAAAATTGGTCCGGCCTGGGTTCTAAATTTTGTAAAATGTCCGGGATTCAATTTTAGCTTTCGCTTTCTAAAACTACTTTCGCTTGGCTTAAGAGAGCGACAGAAACATTAAATAATTCTTTTTTTTTTATCTAAACGACTCAGAAAACTTTACTACTCGGTGAGGAAGAAATTGCTGGTCTAAACTGACTGCAAACTATATGTACACTATTAGTTATGGTTAATCAAATAGTTATATAAATTATCTGCACGTATTAAACTTGGAATTATGATCATTTTTAGAGATATTGTCTGTATTTATTCTTTTTCTGTCATTTATTTGTCATTTGCTGATTATTTTGTTAATTTGATGATGTTAATATATTACAAAAGGCTTTGGCATTAAAGGTTGCTTTGAACTTGACACAGAAGCAGATTTTAGTGTCAGTGGGTGCACATGGCTCCTGAATAGCATAAAAGTAAGAGAAATTGTGGATGCCTTTTTTTTTTTACTTTAACCTATTGAAAAAAACAGGGTATAACAGTGTGTAATAAATAAAGTTATTGTTCAAAATTAAATGATGTATTATTTGTCGCATATAGTTAACTATTTATGTGATTTGGGTGAATGATGTGTTTCAATTCGGCTATGACTGCAAGTATATTTCAAACCTGTGGGAAGCACTGTATAGTGTTAATTGGTAAGCAATTTCTGACGCTGTAGATTATTATTGATATTTGTCCATTGTAATATTTTATATTTATTATATGTAATTTATAATTCAAATTAAAACATGAAGATACTATAATTTCATGTAGTTTCTATGGTCATGTGCTCTGTTCTTATACAGTAGAAGTCCGAATTATAAGTCCCCACTTTGAATTTTTTTTTTAGTTTTTAAATATTTCCCAAATTATGTTTAATAGAGCAATAATATTTTTTCTTCTGGAGAAAGTCTTATTTGTTTTACTTCATCTAGAATAAAAGCAGGTTTTAATTTTTTAAAAAACATTTTAAGGTCAGTATTATTAGCCCCTTTAAACTATATTTTTTTTCGAATGTCTACAGAACAAATCATTATTATACAATAACTTGCCTAATTACCCTAACCTGCCTAGTTAACCTAATTAACCTAGTTAAGCCTTTAAATGTCACTTTAAGCTGTATATAAAAATATCTAGTAAAATATAATTTACGGTCATCTTGGCAAAGATAAAATAAATCAGTTATTAGAAATGAGTTATTAAAACTATTATGTTTAGAAATGTGTTGAAAAAATCTTCTGCGTTAAACAGAAATTGGGAAAAAAATAAACGGTATAATAAATCAGGGAGGCTAATAATTCTGACTTCAACTGTATGTTAGAGACCGTGTCTGTGTGTAATTATAATATAATGTTTATACACACACATTTCCAATTCATTCCACTGTTTTTTTAGAAAGATCTCTCATTTTTACTATTGTAATTATAAAATATTGACACATAATTCTATATTTATTTATGCATTTGAATATACTATATATGTCTAATAATATATTATTGGGTCAAGAAGTTAGTAGCGCATTATTTCCCATTACAAGCACGGCTAGTTCCACTCAGGCTAGTTGCACACAGAAGGCTATGTGTGTGTCTGGGGCTAAGATGATTAGCAGGCTCAGTGATTCAGGCAGGCTGGTATGTAAGATGCTGCCCCAGGGCATGCGGGGAGGCTGAGGGGGCAGGTGGGTGGCTGGCTGTCTGTCTTGGTGTTACCTGGGTGGCGCAGCGTGTGGGTCGGGCTAAGCCCCAGCTCTCCTTGCCTGAGCGGACCACTATAGCTGTGCCAACCGTACTACTCTGCTCGATGCCAGCCTGCCCGCTGTACCATCTGACACACATTCACACCTTTCCCTACTGGGCACCGTCAGCCTCTGCCACCATGGCTTAACGCTCAAGGCTACTAGTGCACACGCCGCTGTTTGAGCACGTCCACTGTGCCGCTGTCTGTCTTCTTGAGGACAGAACATTTACCTGTGCTTGTCAAAAGGCAAAGTTATTCAGAAGACGACACTGTGCATCGCTTGTGCCTGTTTGTCATGTGCCCGACAATTTAGACTCTGAAGGAGAAAGGAATGGAGAGTTCTGCTGATGCCAGTGTGTGTGCCCAGACACCTGCCAGGCGCCTGTTTTCATGTGTTTGTGTCAATGTCAGCTCAGGACTCCAGGTCTCTGACACAGGTTACCAGCCCAGCAGGACAAGCGCCTCTTCTCGCTCGATCTCTCGCCCGACTGGGAATCACCTGCCCTCGCCAGCCAAATCACTGACGTATTAAAACCCTCCAACAGTCTGCCTGTCCATATGCCCATATTAACTCCAACGTTTGGTTTGAAAGCAGCAGAATAAGCTACTTTGGGGATTGTTTAGCTGTTAGCAAGGTTGCAAATGTCTGAAACTTACATCCTTGCTGCCTTAAGGCACTGTTAATTCATGTAAAACCAAATAATGAACTAGTATGTTTGTACTTCCAAATCAAATCAGGTGGGATTTGCCAGAGCGATGATTATAATAAAAAGTTGACTCTGACTGGTAAACACTACCATTTGTTTATGATAGGTTGGTGTGGCACCAAGGCTCAGTCTTGTTTGGCATAAAATTTGCCCTCTTAAGGCTGATTTATACTTCTGCGTCGAGTGATCAGTGTGATCCACGACGCAAGCCTTTGTGTGTAGCAATGCATTTATACTTCTCCACTGTTTGTGTTGCTCTGCAATAACACTTCCGAAACACTAGCTGGCAGTAGGTTTTTATGTTCCTCTGTGTCGAGTTTTTTCGTGGCTAATTAGTTATTTCTGAAAGCTACAAGTAGCTAAAACTCGCTCATTTAGAGACGGGAACAGGCAGACATGAAATAAGTTTAATCATAAAGGTAAACACAAAACAAAAGTTTCCATCTGGAGCTCCTTCACGGGACTTAACACTTGCAAACACTCGCTTTATCGGGCTTGTGGTTCTCATCACCACCCATGCTCGTCACCGGTACCAAGGCGACAAATCACCGAGCTTGCGCTGCCTGTCGTTGCGACGTGTAGTTACTTTTTTTGAGAGGTGCATGTCAGGGCCAGAAACGGCAGGGGCTATGCGACCACGCAAAGGCTGTGCCGGAGCATACGTGTGCGCTTGACGCAGAAGTATTTCAGCCTTTAGTCTGTCCGGGTTAGACTCGAGTAAAACCTTGAATTCTGGAAAGCTGCTTTATAAAAACAGAAGGTTTAAATAATACATTTTATATTCTGCGTGAACCAGAGGTTTCTAAGACTTATTTTTAAATATGTTGTTGTACTTCCAGTTCCAACTGAAACAGAATATTGAGTTGGGGGCAGAGCTTTCTATGCATTCCATCATAACATACTAATGATAATTGGAGTGTGGTTAAGAATATTGTTATGGAAGCAATAAAGTTTATACGCAGAAGCATTTAATTAATTATTAATTATAATATAAGGATAGCAATGTGGACTTGCAAAAAAAATCATTGTAAATTTTGATTTCATGCAGACATTAAAGAACTGAGTTCTTAATTTCACAGCTTGTTCAAACATAACCATATATGACATATCCTTATAAACATATCAAATGCTTCTTAACTGCTGTTTTTTCACCACTTTAAAGAAATGACCAATTTCACCACAGGGGATTTTGTTTTTATATACAACAAGCCAGGAAACTAAAATAGAGCTGAAATATGGGACTGTTCCAAAAAAAGATGGATGTGTGGTTGTGCCATTCTAATAATATACCACTGCTCAGGTATTTCCAACATCTTTTTACCCCTAAGTATAAAAAAATGTATACTCAGTTATTCATTTTATAGAAATTGAAGACTATGCTACACATATCCAGAGTAGAAAAATTCATCCTTGTCCAGTGTCTGCACTGTTTTACTTATGAAAAATGTTATGAGTGCAAGGTTTGTTTGTTTTTACTGTTTTAAACTAAAGTTGTTGGAATGTTTTATTTCCCTAAAAAGTATGTAGTTAAGAAAATCTGGATATGTGCAAATTTATTATTAAATTGGTTACATCTACTTTAAAAAAGCATGCAAGCCAAAAAAGAAGTTAAAAACACCACTCAGAATCTCGCAGTTGTATTTTTTTCAACAATAATTTTATTTATTTGTTAAATATATGCAAAACAATTGCCTTTAAAAGATCAAGGCCCAGTTTCACAAACAGGGCTTAGATTAAGCCAGGACTAGGCCTTAGTAAAATTAGGCTATTTAAGCCATACTTATAAAAATGGTCTTAGAAAAACATATTACTGGTTTACACCTGGAGACAAAAAAATGACACTGATGTATTTTAATACATCTCACCGCAAGTTATTTTGAGTTGAGACAGCTCAAACATGCAATTTAATCTTGACTAGTCGTAAACCTTGTTTGTGAAACCAGGGGCAAGAGTTTTAATAAGTACATCCAGGTAGCAAAAGCATGCACATGCTGATATAGCAGAGAAACAACTACTATATTAACAACCAAAGACATTACTTTTGAAATAAAGCAACAAATAGTCTTGATATTTGTAGACCCGTCCTTAACCTAACCTGGTAACCTCCTCAAAATGCTAACATGACAGAGACCTCTGTTTATATAAATAATACAGTTGAAGTCAGAATAATAAGCCCCCCTGTTTATTTTTAAAACAAATAAGACTTTTTCCAGAAGAAAAAATATTATCAGACATACTGTGAAAATTTCCTTGCTCTGTTAAACATCATTTGGGCTTTTTAAAAAAAGGAAAAAAAAATTCAAAAGGGGGCTAATAATTCTGACTTCAACTGTATAAAAAACATCTAGTTTATATGTTTACTCATAGATTTTGAAGCAAAGCATGATGGGAACTACACGCTTGAAATAATAGTATTCATACAAACAGTTCATCTTAACAAGGGTTTTCCAAAAATAAAATGCAGAGTATGCAAATTATTGAGATTACTTTACTTTTATAGTTAACATCATAAATGTAAAGTCAACTAAAAAGTGTTAGCTTAGAAATTGGATATATTTTACATGATGCAGAAATTCAAGTCTTGCACATTGTATGCACACATTACAATATACACAAAAATGAAATATATTCTACTCATTTCTGCTCTCTCAACATCTCCTGTATATGTAGTATATATAGTATAGTAGCTTTCAGCTCCCTCTCTTTCTGTCTCTGCGTCCCCTCCCTATCTGCCGGACTCAGCAGCAGCTCCTCTAATCTCTTGCGCTCCGGCGGTGCAGCACACGCTGGCCCCTCATGGGCCTACAGATGCCCTCTGTCCATGGGAGCACTTCCTGCGCAGGTGTGCCATGGGGCAGGAGCAGCACAAGACAACACGCAGCCATGCCAGGCTGAGCGTCCCAATTCGTCACCCAAAGCCACCCAAACAGCGCCGGTCCAGATGCCGCTTCGTTCGTGCATGTCTCGTCCTGAAGCCCGTATCCGACTTGATCGAATTTTGATAGTTGTACTTTTTCTCGTGGCTGGCATCTCTTAATCAATGTTAATTGGCTCCAATTAACATATGTTAATTAATGATATTTACCTCAAATTAAAGGTATGAATGGTCCCAGAGGGTTTCCTGTTCATCCAATTAGAACCAATTAGCTGCAATTAACACGTGTAAATGAGATGCTATTGAGTCCAAAACAAACAGTGTGTAGCCTGCGCGATTCCCATGCAGTTTAACCTGTAGTGTGTGTGTGTGTGTGTGTGTGTGTGTGTGTGTGTGTGTGTGTGTGTGTGTGTGTGTGTGTGTGTGTGTGTGTGTGTCATCACAAACTCTGTTGAACACACACATATACAAGCTCTGTTGGGCAATTTGGCAAGTTCATGGCCAGGATTTCAAGCTTAGCCATCTGACACTTCTAAGCGGACTGCATTTTTGTTTTTATATCATATAGCGGCACAACACTCTTAAAAATTAAGGTTCCAAAAGAGGGCTTTTGGCATTTATGGCATAGAAGGAACATTTTTGATTTCCAAACAAACCACTGAGTCAACAATTCTTTGAAGAACTGTTCATTTCTAAGTGTGAAGGGCTTATTTGTTTTCTTTTTTTTTTTTTGCATTATTATAAACCTCTTGTGAAATACACTCAAATAATTACATTTACTGTTTACTCAAACTACTTATTTACAATAAACTAAAACAACACATTTCTTGAGGTTTTTTTGGACAACTTAATTGTTTTATGTTCAGTCCACTAAAATTTGTAAAAACGAATAAGATAACCTAATTCCTTTATGTTGTCCCAACACAAATTGATTATGGAACCCAGCATTTTTATGGCTATAGGTATGTCTGTTATGTTCAATTCAGTATTTTTTTGACTGGGTTAATGCAAACAGCATACATTTTTTCCAGTAATTGCGGTTTTATAACAGATAATTGCAATAAAAACTGCAATAATTTATCGCAGTGCCATTTAAGCAAAAATACGTACCTTTGTTAACAGGCTTTCATTTTGTTGGCAAGGCTTCATATGTTAAATGTGTATTTAAAAAATGTTTCTGGACCAGGCCAGACTACTTGAAAATATGTAATTTAAAGAGCCCCTATTATGGGTTTTTGAAAATGACCTTCTATGCTGTGTGTAACACAGCAAAAGTGAATGAAAACATCCGGCTGAGGTTTAAATCTGAAAGCGCAGCGTGTTTAAAACTATTGATTTTTTAATGAAATAGTCGACTCAAGAGTCGAATAAATTAATCATGTTGGGTCTGGATCTTTTGCCTGAACGCATGGACGTCGACACGGTACATCACCAAATATGTAGTACCAGTTCCAGTAAAATGTGAACGCGCAGGTCTGATCATGACGCGAAGATGACAATCACTGACAGAGATTCGGCTATGGAAATAACGGGTCAAAATTAATTTTCACAACAATACCACAGTATAGCCAACTGTGTGGTGTGTTTATTCCTGTAATTTTTCTGATTTTTGATACAATAACCTACGCTGCAACTTTCAGCAGAAACTGTTATGAATGGGACTTTGTCAGACATTGACAGGGACTTTGTCAGTAACTGTTACAGTTCACATGGACCAGTTTCTTCTTCCTCCGGATCATAACATGTAAGTGTCATTAAAATTGTTGCCTCGTTTTGTGTAGTTTGCAAAATATGCGTTTAATTGTGTGTTGTAACTTGTAATCGCTCCATGCAGCTTGTGATCACTTATCTTTTATAGATCAGTGCTTGTGCTGTATCTCTCAGGTTAAATCTGTATGGGACTTTTCACATATTGTGTCCAAAACCATGTTGAAAACTTGACGCGTGCTTTTTCCTTTACATATTTAAATGTGTTTCTGAACACGCGTTCCTCCTTGTCTTTGATATGGCCACAATCAGCTGTTCCTCACATACGCGGTGCGGTCAATTTTAAAAATAGTTCAACTTTTGCCACTGTGTGGATTAATACTGAATGTGTGTCATTGTTATTACTTGGGGTTAGGTTTAAGAGTAGAGTGATATGCTGGTGTTTAACTGCATTGCTTTATTGCATTCTTGCACTGGGCTCTCACATACTGTGTGTGCTATTTCATAGCCATGGTGGGCGTTTCTCTCTGTCTCGCACTAAACGCAGTCAACTAATCACAGCAGACTGGATGCCAAAAATTGTTGTATATACTTGTAGTAACACTAAAAACAATAATAGTAATGATCTGCTTAGCACAGAGTATATGAAAAACAATACATATTATTGTTATTTTTAAACAACAGTGGTATTATGTAGCCAATCAGTAACTTAATGGGTTAAAAACCCTAAAATGAATAGACTTTTGGTTATCATCAGCACTCATGCTAGTAAAAATGTATACTTTTATATCCATATAATAGATAAAAAGTAATAAAGTAAATGCCTTTGTTGATGTTTAAATAGAGAAACCAACAAGAGAAGTAGTGTGTGAAATATATTAGTATTTTAATGCGGTGTAAACAGGCAACGATAGCCAAGTAAACATAATACATAGCTGCAGTTATGTGGCTGTTTATTATGAAAATATCCCACCTCTTCTTCAAAAAAAAAAGAAAAGAAAAGAAAAATCCTTTTTATGGCAAAATAAATGTGTCGTGGGTATTCCAGACCGGGCTCTTTTAGCCAGCTATACCATTTACTCTGGAAAATTACATATTTTCAAAAACCAAACACTCAATTCTTTACCTGGGTATTAAGACTCAAGGGAAGCCATTTTTCATGGCTCTTTTCAGCTCAATTATACCAGCAGCAGAACCAAGGTAGCAATAAGCATGCAAAGTTGACATCAATAACTTCCATACAGCCTCTCTATATCTGAATAGATGCAGATTATTTCACGTTGGGCTTGAATAAACGCGCAGGCCTTTTGAAATCGACGTCGCGAGCAGCCTCTAATCTGAGTTTGCAGTTTTTGGAGAGTGTTGACAGCAATCTCCCCCGGCGCGGTGTGGTTGCGTTGCATTAGTCTCCAGGTTTTACAGTGGAAATGGAGAACGCCTTCGATACTTACCATTGTAACAATCGGGGGTTTCTGAGCTTTGCGATGGGGGGGAAGAAGCTGCTTTGTTCGGCGATAAGAGCGGAGGGGAAATATGAGCAGAAAAGGCAATCCAAAGGGCTGAACAAATCTGGGAGCAAGTATTATGGGATGGTAAACACGTCTGTGGTTAAGAGGGAGCGGATTTGCTGTTTCTTATATTGGGGACGTGCTGTATTTGGAGAGGAGCACAAAGGGTGGAAGGGCATTGAGGGTGGGGGTGAAGGAGGCGTGTCTTGTGGGAAGACGGGCAGGAAAAAAGCAAAGGGCTAAAGCAAGAATCAAAAGACGAGAGGAAAATGTCCAACTGTAAATCGAAGCTTATGTACATGCACATAGAACAGCTTATGGGGTTTCATCGCTGTCCCTTTGACCTTCCCCATTGAATTCATGCAAAGAACAGGCTGCTCTGGCTTCACGCATACACTCTGGCTTGTTTTAGCCTAACAGGTGAACAAATTAAGCTAACAGGTGAACAAATTAATTTAAGATATTGACAGTTGGGTTTGCCAATATTTGACACAAAGCAGAGTTAAAACAACCTAGCAATTTATAAATTGTTGTTAATTATTATATTTAAGTCTCACTGCCACTTTTATAGCTAGTAGAAGTCATTTTTGTGCCTGAATAAAATTAAATTGTTTTTGATTTTTTTTATAAAAGAATGGACTAATTAATTGCAAATTTGTGTCTACTTTAATGTTTACTTACTTACTCCTAGGGCTGTTTATATCCAAGTTGATATTTAGCTGCACCATATTGGTGTTTGGTAACATCTAATTTTTACGTGGTGGGTCGTTCGCCCAATGCTCAACCGCCAAACTGTAGGAACAGGACATGTACACATACAGTACACTACGGACAATTTAGCTTACCCAATTCACCTGGGTAATTGTGGGGGAAACCAGAGCGCCCATAGAAAACCCACATGAACACGGGGAGAACATGCAAATGCCACACAAAAATGCCAACTGACCCAGTCGGGGCTCGAACCAACAACCTTCTTGCTGTGAGGCGACAGCGCTACCCACTGCACCACCGTGCCGCCCTACTTCAATGTTTTAAATGTAAAAATGAACATGTGTGAAATAATGTTCCATCTCCATATTTTTGGATCATATATTTATATAAAAATGCAACGACACACTGACCTGTACTTTATAAAAATATGTAGAATCTGTGATCCAAACGTTGAATGAAATGATTTCAACTCAAATTTGGTCAACTCAAATTTTTCAAACCCAAAAATTCTGTCAAATTTGTGCTATAAATTATATTTAAAGGTTGTACCCAATTGTTTGTTTGTTTTTTTAATATTTGGGTTAAAATCACCCTCAATTTTGTATATATTTATTTATACAACAGTTCTGTCTGGTTCTTGAATCTAATTAGCTGATAGCTGTGCTATATTCTGCAAATAACAGAACTCGTCCAGCCTCTTCACCCTTCACCCTTGTGTATTACTCCGCCCACATACAGTGACAAGCAGAGGACACTCTACAATTTGACAAATATTGCTGCTGTTGGACAACATAATGTACTTTTGAGGCTGTTTTAGGTGAGAATGTAGTTGTTTAGATGGTAACTATGCAGTTTATTTATAAGAATAGTGCTTATTTTAAAATATTTATAATTTCTAAGAGACAGCGCGTCGGCAGCCATTAGTCTGTCATTGAGCAGAACAAAGATGGTTGACGTTGTCCATCCAAAAGATGGCAACAGAGGCCGCATAATAAGCCCTTAGAGGAGAAAACAGCGTAATTTCTATCTACAGCTGATCAAATCATTATTAAACTAATAAGTGACTTTCTAAGTCGATCTCTCTCTTTTCTATGTTGTAGTGCTGTATTTATACCATAGTAATTGTAGTGTATTGAGTGTGAGATTGGACTCCCATATCAGGAATGTGTGTATTTTGTGTTGGCCACTATTTGTATAACCCTGATTTATGTTTGGTTGACCATCTGTTTGTTTCTAATGAGTTTCCTGTTTTCATTACTGCAGACATCTTCAGTAAACAGAAAGAAAGAAGAAATGGCCGCATGTGTTTAGCGTTTCTCTTTTTCAAAAACACAACAGTAATCTGGTAGTAATTATGCTGCTTTAACTTTTTTCTGGGTTAATTATTGTGATCTCCCGATTGCAACAGAGAAATACTGGGAAATGTCTCTAGACTGATGGCATTTCATGCCATTCAGCCTTATAATCTTAAAATGTGAGCAAAATCACCTGTTTTGTCATCACTTCAGACATTACGCTAGAGAATCATTCAAATACTAGCTCTAAAGTGACGTTGGTGAAGTAGAAATGGTTTTTGCTGTTCTGACGTTAGCTGCAGATGTGAATGAATGATGGAAGAAAGTAGTTCCTCATACAAAAGGGTTTTGACACTCTCCGTGTTTGATTTTCATTTAAAAAATACACGATTATGCCATCAAACTGTTGTATAAATGCAATATCACACTCGTAGCAGTGCGATATGGCTGTATATCGTCACTGGTGGGACAATATGCCTCCCAGGTCCACCAGTGCTGATATACAGCCATATGGCATTGCTACTCATGTGTTATTGCTCATTTATATCATGTATTTTGTAATTGATTATAAATTATTAAAAGCTTGCTGGCCAATAGATTAATACTAGTGGTATGAAGGAAAATCAAGATTTTCAATTATTATTCAAAAGAAGAATGAAAGGTAATAATATTACCTGCTGCCTAATTTAGATCTCAGGACAGCATTATGGAAAAAAAACACTAAATCAGTTTTCTGTGATAAATGTTGCATTTATTAAAATTCACAGTCAAAGAAATTTCAGTTGAAATGCATGTGGGCACACTACTTTTTTTTCTTTTTCTGTGTATTAGCATCTGTGCGCACAGCACCACAAATCCACATATATGTATCTCTCTTTACATTGTTCAGTTCCACCATAGCATTTCGCCAGCTCTGATAATCATTAAGACCATGCAAGTCACTCCGCTCACACACTGTTTATTTACAGTCAAATCCATTTCCGTCGCTGATCCCTGGAAGATCCAACGAGAAGCATTTAAGCTGTTTAAATGAGGAAAATCTTGGAAACACTGTACAATATCAGATTGGTGCCCGCGTGTTTTTTTGTACTACGTTAATTCAGTTCTTCGTCTCTTCTTACTCAGAGAAGCAAGGGTCTACAGGGGCTTTTCTGTGTGTGCAAAGCCGTCCCGCCGCTAATATTTTCAGTGTCTCAAGCTTACAGAGAGTGAACTCTCACCCCTCCCTGCTGCTGCCGCACAGAGATAAAACTTTCCACTTCCCTCTCTTTTTTTCAGTAGAGAATTACACGAAGAAGTCGATAACACCACCACAATCAGCTTTTACACAGAGGATTGGGCTCAGGTGAATAGCATGGGACTGACAAACAGACAGGACCATACAGCACACCTGTGGGACTCAGGAAGACCACTTCATCCCATTGTGAACATGACCAATGAAAAGAAATATCCTATCAAGCTGGCTTTTGTCTGTGCGCAGCTACTTGAGAGCGGCGTTTGTCTGGCTCTCTCATCGATGTGAAGCTAGCTCAATTACATTATCTTGTGCTAAAGGTAGTTCCAGGGTATTCTGTTGCCAATCAATCAATCAATCAATCTTTCAGCGAGTATCTCGATGTTCAGTCCCAGGTCTGAAATCTCTAAATGCCAAACCCAGTCCTCTGTCTGTTTCTGTAGATGAACTAGAGAAGAACATTCAGCTTAAAATGTCAACTTAATTTTTTTAAAATGTTATTTGCAGCTTTTCAACGCTAACAAGCATTGTGCTGAAGTCGCATTTTTAAAACTGTACAAACATTGTGCGTTACTATCATCACCTCCAAAACTCACTTAGGGGTGCGTTTCCCAAAACCATCGTTAGCCAACTAAGGTCGCAAGTTCCGTCGTTACAAACATAGTTCGTTGATTTGCCGTTTCCCCAAATCCATCGCTCTAACGAACATTCGCAAACTGCGTGCAAACTTGAGCACTTGAAACGACACCTGTGGAGCTGTAGTTAGAAACATAGTTCCTGGCTGTGTTCTATTCCCACTTATCCCCCCTAATCCCTATTCATTTAGAACATTCTAACATTAAAGTTGGAATTGTTAAAAATAAAAAAAGCATTAAAGTCATCTCACTTAGGTGTAATTTGCTTTCAAAGTATTTACAGTTCAGTTTTAGCGATCTTCAGGTTTACAATTGTGCTCCCTTCGCAGTGCACTTTGAAAACATTGATATGATTTTGAACACAGCCTCATGGCGAAAGCTATAGGTATTTAAAAGCGGAAATTATGTTATGTCGCCAAAGCTTGTGAAAATAAAAAAACATATCATACGTTAATTCTTTTATTTTATAGTGGGTTATTTATTAAGTTTCTCTGCTGTATATGACATGGGTCTGTTGGTTAGAACTTTCTGCTGTGGTTTGCATGTCAAATTGTAATTTTTTTTTTTAAATAAATAAACAATATCCTAAATAATAATAATAATCATCATCATCATCATTAATATTATTAATATTATTATTAAAGTAAATATATTTATAATAAATCGCCTCATTATTTATTTATTTATTTACATGATTTATATATGATATTAGAATAGTGTTAGCTTTTGTAAGTGATTTTATGTTTTAGAATAGAATATGTAATGTTCAACTTCTCAATAATATTAGTAAAGCAAACATAGGCCCTATATGTGCCATTTACATTTATTTTAAATAATATGGAAAACTAGTGCATGTTTTTACCAAAACTAATATTGGATTTTATTTTAAATGCATGTGCGTGTAAAACAATATAATTTGCACAAAGAATTGATGGGGTTGTTCTCTAAAGAAGTTACTCCACCCCGTTTAGAGCATCATACTTTATTTTATCATCACTTTATTTTGATGTATTAGTAGACTGTCTGCTTAATATCTTTTGATACTGCTGCTAAACAGACATTTAACTGACTATAAGAAACTTTGCAAGTGCATGTCAACTTACACTAACCCTAACCCCAACCTAACAGTCTACTTATAATTTAATGAGAATTAGTTGCAATGTAACTTAAATTCAACAAACGGACCATCAAAATAAAGTGTGACCAAATGTTTTTCTTACTTAGACTTTTTGTCTTTGTTTCTAGTTCAAATATCTACATTTCAAAGCAAAACACAAGATTATTTCACTTACCCTACTGGAGGATAATTGAGCTTGTTTTAAGGAAAAGCACTTAATTTGCCTTATTTCAGCTTGCTTTTAAAACAAATCAATATTTTACTTGATCTAACAATTATTTTTAGATAATTAGACTAGAAATGAGACAAGGCAAAGTAAGAAAACTTTTTTTGCATTGTGATTATTCATTTTCTATACCTGAATAGAATAGGTATATTCAACTATTTTGTGAAACTGTATTTATATCGCAATATTTATTGCAGAAAAAGAAATTGCAATATCAGATTTTTCCAATATCATGCAGCCCTATTATTTAGATTAACATTTAACACATTTTCATTGAAAAACAACTGCTGCAATTTGTTTTAAATTTAGTACTTTAGAGTGCGTGTGGATATCACAGTTTTTCTCAATAATTTCTGCAAATATTTCAAAACATTAGCTAAATTTCAAGTTATAGAGGCAAGCATTGGATCGTACAACAAAACGATGCCAAAAATGTCCAAAACATTTGACATAGACATTGTATACTTGCGTACAATACATAGGCCTACATAGTTTCATTATCCTCAACGGATGCTGATCTTGCCTATTCTGTCGTGCAAGTTGTACTATTGATGTAATTGTATCGGTGCACATTTGTCAGTCAATGACAGCCTTTGGTTTACAACATTGTCAAGAACAAAGTGGCCCTTTCTCATCAGAGATCAGCGCTCTTGGTCTTTCTCTGCTTTGTCCTCCACCAGTCTTGCTCTTTATACCACTCTTCTTTCCTTACCAACCTGTATTCTTTGATCCATATTTCCTAACAAAATCAGCTCCAAGCTATCCATTTTCACAAAAAAATGGTAAGGTCACTAAAGCAGGAATTCAGGCTTTCAACTAAAATGGCTATTAGCTTGGGATTACAGCATTTTTACACTGTAAAAAATTATATGATCAATTAGTCCTGACAGCATATGTTTTTAGGTCATTGTAACTTATTAAACTAAGTTAATCATGTTCTAACTTAATTTGATAAGTTATGCAAGGTGTTTAAGTCAGTTTAACTTACTCTAAGTTCAATGGACTCATAAGGTTTGAACTTGATTGAATTAAATTTGATTCAACTTAAAAATTTAAGGCAACCAGGATTTTTTTTTACAGTGCAATGCTTGTTAGCTTTTGAAAAAAAAACCTGTATAAACATTTGATAATTAATAAATTCAAATATATTAAGGCATGTACTGATGAACATACTGTATTAGCATAATTATATAATATTCATTAATGCATTTTCAAAACACAGAAAAGTTATAGATGATGGAAACTATTTTATTTACTCACCCTTGTGCCATCCAAGATGTGACTTTTCCTAAGTAGAAACATTGGTCCTTAGTGGTTCATATAATGAACTAAGTCATAAAAACACATAGGAAAGCCAAAATGAATGACCTCTGATGACACATTGAGATCTTAAGGACCAAAATTTGTTTCACAGACCAATCATTTTATAAGACTTCAGTGTATTTTGAGATGTACTGATTTAGTTTTTTCCTGTATATATTTGTTTTTGACCTATTTTTTCAGACTTTTTCCTTTTTTTGAATCCCTTCGTGTGTGATTCTACAGAACTACAGTGGCTGCAGCATGTCTGTGTTTCTTAAGTCCACAAGAACATAGGGTATGCTATTCATCATTTTAGAAAGATGCTCCAGAGCACCCCCTTTGAGGCCCTTCTGACAAGGCCACATGAGTTGAGCTCCGAGCAGACTTCTACCAACTGCAAAAGTGGCATTACGTCACAAAAGTCTATTGTGCCAATTAGGATTAAATTTGAGTTTTGGAAATTTTAGGGTCAGTTTGACCCACAGTATAATAATTGCATGCAGAAAATGAACAATATAATGAACAAGCTACATTTGATTAAACAAGTCGTTTCATTTAACACAGATGCTGTTTTATGCATGAAAATCGTTGAAACCATAGCAGGACTATTGATACTGTATTTGCCCAGTAAACTGAATTGAGCTTGAACCTCTGCATTTTGTCTGTATCTATCTTCAACAGATATAGTTATCTAGAAATGGAGTTTATAGGTGAGATTTATGTTCAGGCTAATGCATACACTTGCTGGTTGGTCTAATCGGCATTTTGTGAGGCCGGTCAGGAAGCCGGAGAACGACACTGAACCTGTGATGCTCTGATAGGGGATTCCTGTAGGCCTGATTAGATCTACTGTAGGGCACGTTTGTTTTCCACTGACAAATATAGCATCAGTTGTATGAGGCCTGGCTTCCAGCAGCATTTGTGTATTAATTCCCACCCACAGCCTGAGGAGAAAACATATACATATTAAAGAGCTGGGACCTTTTACACCACTGGATCAATAAGACACCATGTACTCTGAGGATCTGAAGCATACATCTCTACAAGGCAAATGAGAAAATGCAGATCTAGGCTGATATTTTCTTCATATTTAAAAGTGCAATTAATTAATCTTGTTTTTTCATGGCAGATTAAAAGTTTGATTCTAAAAAATAAAAGTAATTCAATTATTTCATTAATTAAAATAGTCATTTCAAAAAATCTCGTAAAAATGTAAAAAAAAAAAACTTTCTATTAAAACCTTTCAAATAAAACACTAAATATGGGTTTAGTGGTTTCCGAGGACACATTTGTATTATTACGTAGGTATTACCTAGGTATTACAATGTTGATGCGGTTTATGAGGACACCTTTGAGTCCTCGTAATTCAAATTCAAAGATCCATTATTGGATCTTTTCACATTCAAAATTGGCCACAGGATTCCTGTGAGGGTTGGGTTAATAAGTATTAAATAATATAATAAAGTATAAATGTGTAAAGTATAAATGTTGGTACAGCTTCATCTATGAGGAGGCTTCCTCTGCAGTCTGTTCAGACACACTGTGATTAGGATGCCTTAAGGTGTGTGCTCTTTTAGATGGTATTTTCAAACCAAGGTCTGTTCCAGCGGTCCTTGCCATCTGGACCCGGCAGACCTGCAAACAGGTCAAGGTGGGTGCCATTCCCATGGCCCTGACTGCCTGTCACTTTGCCAGTGCGCTAATTTACAGCCAGCAACCCCCTCTATCCTGTCCTGTCTTGCCAGCCAGCAACTCAAGGGTGTGAAGATGCCAACAGCATGCTCCGCTGAAGACAAATCAGTCTCAGTCCCTCATAAAACATCCAGAGGTCATGACCTCTTCACCTTTTCAACCCATCGTTCCCCGTCCTGCAGCCCTGCCTCCCGCCATGCTTACCTGATGGCCCACTCAGGCACAAACACACAAATGGAAAAAACAACTCAAAAAAGGTAACAGTCTCATCTGAGCTCACCGTGCAGAGAAAACTATTTGCATGCCCACCCTCTGTTTCAACTCTTGAGACACAGCAGGGGGAATATGAAAGTCTGTAGTCTGTGAGTAAAGCAGCTGAGATATCTCAACACACGTGCAGTGAGGAACTGCTGGAGAACAGTGGAGCAGCACCTCATTCAACTAATGGCCCTGCAACAACAGGGGATCCGGCAGCAAAAATAGATTTGTCTGGCATTTTGGCATTCTAACCGGTTTCTTCACCTTTTGTTGCCTGAAAATGAGCATATTTTTCTTTTCAGTGTTTTTTCCCCTTGTATGAGAAGTTTTCTCCCTTGCAGGTAATTTTTTAGAACATCAAATGTGTACTGAACTATTTTTGAGTCTTGAATCAACCAGATATGGTTTAAATGTCACTAATCAGTTAATCTGTCCGCTTAATACTTTTTAGAAATGTTTATTTTGAGATCAGAACTTTTGAATGTTTAATTCAGTGTGCTCCACTAAAAATAAAAGGTATTATAGCATTGAAGGTTTTGCGTAGATCCTTTAAAACTAAATAATCTTTCAGTTCCCAGCAGGGATCTTTATAGTGGAAAAAGATTTTTTACATTTATAAAACCTGTTAACATTAAGAAAAAGCAGTCGGGGAACCAAAAGATTTTATTCTATGGCATCACTATACAAAACCCTCATTTTGAATTCTATGTTTATAAGTGTGCAAGCCATTTCTTTGTAATTGCAAAATTTACAAGCAGTTTCCAACAAAATCTCTAGGCAGTTCATAAGTAGGATCTGCCTATACCTCATTGGTGTTTAGGTTTGAGGTTAGAGGCAGGCCACACATTTTTCAAATAAGATTATAATATGAATTACCAATTCACCAAAACCTAAAACAGTGACATTAAACAGTTACTTTTCAGTTACCTGGAATCAGGTTGTCAATTTCTGAATAAGAATTGTTCATTTATTCATTTTCTTTTCGGCTTAGTCCCTTTATTAATCTGGTGTCGCCACAGCGGAATGAACTACCAACTTATCCAGCATATGTTTTACACAGCCGATGCCCTTCCGGCAGCATCCCATCACTTGGAAACACCCATACATTCTCATTCACACACATACACTATGGACAATTTAGCTTACCCAATTCACCTATAGCACATGTCTTTGGACTGTGGGGGAAACCGGAGCACCCGGAGGAAACCCATGCGAACACGGCAAGAACATGCAAACTCCACACAGAAACGCCAACTGACCCAGTCGGGGTTTGAACCAGTGACCTTCTTGCTGTGACCCACTGCACCAACGTGGTGCCCCTAATAAGAATTGTATCTGAATATTTTTTTATATGTTTTTTTAATGATTTTTTGTCTGTGCTAGTCTGTTGTACCAGTGTTTCTCAGCCTTTTTGTAGTCCCTAATAGTTTTTGGTCACTCTTTAGCATGGTGGAAAACAAATGCACTATCAATATGACTTTTGCTGCAATAGAGTAGTTGTCATAGCAGATAGGTTTAGGTATGGTTAGGATTAGATATATTGTAGTTTGTAATGTAGTCAGAATAAGACATTAATAGGTGTTTTATGTACTAATAAACACACTATGTAAGCTGATAAGCAGTTCAAATGAGAATTGGTTTCCATACTGGAAGTGTTACCCACCATTCCTATTTTGAATTATTGAAAAAGTATTAAAGATAAGGATTTTTATATTATTTTGTATGCATACATTTTAACTGACACTTTTATTTAGAACTTGGCATAACTAATAAAATGTATATGAAATACACCTATAGTCTTATAAAAGTTTATTGATTTACATCACTTTAGAGACACAAGTATAAAATTGACACCTTTTTTAAATTAGGCTACCTTTAGGGTAGAGGTCGAGAGTATTGTCGAGGGAGTAAATCAGCAGTAGAATATGAAATATATCTATTTTTACTTGTGTTCCCCTGGTTGTAAAGCACTGCTTCATAAAGTATCAATGCTGGGATATCTAACAATCCAGAAAGCTGGATTTGCAGCTCCTTGTTGAGGTAAATATTTGTAGACTCACACACAGCGCATGTGTAGATGGACACAGAAATGATGGCGGATGTATCACCAGCTGAATGTTTGTGACTGATATAGCCACAGCCATTGGAGATAATCCACTCCCTGAAATAAACTGTCCCATTAAAATAAAATGTAGCCCATATAACGAATTGAAAACGCTTGTTTGCATCCTGCATAATTTGGAGGGGATCCCAAACAGGATAAGAGGTTCGTGCAAAATAAGATTATTGGCAGTGCATTTTATAATTTATTCCCCACCAAGCGTCCCGAACAAAACTCAAAACATGCTCATTATTTATATTCAGGTCCTAGCCATAAATTACTTTATATTTCTATATAAAACCAGCCTTGCTGTGGCGGTAATGACTAAGAGTGAGGAGATTTGGGGTATGGCAAGGAATCCCTTTATAAATCTCCTTAACTATTACTATATCAGTTGGCGTATGGGTTTAAAAATGGCACTGTAGGCACATGTATCTGGACTAGTCGAGAACATCACGTATTTATATGCTCGTGCTCAGTCGCGCGCACGGCTTTCACCGGCCCTAAATCCCGACAGGCCTGCTGACGTGAGGCATGCTGGGGTGAGTGCGTTTTGCCTATGCATTAGCCATTCATTTCGTCTGTCTGACACCTCTCCAACATAAAACCGTACGGCGGAGGTAAAATATCTCTCTCCTGGCGAAAATAAAGCTTTGTCTCCCTCCTGATCTATAGGATATAAAATAAAGCCATGGCTTTGATGGTGGCTTTACCTTATGCAGGGCTTGCTTTTTGTGCACACAAAGGCAATGAAGATGAATGAGGAGGGATTGCCGAGGCCTTGTCTCCCGTGGTCCTTTAGGATCACCCCCCTTTTTGTGTGTTCACTCTAGACTCATGAAGAAGTTAGTCAGGCAGCTTTATTATTGATCCGAGGCAGTCGATTGCCATGAGAAGGGATGTGTCCGGTCTGTTCATATTTTTAAACTTGGGATTACATCGATTAACCTCGTTTACATTTTTGTCATTGTGGAGGGCATGGCATTTATGATTAATGTGGTTTCAGGTTGTTTTATATCCAAGTTCAGTTATTTTTTAAAGTTTACCTGGTGACTGGGTTACCCGAAGCCATAAAGCGTTAGGGTTTTGACCGTTTCCCCAAAACACCGTCATCTAGCACGTGAATCTGTGATTAACTGTGATTAATACATGTCTATAATATGGATCTTTACATTTTCTGTCATTGTTGCATCATATTATACAATATAAACTTGTTGTTGGACGCCATTGTAAGTACTTCTGTGTGCATCTGTTTGGTAGGCCTAAAGAAAGGTAGGCTATGAATTATCCACATCGGGTGCACTCACAATATATTTATTTTGGGTCAATTACTCTTTAACATTAACTTGAATAGCATATGCTATTTCTTATCAAAGCCTTTAATTGATTTCTTGTATACTGATAAATAATTGTGGTTCTGTTAAGGACTAAAATATTTTCACGTTTTGCATCTAACGGTAATTTTATATTAAGCATATTTGCGGTCATTGTTAGGCCCCTTTGTGGCGACACTGCTCAGATGCTCCAATGATACAGGTTATAATAAAACGATGGATTTAAGGGCCAATAAGGTTGTTAAGGTGATACGGGGCTTGTTTGAGGCTAGAAGCCAACTCATTTTATCATGCAACAATTGAGTAATCATCTTAATTCATCATTACAAAAAAAATCAGTTCTTCAAAGTGTATTTATCTGTGTATAGTCACTATTTCATGAGACAAGCTATAGCCTATTGAACAGACTACATTTGCTTTTTTAAACGAACAATACCAAACAAATTAAATTCGAATGCTTTAATACAGCCTTTAGCTGTTGATATCAGCGGCAGACAGGACTGTTCTCGTGCATGCTCTCGGAGCTTCAGTGCAGAAATCTGCTGCTGTTTAGTAGCTATCTGCTGGTTTTCAGCCCAGCAGCCCGTCCCCCGAGCATTGCCCACTGCGCGATAATATCTCAAAGGGAGTGGTTATCACCACACATTATATTATAATCATTAGTGATCCTGGCCCTTTCACCCGCACTGCAGAATAAGCGCTGGGAACCATTAATCTAAACTAGAGCGACCACTCTCAAAGACTGCTCGTTTCCATTCCTGCCCAGCGGGGAATAATATAATAATTTCTTGTTACTGCTCTTTGGTTGGCTGTCTCTAATGAGATAATGACGTAGGTTTTCTGATGGGTTTTGTTTGTTTAGCTTAGCTATATCATAAACGGTTATTTTTAAACAAGATATTATAGATTTACTATTTAAGATTAATGCTAATTTTAATAGGCATAACACCATAGTCTGTATAGGCTATATTAGCCTACTTTACCGTATACACACACACACACACACACACACACACACACACACACACACACACACACACATATATATATATATATATATATATATATATATATATATATATATATATATATATATATATATATATATATATATATTTAAATTCTAACCAGACCGCTAAATCCTAGCCATTCAATAACAGAACCGTTGTGATATATATATATATATATATATATATATATATATATATATATATATATATATATATATATATATATATATATATATATATATATATATATATATATATATATATATATCACAACGGTTTCTGTTATTGAATGGCTAGGATTTAGCGGTCTGGTTAGAATTTAAATAAAAAAAGACTTTTAATCCTTGGTCTTGAATGCAAGGCCTAAGCGGTCCTCGTGTCTGTGTTTGATTATCGGGTTTAGGGAGAAATAACAGCTGTTCCAGTGATGGGCCTACGAGATCTATAACCTCAATCGAATTTTCCCTTGCCTGTCTACGGCAGAGTTGGAAAGTCAGGAAAATGTTTATGTAGAGTTGTTGGTCAATAGTGAAGTTATTGGATCATGTTTGCTTTTTATGCTCACAGGAGCATCTCATTTGACGTGGTCACTGTTTCTCTGATGGACTGATAATTATACACTTATTTATCCGTCAGCAGTTCTAAAATCGCCGAGTTCGTCTGGGATTTAGAGTTAATATTTTTTGGTTGGAGACTGCTGTAAGGAATATAATTGCAGAGGTCTTGCTTCAGTCGTCCCTGACCCCTAATCGGTTTGGACATGCTGTGGGTCCGGGTTTGGTCGCTGCACAGCACCTCACTGCACTGCAGAGCCGAAAAGATTGACACAACGCGGTCCTGGAGCGCCACACGCCTATTTTCCACACTGCGAAAATAAAGACATTCTCTTGAAAGCAAAGCAAGACACATGCTTCATTGCAGTCATATTTAAATTATCCCCCACCCTTACCACACACACGCGTGCGCCCACACCACTTGGTTGGGGTATGGATATGGTCCTGACTGCTTAGAATAGGGCAATGTATACTGCCATGTCAAGTCTTTTGATCTGTTATTTCACTGGTTGGAATTATTCTAATCGGCTTTAACCTATTTAAATTAAGAAGTCCTAAGAGAAAAAGTAGGGAAGAATTTGTTAAAAATCAAATAATGCAACCACATTCCAATATATTTTTCGGAGGGAAAGTAATGCCTGAAAAATTTTAATCACACAACAGTTTAATCAAAGATACTGGAGATCTTTAAGATGTTCAATGTTCATTTATCATATATATATATATATATATATATATATATATATATATATATATATATATATATATATATATATATATATATATATATATATATATATAATATTACATGTAAAAAATTAC
The DNA here is from genome assembly GCA_903798195.1 of Danio kyathit. Lineage (NCBI taxonomy): Eukaryota > Metazoa > Chordata > Actinopteri > Cypriniformes > Danionidae > Danio > Danio kyathit. Next base: position 32,927,597 of record LR812533.1, on the reverse strand, counting down.
AGATAATGTGTAATAAAATCATTATAATATACAATATACCTAAAAACATACCTATAATTTCTCTATATCTAATGCCATAATGTAAATGCCTGCACTTCATTTTGATTTCTCGCAAACCTATGCAATACCTTGCACGATTTTTTTTTTAAACTATACTACTAAAAGGCATTCCAAATATCATGAATATAACGCGTAAACAAACAGGCAGCGGTGCAGAGCGATATGGAGAGTGGCCCGAGGCACAAAGCCCCCCCTTTACTTGGGCTCCTGGTCGTCCCGGTGCACCAGCTGATCAAAGCCCGCGTAAGGGGTAATATTTCTCACTTTATTACCGGAGTCACAGCATGTCTGTACGGCCAGGCGATCACACACTGCTCTGCCCACACTAGCTCAGTTAATGTATCGTATAGGATGACTATAGCGCGTAAAAATACACCAAAAGCGAAAATACTTACTCTTTTAATAATATAATATTGCATTTACTTTAAGATGACACGTTTATATTGAATTTAACCACGTTCTGTTCTGCTTACGAAAGTTTATTTTAAAACGATTTATTACGACTTAAAACTTCTGCACATCAACAGTTAAACGAATGAAATTATAAAATAAAATCTTAAATTGAACAAAATATTAAATCTGCTTAAAAACGATTAATTCTATATTATGTTTAAAAACAATTTTACTTTATATATATTTTATATATATTTATATTTACGTTACATGCAGGTTATGGAATTATGAATGTGATGAATTCATTAATCAACAGCAGATGCTGTCTAAATACTGAAATACGCTTAATCTATTGAATATGTTGCTATACAGTTTGTGGTGATACAAATCTATAACTTTTTACATACCACAAAGGTATCAATAACAGTTTTATTCACTCTTGCATTTTTCGATTAGCTTTTTCGAAAAAGATTACTCGCAACGAGCATGCGTAATGCAGCGCGTGTGGTTTGACAGGCATTGCTCTTCCAGTGGTGAGAATTTTTCGATCGATAGCTCCCTCTAGCACTGCCCCATCTCCAAACTCTCGGTTTTTTTTTTTGGTCAGTAGACTTTATGACGATGCCACTAATTTATTCACATCGTAGATGAGTCAGCATGTTCGATTAACAATCTGCCAAAGAACATTTTTATTTAATCGTAATATTTGTCCCGCATAAATGAAACTTCTATCTAAGTTCTATCCTAAGGCAGATACAATCAAATATTAGTGTTTCTGTGAACGGGTAAAAACGAATTAATCATTATTTTCAGGCTAAATTGCACAAATTAAATACACAAAGAATTTTTATGAATTTAAGAAGTAAAACTATTTGAAATGTTTTCAACTATTAACATATTATAAGCATAATATGTGTGAATATTAGCCTATTTTTAATCAATATTAGAATAATATATTTTATTTAAAAAAAGAAAAGAAAATTAAATAGGTTACGTTTTGCACCATCTGTGATAGTGTACATTGAATTAAGGAATGGACTGAAATAGATTGGTGTACACAATTAACTACAATAATACACGAACATTTTGCCATAAGCAAACGATTATTTCTGTTTTCCGAAATATCTAGTCCAGTGGATTTCCAAACGAGAAGAAAAGAGTAGTTCAAAAGAGAGAAAAGGGGAGGGGTGGTGGCCGCATATAGGCGACTGCAAAAGATGGAGTGTGTTCATCTTTTATCTGTTATTCTTCGTGGAACAACACATGTCATCCAAGGGTCCCACAGTCAAAAGAGGAGCACTCCCAAGACGCTCATCGGCAGCTGTTTCTGTGTGTTGTGTAAGGCCTTTTGCTGCCATGGCGTGGACCAGCCCCGATCATGTCGTTTTACATGAGAAGTGGCCCATATGCACAAAGTTGCGTGGTATTGATTCCAGATTCCAGACTGGAACGTTTGCACAATTTACGCTGACAGAATGTAAATATCTGAGATTGTGAGGTTGAGTGTGTATGCGTGTGTGTGTGTGTGTGTGAGAGAGAGAGAGAGAGAGAGAGAGAGAGAGAGAGAGAGAGAGAGAGAGAGAGAGAGAGAGAGAGAATTGGAAAGACTGAGTCTGTATATGGTGGTGAATGGTGTCAGTGTCACATGAAAAAAATATTACCAGAGTTTTGAAATAAAATTAGAATTCGATGCGTCTTTTAATGATGTTAAATTGTTACAATGATACAGATAATCGCTGTAAAAAATCGAATAAGGTTAGTGTGCACACAGTAAAACAAAAACAAAACATTCCATATTAATAAATAATTATTATACAGAAATAAATCGACATAATTAGAACATATATTACACATTTCATTAAAATAAAACTGTCGAAAACACATAAATGCTATCAAGAAGATTATTGTCTATCCCAGAAAATATTTCACTTGGAATCCACACAATCTGAAATTGTTCTAAACGTATAGCACTGCTCCCGATTATTTATTTGTAATCAGATGTAAATATTAGCTACATATAGTTTAAGGGCGCGACGTATATTGCTTAAAATCAGAAGAACGGACTTAACAGATCTACTAATAACACCACAAGGTGTTTGGGCCATTAGAGGCTGCTGAGGTGATCTAACATCCTGTAAAGTTTAGAGCCCTCCTGTCTTTCACTTTCTCTCTTTTAACAAAGGACCAAAGGAAGATTTAGTTCTTAAGTGTCTTGTCGTTGATTGAATGACGTAGTTAAAAGGTTAAACCAATTGTCTGCGTAAAATTTCTTAAACGGAATAGCTTTAAAGGTTCGTTTTAGAGCTGTGTGAAACTACATTATTATACGTCAGTGTCTTAGAAAAGAGGTTATAAATTTCGTGTCAGCGAACTTTTTTTCGCTACAGACACAAATGTATGATTCAAAATGCGTCTGGCATACTTCATGAAGTTTTTTTTTACGATGCATTCTATCAGTTTCTTGATGGTTGCATCCCGGATACATTTAAAAACTATGATAAATTATGCGACATAAAATTAATAGGATGAATATGCATATTGCAGAACAAATATCCTTAAGCATCCTTAAGTTGTTAATTAAAAAAAATATAGGCCTATACAACGGAATTAGTTCTAAAACAGTTTGCACAACACGACTTATCTCAAGTATCTTAAAGCACCTGACACATGTACCAATAAACAATGCGTAAATTATCAGACATGTACCTTATCAAATCCTTCTCTCGTTCCTCGGATCCACGAGAATGGAAGATTATTGGAAAATGACGAGGAAAAATAAAAAAACGCTCTGTTTTCTGGCTCTCCACATTAACTGAGATATGACAGTTTCTGGGATTTTTGACAATTGGTGTCTTCTGTTCCCTATAAATAGCGCAGAGTGTGCCGGTAAAGCGGTGAGGGGATAGCTAATGGTTACTTGAACGGAAAGCCGCTGATTGGCTTTGCCCCGGAGTGACGTCAGGAGGCTGTGAATAAGGCTGGCTCGTGTGCTTTCAGGAACATGCAGAACACCGGAGGCTGTTCGGGGATCGTCATCATCAGTCCTGCAACGAGATGTCACGCGCATTCTGTTCACACTAGCATCCTTCACCTCTTCTGTCTTACCGAGGAAACCGCACACGTTACAGAGGGAGACGCACTTTTCGAAACGTTTGGTCATTGCATCTTTCAGAGGGACGTAAACAGTGGATACGTGGACATGGTAAAGTGCACTCTAGGCTCGCATGTCTCGGTTGCATTAGATGCTGGCTTGTGAAAGACTTTAATGCACATCCTCACCAACGCTTCACCTTGTTGACAACGGCGACGTGCTTTTCACGCAATGATGTGCTTGCCTTTGTAGCCAACGAACAGTTGGTGTTTTGAAAGATTTCTCTATGCTGGCTTCATTTATGCGCCTCAAAATTTGGGAAGGAAGAGGACGAGAAATAATGACTGACTACTGAAGCACTACCTCATGAGAAAATCTTTTATCGTCTTCATTTTGGACCCCTACAGGTCCACCCACAAACACAGAAGTGGTGAATATATTTAAAACTTCATCTTTTCCTTTCAACCCTGTTCGCAAAGACTGACTTGGAGCATTCTTCAGCGTTACAACACTTTTCCTCCTCTCTTTTAAAAGAGAGAAATCAGGAGCAGAGCCTCAGGTTGTGGACACCACGGCAGTAACTGTGGGAGCACATCCAAAGACGATGGTCCACTGTGCGGGCTGCGAGAGGCCTATATTGGACAGGTTTCTCCTTAATGTTCTGGACAGAGCATGGCACATCAAGTGCGTACAGTGCTGCGAGTGCAAATGTAACCTAACAGAGAAATGCTTTTCTCGAGAAGGAAAACTATATTGCAAAAACGACTTCTTTAGGTAAGTTCCTTGCGTGAGTTAATTTGACCAGACATTTTACTTGTGGGGTGGACTCATTTTTGTGATAAATGGATAATTAATCGTTTATAAAGTAGCTATATGTAGGCCCACTTCAGAAAATCTGGTACAGATGTCTACCATAATAATACAAATATTGTACCAACAACACTAAGGAGGTATATGTACAGTGTAACCCGTTGTTTTGTATCTATGGTATGCCTATATACCATTTATATATAAAAATATATAATTTATCGTTAATATAAAACGCATAAATAAATCCAGAAATTATTTCATTTTAAAATTACACATTTACATTTTAAAGAGGTTTCACAATTGAGCTTAAAACAACATCACGTTAAAATGTGAAATCACATGTTTTAAAAAGATCTACATTGGAATAAATTTCTCAAGCGATTCAACAGCTTTACACAGTGCTTTGCATGATTATATTAGATTTAGGACTTACATTCACACTAACATGAAGTGTGATCTTAAGTACTGTCAACAAGACCGACTTGTTTGATTCTTTGATTAGGACGCCCCATTAATTAAATGCTTGTTAATTTGAATTGTTATGCAAAATGACGAGGAGATACACTAATAGTCTGTGTACTCGTCCACAGCAAGGGTTTTAAGGAAATCACACTTTGTTTACAACGAATGGCAGCCAGGGAAGCCGCAGGGATCAATGCTTTGCCAGGGTAGTTGAAAGTGTAACGCGGCCCAGTGGCAGGCTGTCTGCACAACGCCGAGTGTGTTTGCAGTGGTTCGAGTTAAGATGTGATAAGTAGATTTGAATAATAAACGACTCTGAGATGGAAACCCTCAGACAATGTAATCACAGACTCAGAATCAACAATCTGCACAGAGAACCACAATACACATTATTGGTCATAATTAAGTGGTGAGTATTTACTGCAATGGTGTTTGGATTGGAAGAATGAAGATGCTACGGGTGATTATTAATTATGATTTAATGCACATTGAAAAAATGCACAATAAACATTGGTATATTTTTCTTTAGGCCTACAGTGGGGAAAAAGTACATGCTAATACATTTCTAAATATTATTTTGTTTGCGTATTTTAAAATACTGTAACCAATAACGATTAAACGGGTAAATATTTTCCCCCAAAAAAATAACCATAATTGTAATAATTAACATTTAGGAGTATTCGATTTTTATATGAACTCACATAAGTGTGATGTTTTTCAAGAAGTCTCGCCTGAGCTTATGCAGATAATTTCCTATATATATATATATATATATATATTTTTTTTTTTCATTTTACTGTTGTATATTGACCTTTTTTTTGGTCTGTCCATTTTGCAGGCGCTTTGGAACAAAATGCGCGGGTTGTGCTCAGGGGATCTCGCCGAATGACTTGGTCCGGAGGGCACGGAGCAAAGTGTTTCATCTGAACTGCTTCACATGCATGATGTGTAACAAGCAGCTTTCCACAGGAGAGGAATTGTACATCATAGACGAAAATAAATTTGTCTGTAAAGACGATTATTTAAGCAACACGAACGGAAAAGACTCAAATCTCCTATCAGGTCAGTAAATGATGCTAGAATTGAAAAATGTATTGCACGCTGCAAGCCGGTTTACTGTCCCTCACAGATTATTTTGCTGTTGATTAAATGTTTATATTAGCAATTAATATTTTGTTGTAAAACATTTTTTAAACAATAAAGACAAATATTGTTCAGAATAGGGCTGTAGATTGAAGCTTTTAATTTTCTTAAATAGTAGACTAAAATAAATCTTAAGATGGAGCACAACCATCTAAACAAGCTTGTTTTCTTTCAATTTCCATGTGAAATGAATTGCCTTAAATTAGTGGCCTATCGCAATGTTGGCCAGTTTATTTACTATACCAGAATTTTTTGTTCTTTCTTTGTTTATTCATTTATTTTTTCATTCTATCGAACTTTGTTTTTGTGCTTTATTTCATAGTGTTTATTTATTTGTTTATTTTACATTCCGTTGTTTAGTGTTTAACGCTTCTCAGGTCACCATGTCTAATTCTGATTTTTTTCGACTCCCTTTTTTCCGACGGCCCTTCCTTTCCTATTCAGTTACAGCTTGCAGTGATCCTAGTTTATCGCCAGATTCTCAAGACCAGCTACAGGACGATGTCAAGGATGCGGAAATCGCTAATTTATCGGACAAAGAAACGGGTAACAATGAAAATGATGACCAGAACCTCGGAGGCAAACGGAGAGGACCGCGTACCACTATTAAAGCAAAGCAACTGGAGACACTGAAAGCGGCATTTGCGGCGACCCCCAAACCAACCAGACACATCAGGGAGCAACTGGCGCAGGAGACGGGACTCAACATGCGAGTTATTCAGGTAAAATTGCACATTATTGCAAAAAAATTAATGTGTGTGTTATTATTACATTAATGATTTGGTCCTAATAATTGCAAGGACCAAAACGCTAAAACAGGACAGTCGATATTGAGATTTGAAGAATATTATAGTTTATAGCATGCGATTCTTAAGCATCTTGTGGTGTAAATTTCTCTCTCTCTGGATGAAATAGTGAAAAGCACACGCGCGCCTTCATTGTGCTTCTTCTTGCCAATCCTTGAGGCAAGACCATTTGAATTAAAATGAGGACACTTTTTTTGCTGGCACCTGTAAATATTTGGAAGTAACATTTATATGCTTAGCCTTTTTATACTTGACTCGAGAGATGGAGAGGCACGCCAGCTGGCATCAGACTGGTGAGAACGATGGGAGTCTTGGCAATGCAGCGCCATCACGTTTTGCGACCACATTTAGACATGCTGTGACGGTTCTCAGTCAAGTGGAAACGCAGAAATCTGTCCCTGTGTCTGTCAAAGTACCTCATACTAGGTGGTTTTCTGTGAGAAATTGAGAATCGATCTTTGCTTTTTTTGTCGAGTGAACGACGGAACAATGAAAGTCCAAGCGAGGCGCGCTTTGGGTGCATTGGTGAACGCGCGCGCTCATTTACGCACGCTATAAGGGATTTGTCAGCATCGTTTTAAAGACCCTCATTTTGGTCATTTTTACGGCGTGAGAGATACGATAAGAACACAGATAAAGCATCATCATATCGTCATCGTTAAAAGCCCCGTAATAGATGTGGGGATAATGCTTTAAAATCAGACTAACATCATAAGATCAAGTGCAGGGAAAGGGTTGAGATTAATAGAGTGGCGAGGTTGGATATTTAAGACCGTCAGAGTAAACTATAATTAGCAAGAGGAATTCAAGGGTGGATATATAGATTACGAAATAATAACTGCACTAGAGCCGGTTAATATATCGGTAACCACCCTCCTATTAAGTATTAATTAGAGATTTGAAGTCCCCGCTGCTGCCCCCTCAGTCGGAGTAAATGGAGGGTTAAAAGATCATTAAAGTGAGGTTAGATCCGACTCTCTAACAGTGATGATAATTACGAGTAATCGTGTCACTACAATACGAATGTATTCATTCACTTCACAGGCCTACCTCAGTAGACTGTGAAGACAGCTTTGGACCAATAAAAAATGGTAAACCTGACATGTAAACATTAGGCCATAGTGCCAGACACTTAGATTTGTACGTCTGGTAGAGTCTATTTATTTTACAGTCACCGCAGAATAAATTACATGATTGATTGCTGCCTTACATTGGAAGTCAAAATTATGCACAACGTAAAGCCTACAGGTATTTGTATTTTGGACCACTTTGAGTGACTAATAACAAATAAAATCGAGCTAACTCTCTGAACACTCGTAAAACCAAGTAAAATGGCAGACGTTGTTATAATGTATTTAAATAATGCTGAAAATAAAATGTATCAATCACATGAATTTTACGCCAATATAGGGTAATAACGATGTTTTTTTTTATGATTTATTTATTTATTTAGCTATTTGATGATAATATGATTTCCCTCTCATGATTTCTTATGTATTTATATTTCTAGACACTGAGTCGTAATTAACCACTAATTATTTCCGTAAATCTGCACCTTGTTATTGTTTTACCATTGGAATTAATCATTGCAATTTTTATTACTTTTTCACTGTTTTTTGAAGTGTTACCGATTTTTCTGCAAATTAATAATATGATTTTCACTGCTATTTGTCCATGTGCATTAGGTATGGTTTCAGAACCGGCGGTCCAAAGAGCGGCGTATGAAACAGCTGAGCGCGCTCGGCGCCAGGAGACACGCGTTCTTCCGGAGTCCGAGAAGAATGCGAACGCTCGTGGACAGACTCGAGCCTGGAGAATTAATTCCAAACGGCCCGTTTTCATACTATGGAGGTGAGATATACTAATGGCCTAGTGCACATATATCCATCCCAAATCTTTGTCTGAAATATGTCTTACTCGTGCTTAGAGCTACGCCTCAGAAGTGAAAATGATGGATTTACGCGACAAATATATGTTTAAAAAATTGTTATTCGTCTATTAGATTGGGATTTTCGTTTAAAATGTTGTATAAATATACAATTTGTAATTAGATTTGTGCATCCTAGTTTTGAAAAAAGGAGCTATTGGCTTATTGACCGTGTTTTATATGTAAATGCTCTGATATTGATACTGATACCAGCAGTTTAATATTAGTTGTGTTGCTTTTTGAATTACCTTTTTAAAGCTCCTTAAACGTTTTTGTCGATGTACTTATTTTTTAAACTACAATTGCGTGAATGTTTCGACAATGTAGCCATAAGTGTCGTTTTAATACTATTTCGATTTAATACTATATTTAACATATTTATTAAATGTATTTTAAAAATAGATTTTTCTTGCGGGGCAAGTTGGCATACAAAATATCTATTACATAAATCTGTAAAGCATTGGCTATGAGTGTACTTGAAGGTTAATTTCAAAACAAAACCCAACATAAAACCCTTTTAAATTAAGTAAAAAAAAAAGTGTGTGTGTGTGTGTGTGTGTATGTATGTATGTATATATATATATATATATATATATATATATATATATATATATATATATATATATATATATATATATATATATATATATCCAACTTAAATACCAGTATCATAATTTTTCTGCTTTAACTGTTAGGTAAACAAGTGCCCATCAAAATATAAACTCTTGCTGAGAAACATGAACATAACTGTCCTCAGTTTACCATATAATTTGCATAAGCGTAAAACAAGGCAGCTATTGTTATATACACATATACACCTCCTATCATATCAATAACTGTGTTCTTTATACGTTTTCAGCTGTTCAGAAAGACCAAAACCTTTCTCGATGTAATTAGCAAAGCTTTGTTCTCCCCACCCTACGTTTGTGATTTCAGTGTAACATGTACTGTGACTAATGTGGCACATTGAGATTTGTTCCAAAGAGTAACAGACTACATATTCTATGAATTTTTAAACAAGGAATTTTCTCCTTCTCCTTGCATCTATAGCAAAATTCTTTTATTGTTCTGTGTATCCGCAGATTATCAAAGCGAGTACTACGGCCCAGGAGGCAATTACGACTTCTTTCCCCAAGGCCCTCCATCCTCACAGGCACAGACTCCTGTAGACCTCCCCTTTGTTCCCTCATCAGGACCCACCGGTACCCCACTAGGGGGCATGGACCATCCCATCCCCGGTCACCATCCGTCCAGTGAAGTACAGCGCTTTTCAGACATCATGTCTCACCACCCGGGAGACTCGCCTAGTCCTGAGCCCGGCATTCCTGGACCCCTGCACAGTATGTCCTCCGATGTTTTCGGGCCCAGTCCGTCCTTTACGTCCCTCTCACTGAACGGCAGCGGATACAGCAACCACCTCTCCCATCCTACGTCAGAAATGAACGAGGGCACGGTCTGGTAGCTGCTGTGAATGGACGTTCCGGTGGAGGAGGGAGGGTGGGAACGGGGACACACTGACCGGCCGCACATTCTGGTTCTCATTTTTGTCTCTTTTTTCGCCCCCCATGTCATAAGTGTGCTGGGAGAGAGCAGCAGAGGGCAGCATGGGCATTGACATTTACCTTCTTGAACTCGTTGTGTTGATGTTCCGTTTCTTTCTTTCCTTCTTTATCCCAAATCCGAACTCAAGAAGAGATACTGTTGACCCGGTCGCTGTATGAACTCCGCTACGAGGCGTCCCTCCACAAATCGGTTTAATCGGCGCTCTAAAAACAGCGATTGCGACACATTAACAGCGTCAGCTACCGTCAAAGACTTGTCAGCTTTACAGAGAAACACCCGAGGCGGCTGATCTAACGCTAACCTGCAATGTTGACTCCAGGAAAGATCTAAGCCGTCAGACTAATTTATTTATTTGAAAACTCCTCAGACCTCCTTGCCTTTCAAGGCTCTGCCATACTGACACTTAAACAACCTTTTCGACACTAAATACGTTTCTGAAGGCCAGGGAGAAAAGCTTTTCTTTTTCTCGTTCTGGACATATCCTGTTTTTTTTGTTTTGTTTTTTTCTTTCCCAAGAATTCCACCAAATCTAAAGAAGAAGTTAGCCTTTAAAAGGCGAAACATTCAAATGCGTATGGATTGTGCACCCTTTATTTAATGGAAGAGAACTTGAAATGTTGATAAATGAAGTCTACCTTCTAAAATTATTTTAACCAAGGGTCTGAAAGGGACATAGAACAGTCAACTGTTTACGTAATATATTTAATTCAGGAGTTAAAAAGTATCAACCATGATTTAGAACCTCTTGATCCAGAAAAAAATGTTCCAAGCAACCAACCAAACTTTTGTATTGATTTTATTTATATTGTACGATGAAAATGAGTTTGCTGGGGTTGTGGTTCACTGTGCTAGTTTGTACAAAATGTTGTTTACAAAAAAAAAACTTGGAAAAAAAAAAAAAAAAAATACAAGTAGACAGTTGCCAAATAAAAACATAGCACAAATACTGTAAAAGTGCTTTGCACCATTATCTGCAGAACGTGTTGAAACAAAGTGTAAGTGTTTAAAAAACTATAAGAAGTATTGACTTCTTAATTTTTTTAGTCTGCTGAAGAAAAAAAAAACACATTCATAAATTGTTAATATAACATACTTAGACCTACAAGTTTTATTTTTGTGTCTTTAAAGGAAAATCCAAACTATTGAAATTGATGGTCAAATGTGCAGCAAACGCAGCTGCTGCTTTCTTTAAATATCAAATTCTCATGGTATGTCTTTTATTGTTCTAATAAACCTAAGCTTACGTGACCTCCAGTGCATATTAGACCATTCACTGTATAAACACGACATGTTGAACAAATTTGTGAGTTTTTAATAAAACTAGAAACTATGACATTCGGATGGATAGGTGCTTTTCCTTGGACTATAGCAGAGCATCTAAACACAGTCTGGAGATGCTCGTCTTAGTGTTTGGAGGTTGAAATATGGGTTGTGAAGGATATTCCCCGGTGGAAATGAAGATATTAGCATCTCTCAGATGAACTTGACATTGTGGAGGACGTAACGTGACCCTCGCGAGGTCGTCTTGTCTGCTGTGTGTGAAATACGCTTGTAAAGATGTGCTTTCATGATACAGCATTTCACTCTCCACACAGCATCATTTACTCAGAGATCAGATCAGCTCAATCAAATATTTGAAAATCATGTCCTGTGATTATGGCCGATTATCGCCTTTTCCGCATTGAGATGTACTGTGAATGAGAATGTGTGAGGCTGAGATTTACAAGGAACAGTTGAAGTCAGAATTATTAGCCCCCCTTTGAATTTTTCTTTTTTTAAATATTTCCCAAATGATGTTTAACAGAGCAAGGACATTTTATGTCTGATTATATTTTTTCTTCTGGAGAAAGTCTCATTTGTTTTATTTTGGCTAGAATAAAAGCAGTTTTTAATTTTTTAAAAACCATTTTAAGGTCAAAATTATTAGCCCCTTTAAGCTATTTTTTTTTGATAGTCTACAAAACAAATCATCATTATACAATAACTTGCCAAATTACCCTAACCTGCCTAGTTAACCTAATTAACCTAGTTAAGCCTTTAAATGTCACTTTAAGCTGTATAGAAGTGTCTTGAAAAATCTCTAGTAAAATATTATTTACTGTCATCATGGCAAAGATAAAATAAATCAGTTATTAGAAATGAGTTATTAAAACTATTATGTTTAGTAATGTGCTGAAAAAAATCTTCTCTCTGTTAAACAGAAATTGGGGAAAAAATAAACAGTTGGCTAATAATTCAGGGGCTTTAATAATTCTGACTTCAACTGTACCTATTAATGAGAGTATTCAAATCCTCGAACATGTATTTAATTACCTATTTTTGTTTTACAATTTATATTTTAATTATAATAATTGTATTATATTTTATAAAAATTGTTTAATTAAAACCATTAAGTCAGAATCTTTTAAAACATAAATTAAATCACAACTGTTTGGTCAAAATAAAATCGATTGTGTTTTAGAACAGTAATGATAAAATAACAATAATCAATATTATTTAAGAAACTTTTTACTTAAATATTTATTTTTAAAAATCTTAAGTAATTCATCAAATTAATGAGTTACCTTTGTGTTTTAGAAAGCTAATGATGAAAATAATTCAATGTATGTATTTTTTATATATAGTTTTAACATTTAAAAAATTGTTGGGTATAAAATAAGTCTATTAGAATATAATTTAATTCAAAACATTTACTTGTCCTTGTGTTTCAGACAAGTAATAATAATAATTATTATTTTAATTGTTATACCTACATTTTTAAATAATGTAAGACAAAATTATTTGTGACCACTGTGTCGTCGGGCAGTTATTTTATTTATTTATTTATTTATTTATTTATTTATTTATTTATTCATTTATTTATTTATGTTTTTGAAATAACTTAGGTCAACATAATTTCCTGGCCTTGTATTTTATAAAATAAATCTTTAGGACTAATATTTGTTTATTTTTTATTTCAATTAAAAAAAACATATTAGTTAAAATAATTTGCAGTTTGAATAAAATTTGTATTGTTTTTATAAAAATGTTGTCCTTGTTACTTCAGTAATAATTATTTGTGTAATATTTAGTATTTACTTTTAAAAGTGTTTTAAAACTAATTTAAATCAAAATAATAATGAAAAATAAAACACTCAGTAATTCAATAATTTCAGAATTTCAGTCAAAATTAGTTTGGCACAAACACAATATTATTATTTTTTAAATCTATAATCTGGTATACCTGAACGGTCTCCCATTTTTAAACCCATTCACTATCTACTAAACACCTTCAATAACTAAGAGAATCATAACTCTTTTCCATAAACAGCTCTTTCACAGCACATCTGAAAATCTCCCGTTCTCCAAAACGTGACAAATTTTCAAAGATACCATCGGACATGCAGAGCAGCACCTTGACATCAGAAACAATAGATGTACAGAGAAACAACAAACTCATCTCGATTCATATCTGGATTCATAGACGGGGGCATGGAAACAAAGAGTAAGCTGAGATTGAGTAGGGGGATCCTTCACAGAAACGCATGCGAGGAAGACGACGGCCATCAAACTGAGCCTCTATCTGGAGGAAAAGCCTTTATCTCATTGCGGTGTGTGAAGGAGCCCAGCGGTGGCACATAATCCAGTATATGAATTAATCATGGTGCTGAGAGTTAACCAGGCCTGCGGGTTTAACCACAGCGCTGACTCCTGCTCCGTCACCCGCCGGGACAAAGCTCTTTAAATTCAAATCACTTATTGATTGAACATCGACTATCAGTTTGGCCTGACCTTGTCCACACATTAAATATAAATGTTAGCAGAGTTTTTAAATGCTGCTTTTTTATATTTTGAGAGCAGGATTTGAATACAAGCATGCCCCTGAGTATTGTGTCAATGTTTTGATGCACTCTAAACAATGCTGGGTTGTTTTAATTCAGCTTTGGGTGAAATATAGAAAAACCCAACCATTGGGTTAAAAAGTGCCATTTAAATTTAATTAAAAAAAAACATGTCAGATTTGTCCATATATGACCTAATGTTGGGTTAAAACAGTGGTTCTCAATTCCGGTCTTCTGGCCCCCCTCTCTGCACATATTGTATATCTTCCTACTTAACACACCTGATTCAGATCATCAACTCGTTAACAGAGATCCATGAACTGATCCTTGTGTGTCAAATATAAGAGACATACAAAATGTGCAGGGCGGGGGGGCACGAGGACCAGAATTGAGAACCCAAAATTCTTCAGTGTGTGTGATGATGGTGGTCAGGGTTTACGGAATTTATTGATTGATGGGTTTGCTGTTGACTTTAAAGCTTGCTAATATGTATATTGCATACACTTTAGGACAAACCCAAGAGTTTTGAATTGATAAATTTAACCAAACTGTTGTGTTTGTCTATATTTACCTAAGTTTGGATTAAAACAACCCACACTGCAAAAAAACTAAAATAAAATGCAGGGTTCCACCCACTTCATTCATGCTGTCTTAACACAAATCAATTAAAATAATGCTACAAATTTAAGTGGATTAAACATAAAACAATTAAGTTTTCTTAAGAAATCTCAAGAATTGTGTTGTTTTAGCTTCTTTTAAATAAATAGTTTGATCAAGCAGCAAAAATATTTTTCTAGTGCAGCATTGTTTTGTAAAATGATCATCTAAAGTCTTCTAAAATGTGATAGTGATAAGGAAAAAAGTCTATAATTCTTTCAGTTTTTCAATCTTATTATTAATCTATGTTAATAAAATGATTTTCATTCTAGTGATGACATCTGAAAAAGAAATAAAGGCAGTATTAAAAATACACGTAAAAAATTAAGGTTCTAAAAAGGTTTTTTTAAATTAATTAATTCCTTTATTTATTTATTTTTTTATTTTTTGCAGTGTAGCCATTGAAGAACCATTTATGTTTTCCCAAAAAAACCATTTATTCTGAGAATGACAAACATTTTTCCACGATAAATAATCTTTTGTGGAATGTGAAGGTTCATTGGATGTTAAAGGTTTTCTTTGGAACCATCAATGCCAATAAAGAACCTTTATTTTAAGAGAGTTATTAACAATATAACAATACACATTTTCCATCATTTGTGATTCATGGGTGTTTTGCCCATTTACGTTTTAGGAATGTGTAATGGGACCTTGATGTCTGCAGTTTAACAAAGTGACTTTTATTAATTGACACTATTAGTAGTTTGAATATATATATTACTGAGGTTGGTCATGTAAATTACAGAACAAAAACCAGGTAATGAGCTGTCAGTATAGTTTCTGTTGTTTTACCAATGTATTTATTAGAATGGAGTCAACTTTAAAAAATACAAAACATAAATCTGTAATAATAGGGCACAATTTGTTGTTGTTTTTTTACAGGTATTTCACTTATATTTTAAATTTACACTGCATTATGGTTAATGGAAATGGTCAAAAAAGTATAGGATAATGTCATGGCAGATAATTCCTAAAATTACATTTCTCCCCACCCCACCCCACCACAACTATCCCCCCACCCCCACCCCTTATTGCACTAACATTAGCTCATTAAAAAAATATGCCTTGATTTCTTGACGTCACTTATTCAAGCAATTTACTGATAAATATTAATATTAATTTCTCAGAACAATCAGGGGTTCAGATCAGTTAAAAATATTGTAAAGTAAATGTTTTGTGAATATTAAATATTATATAACATTAAATTAAAATGACATTTTTCTTTTTTTCTTTGTATTTCACCAACATAAGCTCATTCAAAAATTTGCCATTCTTTAATTTATTTATTCACTCACTCAATCAGTTTACTGATTAATATTAATATTAATTTCTCAGAACAATCAGGGGTTCAGATCAGTTAAAAATGATGTAAAGTAAATGGTTTGTGAATATTTGTTTTGAGTAAGACTATTAGAATAGATAATTAGATATCACTTATTCTGAAATCAAACATAGACACTTAATGACAACATTCAGAAACAGTTTCATTTCAATTGTTTATTTTTGCTTATCAAACAAAATGTAGCAGAATCTGAAAGATAATAATCAGAATGTAGAATAAATTAGACATCTTTTTGCCCTTATGCAATATGATTTTTCCATAACAAATCAGTGAAGAAAAGATAAACACTAATGAGATTACAAAGATTTTGTCATTTTATTTTGTCGTAGTGTGGCAAATCATATTTGCAAGGCTGTGTTATTCCAGGCCTGATGAGTTTTACTGCACAGATAATTAATTGTAGATTTTTTATTTAACCCTAAATATATTTTCATAAGAAAAGTTTGTATACTGAAAAAGCAGAATATAGTAAAGTGTACTCAATCAGGCCTCACAATCAAAATCTCATTAAGTCTAGCAGTAAATCGAGTCTCATAACAAATCCAGTGTCACAACCTATTGGGCCTATTATACAAAGAAAAATACAAACAAGGGTCCACTTGAAAATTCTCAGTTTCTTTGGATTCACAATTTATAATTATGTGTTTGAGTAATGCTCATTTAAAAAAGTAATATACTCTTCTAACACAAAACAATATTTTAATTTCCAGAAGAGTTAAGAAACAATATTGTTGCCTGTAATAACTTCATTTTGACTGTCATCTGTACATCCAGAGGAACTGAGAATGTTCAAGTGCATTTATTTCCCTGTAGCTGTATTACAAACACAAAGCCTGATGGAGAGTAAGTGAGAGAGAAATTTGGTCTATACATTTTACAAATAATCGTAAACAAATGGCATGTAACACACTGAATTTAACCCAAACATTAAGTAGAAAGAGTGAAATTGTCATTTGAATAGTATATTTTTAAAGCATTTTGAACTGTATTTGCTACTTCAAAATTGACGAATCCTATTTCTCATTTCTCAAAATTGCTCAGCTAATTGTTGAACAGCAAATCAATACTTTTATAAATGTTAATGATTAAATTAGGCACCAAATGCTTGAGTGACGCATACCAAAATTTCTTTCAACAAAATGATATATAAAAAACAAAACTTCTTGAAGGGCTCTTGAAATGGGCAGAAGTCACCCAAAACAAATGTGGCCTTTTCCCTGGAAAACCACCAGCATGAATATTTTTCACATTTTTAAACATTCATTCCAATTAAAGCGGCCTTGTGCGAGTGCAGCCATGCGGCGCTGTTATTCAATTCCATTAAAATGAATGAAGCAGTGGCATGCAACCATGCAGTTAACAGGAATTAAAACTACAGGCAAGATGACAGATTACAGAGGAAATTGAGTGGTGTACGCTGAACGTGCGCGTCTTTGTTGTTGTATTTCACCTGCATGTGGTAAGGAATGTGCATGCATGCATTTCAATGCAATCCACACAATACCTATAGCACCTTACACACTGTAATGTGATTAAACATGAAGGTTTGATTGACATTTTGCTAAAAATGTCATCGATTGATGTTTCGCAATTAAATGTTGAATAAATGAATCCAAAAATGTACGCAACTCAAAAGCCATCCGCACGTTTCACCTCGTCTCCGACTGAACTTCCAGTAGACGAAGTAGCCATGCAATTAATTAAAAACAAAAGCTGGAAACAATTAATCAGCTTGGAATCCCCTCTTCTTTTATAGACCTTATTATGAGGACGACTGGATAAGGGAGATCTATGAAATGTAATTTATGAACACTGAGGCTGCAGAAGCCAGAAAGATGAATGTTTTAAGTTTTACTCGGACGATTTCCTAAGAAAAAAAAAAAAACTCCCAAAGCAATGGGAGATGAGAAAGGGGGAAAAAAGATTTGGCATCCAGTGCTGAGCTATTCATGCCCTGAGCGGTTGTGTCCGCGTGTGTTACCCAAGGTCACCACACAATGGCACTGTCCACACCTCTGTTCAGAAAACAATATACTGTAGAGTTAAACCACAGGCCATAAACAAAGCAACTGAATAAAGCATGCACATGTGGTTATAATCAGCCTAAAAGGGATAGTTCACCCACAAATGAATATTTATTCATATTTACCTTGAGTTTCTTTTGCTGAACACAAAATACTAAAAAGTACTAAAAAATATTCATTACTGTACTTGATTTTCACACATTTAATTAAATTGAATTGAGTTTCAACTTATTTTGGGCAAATGGGACCCAACCAATGATTTCAAATCCCTTTAATTTGAATTACCTTCACTTAAACTTGTCTGGAACACAGTTTACTCTACTTTTGTGACCCATTCATTTTAGTCACTTAATTTTGACAACCAGACATTTCAGTTAATTGTAGACTAAATTTACCAACTGCTTGACTAATGCTTACTGTTGACCGAGATATATCAAGCATTACAAAAAAGAAAGTCATTTGGTTTGATACATGTAAAGAGTACATATTGACATCATTCTCATTTATGGGTAAACTACTGTATCTCTTTAATGTCAATTACAAAGCTGCCAACACTCTGCGAGGTGGTAAACCTCAAAACTCAAAACCTTACTTAAAACTGAATGTGAAGATTAAACTCTAACAAGTCTTTCTCTTAAGTTTAAACTTTACATTTATTCCAAACATTCCCCCTCTTTTACCCACACAAAGCATGCTGAGAACTACACATCCACAACCTAGGTAGTTAAAACCAACACAAAACCATTAAGTTAATTACTTTTTTATAAATGTATTTCAATTTAGGATTGAACATAAAACAAATATACTGTCCAAAAAACTAAAACAAGAATTGTTATTTCAGTTTTTTTTTGAACAAGTTACATTTCATAGTACACTGTAAAGAATTCCACACAATGCCTTCATGTTGTCCTAACACAAATCTAAAACAAAGTAAAAAAAAAAAAAAACCCACAAAGTTAACTTTAGTTTTTACAAACTTAAGTGTATTAAACATAAAACAATTGTGTCGAAACAAAGAACTGTGTTGTTTCAACTAATTTTAAATAAGTAGTTTGAGCAAGCAGCAAAAGTCATTTTTTGAGTGTGCTGTATGCTACGGACGTCAATGGCTAGTTTTCCACATTCTTCAAAATATCTTTAGTTGTATACTCAAATATACTCATAAATGTTTGAAACAAGTTTTCAAACGATGACAGAACTGTGTTGAACTGAATCTATTTAATCCATACAATGTAAAACCTAAAAAGTTAAGGGTAACTCAAACTGTTTGAGGAACTTGATTGCAACAAACTATTTAAGTTCCAAAAACTAATCCTACTGAGTACTGTGAACTTAATCTATTTGACTAAATGAAGCAATTTGAGCACAGTAAAACCCAATAAATGAAGAGAACTCAAACCAACTGAGTACTGTAAAACCCAATAAGTTAAGGCAACTCAAACTGTTTGAGGAAACCGATTGCTACACACCATTTGAGTTAAAAACTAATCTATATGAGTACTGTGAACTTACTCCATTTAAGTTAAAGTAATGAAGTATTTAATTAACTCATTACCTTCAACACTGAGTTCCAAACTCTTTTCAAATGAGTAGAATTAACTTTCAGTCAATTTTGAGTTAACTACACTCATTTCATTCACTCAAAAAATATATTTCAGTATATAGTATAATATATATTAGTACAAACTTATTTAAAATGAGCTGAAACAACACAATTCTTGAGATTTCATTGGAACAACTTAATTGTTTTATGTTCATTCCACATAAATTTGTTAAAAATGTTAAGTTAACTCAATTTGTGTTGGGACAACATGAATGAATTGTGAGGAACCCTGCATCTTCTACAGTGTTTGATAAAGTTGGCTTTTACAGTGTACAGTAGTAAACCAGTATTTTTATTACATTTTTTTGAATAGCAGTGTTTGTTTATTTCAATTACAGACATTAGTTGTGAGATGAGCCACTTGAGGTTGCGATCGTATAGACTCGTGTGCTGTTGTTTGTGCTGTGATTAGCTGCAAGTGGCCGAAAAGAGCTCTGAGAGAAGCACTTGGATGCTTCTATTGGTCTGTAGGGGAAAACGGCATGTTCTTGATTTGTGTGTGTGGAGCAGAGGAAAGGGCTGCGTGTAAAAGGATAATGTCAGGCAGCCTTTCATTTTACTGGCTTTTCACCTCAGTGTAACAGACAATCAAGTTTTTTCCTGTCTGCGTGATGTGGTGCTTTCACACAGACGTTTAGTTGTCACCTTGAGCATCATGTTTAAGTGTTTGGATCCAGACCTTGATATGAGAGCAACTCTAGGGTAGTGGTTTAAATGTTGCTGTTTTTTTTCTGTTGCATTATTGTCCTCAATCAGATGTTCTTCATGGCTTCACTTTGTCAGTGTGCCAACTGGAGGAAAAATGAAACGGCAGACAAAGCAAATGGATAAATGGCAGTGAAGACTGATGCAAACGCATCTGACAAACACATTTGAACTGTAACTACGCCGTGTGAGATAACAGTAATGGGCTTTCAAGGCAATAAGTGTGGGGACTTGTTGTCTAATGATTTTTATACAAGGCGTTTTAGGTGCAGAGCAACAAAACATTATTTTACATTGAACAAAGCATTAATCAAAGTGCAGTTTGTTATCAACTCTGTCGTGGAAAGATGCAGATTCATTTGTTTGAACAAAATTAATGCTTTGATTTAGCAAGGATGCATTCAATTAATTCAAAACGACAATACAGATATGCATAAAAATATTAAGTTCAAATAAATGCTGTTCTTTTCAACTTCTATTAAATAAGCAAAAATGCATTACTGTTTCCATAGAAATATTAAGCAGCTGTTTTTAATAGTAAGAATAATAATAACAATAACTGTTTCTTCAGTTCTTCACTGTTTCATTCATTCATTTTCTTTTCGGCTTAGTCCCTTTATTAATCTGGGGTCGCCACAGCGGAATGAACCGCCAACTTGCAACCTATCACCGGGAAACACTCATACATTCTCATTCACACACATACACTACGGCCAATTTTAGTTTACCCAATTCACCTGAACCGCATGTCTTTGGACTGTGGGGGAAACCGGAGCACCCGGAGGAAACCCACACGAACGCAGGGAGAGCAAGCAAACCTTCACTGTTTATACATTAAAAAAAAAATTATTTTTGCTTGTTCAAACTCCTTAAAATGAGCTGAATCAACACAATTCTTGAGATTTTCATTAGGACAACTTAATTTTTTTGTGTTCAATCCACATAAATTTGTTAAAAGTGTTAAGTTAATTTGCTTTGTGTAGGGACACCATGAATGAATTGTGTGGAACCCTGCATTTTTTACAGTGTAATTCAGCTTTGATGCAGAAATAAATTACATTTTAATGACGAATTGAAACAGAAAATTGTTATTTTAAACTAACATTTTTTTTTCCAAAATTTACAGCATTTTGATCAAATAAATGCATCTTTGATGCAAATTTGAGACTTTTTTTCAAAACCAGTACCTATTTTCATACACTTTTCCTTATGATTTCAAATCTGTTCTTCATTATCTGTATCGATAAAAATAAAAAAATGTCTATTCTTAAAGAGATCGTTCACCCAATGAAAATTTGCCCTCAGACCATCCACCATTCATTTTCTTTTCGGCTTAGTCTCTTTATTAATCAGGAGTTGCCACAGTGGAACGAACCGCCAACTTATCCAGCATATGTTTTATGCAGCAGATGAGCTTCCAGCTGCAACACATACACTCTCATTCACACACATACACTACGGACAATTTAGCTTACTCAATTCACCTATACCGCATGTCTTTGGACTGTGGGGGAAACCGGTCCGGAGCACCCGGAGGAAACCCACACCAACCCGGGAAGAACATGCAAACTCCACACAGAAATGCAATCTACACACTTACAATAGGGAATTAGTCGGCTGTTTGTTAAAGGAAGGATCAGAAAAGACTATTGATGTATGGGACTTTGTCAGAGCTCGACAGGAACTTTACGGATCAGTTTCTTCCTCCATTTCACAAGTGTAAGTAACTTAAGTGCGATTAAAATGGTTGCCTCCTTGTTTTCTCTAGCTTGCAATTTATGTATTTAATTGTGTTTTGTTACTTGTAACCGCTCCACGTGGCTTGTACTGTATCTGCTCAACTCTTTATATTCTTATATTGCATCTAAAACCACGTTGAAAACGTGCCGCGTGCAGCTTTGTTTACCAATTTAAATGCGTTTGTGAGCTCTCGATCCTCTGCCATTTGTTGTTGTTGTTATGGCCACTGTCAGCTGTTCCTACAACACGTGCGGCGGTCAAGTTTTAAAATAGTTCAGCTTTTGCCACTGTGTGGATTGATACTGAATGTGGCTCATGGTTAAGAATAGAGCAATATGCTGGTGTTAAACTGCATTGCTTTAATGCACTCCTGCATTGGGCTCATACACACACTCTGCACTCTGACTACTTCAACAATGCTGATAAGCCTTGGTCAGTGTTTCTCTCTGTCTCACGCTGAACGCAGTCGACCAATTGCACCAGACTGGTTCATCGTACCAATCAGCACAGATTAGCATCGCGCTAAGGAGGGGTTTGGGAACAAATTAATCACTGAACGAATCATATGGGAGTCGTTGGGATAATTAAGTAAAAATAAATGCATATTAGAAGACAATGAAAGTGTTTTTTGACCTCGCATGCATATCAGCCTGTTGTTGGAGACCCTCAAAACCAAAATATGACCTTTTTTAATGCATTATATTTCTGCAAATATATATTGCAATATGAATACAACTTCACCAGATGACTTGAATAGTTTTATTTGGACATATTTATAATTTTAGATTGACTGGGATGATTGTGTAGGGAACTGTATCTGCATGAAATATAGATACAATTGAAATAAACAGTGTTTACCGCTTTCAGAGTCTAACAGTATTCAGGTACAGTGATTGAATAATAAAAAATAAAAATTCAGCAAAATTAATTGTTTTTGAAGTTGCAAATGGTACACTTTCTTATGTCTGTATGATTTTTAAATCCTCATACAGTCACAGGCCTCAAAAACACATGCAAATGATAAATTATAATACAGACTCAACATTGCATATCCTGTGATGTGACTATTGCGAATGATCACATTGCGATATCGAGGCTGAAACAATAAATACAGTTACAATTAAACAATATCATATTCAAGTTTTTATATTTTAATACTTACACCAAACCATGTACTTATGTCTACGACAGCATGGGCAGCACCTCTGGTTCAATAAGATAAATCATGATTGATTAGCATCTGGATTCTGGCAGATTTGACCACAGTCTCTCTCTCTCTCATGTTCACATTACTGAAACATCGTTTTAGTATGTTGTGGCAGTAGAGGCTGTGTCCTAAAGCAGCCAGTTCTGGTTGATGATTTACAGCAAAATTGCTTGTAAATTGAAGAAGAAACTGTTTTGCAGACCTGGCAGCTTTCAAGCCCTGCTCCCATTTGTCACCCAGCATTTCCTTTTGTGTATAGCACAGGAATTAATTAGCTGGTGCTGCCGGAAAAGTTTATGGCCATTATTTATGGGAGATGAAATGCCTTGGACAGAAGCCTCTCTTTGGCCCTCTATATTTTCTCCCCCCCACCCTTCCTGCGTTGTGGTTGTTTTTAAACTTTTGTCTCAGAACATCAATTTAGATTTTGTCAGCTGTAGGTTTTCTCTGACAGGTTCATGCTGGTGTGTCCATAAAAGTGACTCAGTGATTACTGCTGCACGGTGACTTAAAATACTGACATACACCGCTGTGTAATGCAGTGCGTCGTAAACACACAGGCGGCAAAATGTGAGAGGATTTAACTCTGTTCTACATGCTGTTTCATTTCCCTACTATATTCCTTATATTAATACTTTGATTTAGCAATAGATTAAAAGTAATTGCAAAAACATGCACAAAAAAAATCCATATTAATGGATAAATGGTTTTCATAGAAATATTAAGCAGCTGTTTTCATTTTTTTCTGAAACGTCATGTGACACTGAAAACTAGCGTTGATAAAAAATTCAGCTTTATATCATAAATAAATTACATTTTAAATATGTTCAAATTTAAATGTTTTATTATTGTAATCATTTATTCATTTTCTTTTTGGCTTAGTTCCTTTATTAATCTGGGGTGGCCACAGCGGAATGAACCGCCAACTTCTCCAGCAAATGTTTTACACAGCGATGCTCTTCCAGCTGCAACCCATCACTGCAAAACATTCATACACACTCATTCACACACATTAAGGACAATTTAGCTTACCAAATTCACCTATAGCACATGTCTTTGGACTTGTGGGGAAAACCGGAGCATCCGGAGAAAACCCATGCAAACACGAGGGGAACATGCAAACTCCCAGCTGTTTTTAATAATAAGAAATGTTTTATAAGCATTTCCAGCCTGATCTCACGAGGCAACGTAAGTATTTTACGTTTTGTCAGTTTAGTGGCTAATTCGTACGAAAATTCAGTCGTACGAAAATGTACGATTTTAAAAAGGAGGCGTGGCACCTAACCCCACCCCTAACCCAAACCGTCATTGGGTGATGAGCAAATCGTACTAATTTGCACGAATTAGATCATACGAATTCATACGAATTAGCCACTAAATCAAAAAGTTACGAATTGCCGTGAGATTGCGTTGGCATTTCTGAAACGTCATGAGACACTGAAAACTAGCATTAATAAAACATTCAGCTTTATATCACAATAATAAATTGCATTGTAAATATGCTTAAATATAAATATTTTATTATTGTAATAATATTTTTAAATTTTACAGTGTTTTGCTTACAGTGTCTTGGTAAACATGAGACTTATAGTAGCACATGGTTTGACAGTTTAACCCCTTCAGACCCGAATTATGTTCCAGGTTTCTGAAAAAGGTAAAAGTATGTTTTCACAGTTCTTGAGGCTCTTATAAATTAGACCAAATTATGATAATAAAAATTCAACACTCTTTAAGTATTTTTTGTTCATTTCAGTGGACTTCAGGTCAGAACAGTTGTACTTCCCGAACATTATACCAACATAAAAAATAAAAACAGACATGCATGATGTATATAATAATCTGGTATAATCTTGAAATTTATTTTCAAAATCCCAAACGAAGATTACAAAGATTGTAATATTTTTACTTTAATTTTGAGGTTTTTGTTGTATAGATTACACCTTCTTTATAACAACCTTTATCTTCATCTTCTTCATCACTCCAGATAATGTCCACATCTGAGATATTTCCATCTACTATATGCTCAAGAACTTTAAGATCTGTATATTCTGCATATGACGTTGTTTCAGCAATGAATTAGCACATCGAAATAGTTTTTTTAATATGAAAAAGTTCAATCAGCATTACTGGAGATTTAATTTCAGTAACAGATCTTGAACCTATTGTACATCCTAATGGACAGACATATTTGAAAAAATCCTGATCTAAAGCTTGCAATGTTACCAAAGATTTTAAACTTTAATCAGTAAGTGCAATCCCTCATTTTTTTACATACAATCTATGAAATATTTGCAAACATATCAATAAATTTGAATAAAAACAATGTAAATGTGGCTTACATCTGTGTCTGGAGTAAAGTGATGTCCTTCTGTGTGAAGTTTGCATGTTATCCCAGTCCAAAGACATGTGGTATAGGTAAATTGGGTAAGGTAAATTGTCCGTAGTCTATGAGTGTGTGTGAATGAGTGTATGGGTGTTTCCCAATTGCAGTTGCAGCTGGAAGGGCATCCGCTGTGTAAAACATATGCTAGAATAGTTGGCGGTTCATTCCACTGTGGCGACCTCTAAAATAGAGACTGAGCTGAAGGAAAATTTATGAATGAATGAACATGCATAAGGGATAGTTCAGCCCAAAAAATTAAGGGTGCTTTCACATCTGTAGATTGGTTCATTTGGTCGGGACCAAGGGCAACAAATGATGTAGCATTTTCTGCCGTCTTTTGGGTCCTTTTCACACCACACTGATTGCTTTGGTCCGAACCAGTTGAAAAGAACCAAAATGCAGTCATCTGACCCACATCGCTCATTGTCCAGATGTCGTATTTCCAAATCTGCTTATCGATTGGTCAGAATTCACGTGCGGGAAAATGCCAATGGAACTCCCACAAGTAAACAAATCGGCAGACACAAAATATCGCGTTTATGGAGCTACGACTGCGCTGGGTGATTGTATCCCTGCTCATAGTATACTATATAGTTTGTCCACATCACTTTAGACAAACTATAAATTTCGAGAATGAAGTGATGCTGCGGCTGAAAAACTATGTTTGTAGGCATTGCAAACGGCAAAGGCACATCGTATGTCACTTCAGGAGAAGGCGTGAATTAACTTAGCTAAACTGCGACATGGTCATCTTCCGGAAACATTAAAAACGATCCATCAGGTAATGTTTTCCCCCTCTCTCTCTCTTTTGGTAAAGCGCTGTCAACAAATGTTTTTCCTCCACATTCCACAATGCACGGCATTACTACGGCAGCTGGATTAGTCCAAAAAGGCCCAGTACTTTTTGCGGTTGAGTCTGTTTTAGTTCGGATCATATTCTCACCTCCTCTTCAAGGAGGTCTCGGTACGCTTTTTTGGTCTGCTTTTGGTGCGCACTCGAGTACGATTGCTACATTCACACCAGTTCAAATTAACCGAACCAAGAGGAAAAACGAACACTAGTGCAATTGAACTAAAAAGGCAGGTTTTTAGTTTGCTCACTATTTACTCATCCTCAAAATCTTTTTTTTTTTTTCTTTTTTTTTCTATTGAATACAAAAGAAAATATTTTGAAGAAAGCTGAAAACCGGTAACCAATATGCAGGGGCAATTTTAGGATTTTCATTTTAGGGGGGCTATATATATATATATATATATATATATATATATATATATATATATATATATATATATATATATATATATATATATATACATACATACAGGGAGTGCAGAATTATTAGTCAAGTTGTATTTTTGAGGATTAATTTTATTATTGAACAACAACCATGTTCTCAATGAACCCAAAAAACTCATTAATATCAAAGCTGAATATTTTTGGAAGTAGTTTTTAGTTTGTTTTTAGTTTTAGCTATTTTAGGAGGATATCTGTGTGTGCAGGTGACTATTACTGTGCATAATTATTAGGCAACTTAACAAAAAACAAATATATACCCATTTCTATTATTTATTTTCACCAGTGAAACCAATATAACATCTCAACATTCACAAATATACATTTCTGACATTCAAAAACAAAACATAAACAAATCAGTGACCAATATAGCCACCTTTCTTTGCGAGGACACTCAAAAGCCTGCCATCCATGGATTCTGTCAGTGTTTTGATCTGTTCACCATCAACATTGCGTGCAGCAGCAACCACAGCCTCCCAGACACTGTTCAGAGAGGTGTACTGTTTTCCCTCCTTGTAAATCTCACATTTGATGATGGACCACAGGTTCTCTATGGGGTTCAGGTCAGGTGAACAAGGAGGCCATGTCATTAGTTTTTCTTCTTTTAGACCCTTTCTTGCCAGCCACGCTGTGGAGTACTTGGACGCGTGTGATGGAGCATTGTCCTGCATGAAAATCATGTTTGCAGACTCAAGGATCAAGGATGCAGACTTCTTCCTGTACCACTGCTTGAAGAAGGTGTCTTCCAGAAACTGGCAGTAGGACTGGGAGTTGAGCTTGACTCCATCCTCAACCCGAAAAGGCCCCACAAGCTCATCTTTGGTGATACCAGCCCAAACCAGTACTCCACCTCCACCTTGCTGGCGTCTGAGTCGGACTGGAGCTCTCTGACCTTTACCAATCCAGCCACGGGCCCATCCATCTGGCCCATCAAGACTCACTCTCATTTCATCAGTCCATAAAACCTTAGAAAAATCAGTCTTGAGATATTTCTTGGCCCAGTCTTGACATTTCAGCTTGTGTGTCTTGTTCAGTAGTGGTCGTATTTCAGCCTTTCTTACCTTGGCCATGTCTCTGAGTATTGCACACCTTGTGCTTTTTAAGACAACAGGCATAAAGAGGATGATGTGGTCAAACTACTCATTTGCATAATAATTCTGCACTCCCTATATATATATATATATATATATATATATATATATATATATATATATATATATATATATATATATATATATATATATATATATATATATATATATATATACACACACACACAAACACACACACACACATATATAAAACCTAATATTACATTTATAAGTAGTATTTTAATAGTACATAAAAATGTTTGTTTAATATGGGTTGTATACTAGTATTCAACTGTATTACATAGGCACAGCCTTTTAAGTTGTGAATAAGCCAAATAGGCTGTTAAGCCTATTTGGCTTATTCAGAACTAAAATGGTTCCCCCCTGTTTACTGTTGTAAGAACCACTTTCTATATTCAAGTGCATTTTTGTTTCTGAGTATTAAATAAATAAACTGCCACTTTTCTAATTAAAATGACATACATATAACTATATATATTTTTAAACTTACAGACTAATTTACATATTTCACAATCTGAATGATAATAATAAATAAGTTTTTTTTTCTTAATACTAGACAACACTTCATGTTTTTATCTCTGTCAGTGACTCAGTGACAGTTAAAATGAGTACACTCTCTAAGTGGTTCTGTCACTGTGTTTAATCCTTTCTGTGCAAGACTATATGGTATAGTCAATGCCACATGCACTGTAAAGTGTTTAATATTGGTAGTTTATTTTGATATAAAAATAGCGAAATGTTCGTTAAGAGTAAAAAATTTTGCTGGAGGAAACAGCTGTGCTGATGAGGTGATAGCCAAGAAAACCCGACTGCTCCTCCGTGACATTGGGATACAGGTGATACAAGATTATCTATATAAAAGAACTGCAAATAAGCAGATATTATTACAATTTATCAATAAACACACCTCGTTCTCTCACTGTACACGGCTGTGGTTTGGTGATCAAATGAAAAACAAAAGACAGGGAGGAGCCAAATTCTGCCGCCGTTTCCTATCAAATTTAAAGGGGACTGTACAGTTTATGAGCTAATCGCAAAAGTTTTAGGGGGGCTCAGTAGAAATATAGGGGGGATACAGCCCCCCTAAAATAGGCCTAGCAACGCCCATGCCAATATGTAATATTATAGAAGTCAATGGTTACAAGTTTTCAGTTTTCTTCAAAATATCTTCTTTCTTGTTCAACAGAAGAAAGACATTCAACCAGTACTGAAACAAGTGAAGAGAAAGTAAATAATCACAAACTATCCCTTTAAATGTTCATGTTGAAAACAACAAATATGTTGATTTCAGCAAGGATGCATTAAATCAATTGCAAGCATCCGTTAAGGTATACACATACAATATACGCCATTTTGAAATGCAACTCCAAATTCGTTTTTATCACTGAAATGGTATAGGCCAGGGGTGCCCAAACTCTTTCTTATGAAGGGCCAAAGAACTAATTTGATTGAGGGCTGTGGGCCGAAGGTAAATATACCAAACTGTATTACATTAATGTTTCCAAGAGTATATCCTAATATTTAAAAAATGTGCTTTAAATTATCAAAGATATTCACCCCAACCACATCAATCTCTCCATCTTCTCAAATGGGATGGTGGGCCAAATCAAAGGTTAGTATGGGCCAACTTTGTCCTGCGGGCCCTAGTTTGGGCATCTCTGGTATAGGCGCACTATTTACAAATAGCATGATATTACATTAGTCAAGCCAGTTGGGGATTCAGCGGAATGAATGACAGCCAGTCAATGGGCACAGAGTCAATGGGCGCAGCATATGTATACCCACATTTCCACATCTTTATATCATTTATCACAAGAATAGTTTACAATTAAATCTCTACCCTAACCGTAGCGTTCACGCAGGCCCTTTGCCTCATGCCGAGGAGCGTAATGTCAGGATTTCTATTGTGGCGGCGGATGTGATAATCTGCTCTTTTTTCTCCAAAGCGTCCCCCTTGTGGTGCAGCGCAGAGCCCACAGCATTCCCGATAATCACTCATGCCTCTTTGTAATCAATGCCCACAGAAATAGGATTCCTTTGGCCGATGGCAATTAATAAATTCGTGTCCTTTTTTAACACTAGTGAGCTGAGCTTGAAATTACCAGTGACTGGCTTCTCCTCATTTGCATATTTATTGCAGCGCAGGAAAAAAAAATTCTGGGGAATGATTGATGTGGAGCCTGCCTACTGAATCCCAAACAGCATATTATTATGGGGAGGGGGGGAATGCCAGCGTACAGTTGATTAAAGTTGAAGACGGTGGGATCGCTTGCCGCTACTTTTTCCCCCTCCTTTTTGTTTCCTCTCCCGTTTTTCATATCTTCGGAGATGGCGGGCGTAAGAATTAAAAGCATATTTTAATGGATGTTGACAAGAAGTGAACTAACAAAAGCCAGAGCGAAGGATTTGCTTGAAAAGATTCAATCAAACATGTTTGCTGGGATTAATTGTGGGTGGAGGCGGGAGACGGGCTTGAATGAGGGCGATTGTTTCGGGGGTCACCTGCCTCTTGCCTCTGTCATTTTGAGTGATAATTTGGAAATGTCCTATGATTGTAGCTAAAGAGCTAAACCCTGTTCATCACACAATCTCCATCCTATTGATAGAGTTCTGTTTGTGTGGAGGAGAACGGGGACTATGGCTAATGCAGACTCTTACTATTTTAATTGGGGCGAAACCGTCTAAATTAATTCATAGATCCAGGGCTATGGTAAAAGGTTTCTTTGGATATGATAATTTGTTTCCCGCTCTATCACTCTCAATGTTTTGTAGTGAATGAAAGTCTCATATCTGCTTTCTAATGGTGTAATTATTGTGTTTCTACTCCCAACTATAAATCATGCACAGCAAAGTGGCTGCTATTACAACTCGAAAATGGCCTACAGATGACAATACGACTAAGATAATATGCTATGTTAAGCAATGTGCTTTTTCTAGAGTTCATATTCCTATAGTAAATGGATGAGTGACAGACATTAAGTGATTTTTACTGAGGTAAATGTAACGTCAGATTTCTGACGTCTTTCCTAAACTATGAGTAACATAAATGGGACGCTGATTTATTAACAAGAATGGTCAGGCAAGCAACAGTCAGCACAAGGGCAAACAGATGTATGTAGGCAAATCCAGAATCGTAGTCAATAAACAGGCAGATGGTCAGTACAGACAGGCAGCAGGCAGCAGGCAACGTAAACAAACAAAACAAAGGAAGGGTTAAAAACACAGAAGGCAAGGCAAAAAAAAACTGCGTTGTAATGTTCACAAACAGTACAACAAGACTCAGCACTGGTGTGTGTGTGTGTGTGTGTGTGTGTGTGTGTGTGTGTGTGTGTGTGTGTGTGTGTGTGTGTGTGTGTGTGTGTGTGTGTGTGTGTGTGTGTGTGTGTGTGTGTGTGTGTGTGTGTGTGTGTGTGTGTGTGTGTGTGTGTGTGCTGTATAAATAGTCCTAGTAATCAGTTCATGAGTAGCTTCAGCTGTGTCTGTCTGCAATCATGGGCATCTAGGCCAGGTGTGTGAGTGGTGCATGACTGGATCTTGTAGTCCATTTAATGGCGGATTTGAAGTTATATGCAACACTGTGTGTTTACCTCTGCACAGGCTGGATCGCTGGTGATCGTGACACTCTGATGGAAGATTATATACTTGCAATAAGTTGTACCAGCACTATATATTCTTATATAAAGAATCTATTTCTAGCAAATGATTTATATGGAGTAAAAGACTTGTGAATTACAGGGGGGTAGGGTTGGATTGACCCCCCTAATTATACGCTTAATCAACCCTGAAGGACATCAAAACAAGATGTATGGGAGCGTCAGCGCTTTAATAGTAAGAAATAGCGTTCTTCAATATTAGCTTTCTTAAATATTAATAAATAAAAAGGTATAATGTAAATTTACATTTGACCCCCTCCCCCTATAACGGTCAACCGTGCCAATTAATGGTAGAAAAAATATCATTCAACAGTCTGAAACTGGCAGTTCTAGAGCACCGATAGACATCTTAAGTATTCACAAAACATGTTTCTTGTAAAATAGGTGTTTATATCTGCATGTAGCAGATACATAATTAGTAAAAAGTAAAATCAGACACATAATTTGTATGGTTTGACCTATAGTAACCTCTAAAATATGGAGTTAATAATATGCCAAAACAATCTGAGTTTGATTTGTGTAATTTGAATTATTGACAATTGTAATTCAGCAAATCAGAATTTTTATGTGCCATTAAACATTTTTTGGAATTTGAATTTCTTAATTTGAATTTGAATTTCATAACTTGAATATTGAACAGCTGAAATTTAAGACAATTGAATTTTTTAATGCAGAATTGTTTTCAAATTCAAAACAATTTTTAACAGCATATAAAAATTCAGATTTATTAAATTACAATTGTCAATCATTCAAATGAACACAATTCAAATTTAGATGTTATGGCATTTTATTAGCTCCATACTTAAATAGACACTGAATCCCTCAACACACTGAACCCAATGTATAGTTTGCACACTGGTGACAAGTTTTACCTTTTCACAGTTGAAACACTGATTGTGCATGTGCATGGGTAATTATACTTTTCAGCAAGTTAAACAGATATCTTTAAACTTCTCATGCTCATTCATGTTTGAACTTCTCAAACAACAATATATTTGCTATTCCATCACTGACTTAAAAGTTACTTTTTCTTGCAAACAAATAAGCTACCGACACTGAATGACTTTCCTGAGGTAAATGTAACTTCAGTTGACAAGTTGTTTCATGATTCTTTTTTAAAAATTGTGCAAAACCAAAAGATATTTTAGATTTCAGCAAGTTGTGCTATACAGTATAGTTCATCTTTCTTTAAAGTATGAAAAACTTGAACAACAATATAGCAATATGCTCTTCCCCAAAGATTCTATCCACACAAACAGGTTATAAAGAGTGAATTACTTTCCTGAGGTATATTTACCGTCAGGTGACAAGCTGTTTTATTGACATCTTTCAGAGTTTGAAACACATCGCATGAGTGTGTGTGGGTGCGAGTGTGGATAAGTGGTTATTCATTTCAGGTAAGTAGGCTATACTGTAACACTGAACTTGACTTCGTATTCATGTCTGAACTTGAACAACAAAACATTTACACTTCAAGCAATTTGTTTCTATTTCTAACAGATGAACTAGTTAGAGAGTGAATGACTAGCTGAGGTAAATGTAATGTTGGATGTGAAGCTGTTTTAATTTTTGACATTTGATAGCAAGCCTATTTGATTAAACATTGCAGAAAGTAGTACTGTATTTTTGAATTTTGATGTATGAACTACTTGAACAACAAAGTGTTTACAATTCTAGCAATGTTTTTCTTTCTAGTAATTGAATTAATTACAGAGGATGACTTTCCTGAAGTAAATTTAATATTAGTTGGTTACTTAGTTAGTTTACTTTATCCCTATAGGGTATTTCGTTTGCAGCATACACTCACAGAGACATCTGACATTTCACATTTGGCATATATATAAATAAATCATTTAAAAACATGGTACCCCAACTCTAAATAAATATCCAGGCTACTAGCCAACAACTGATACTGAGGGAGGAGGAATTAAAAACTTAATTGCTTGGGGTATAAATCAAATTTGTGTCCTATTTTTAACACATCTAGTACCACAATATCGACGACCTGATGGTAACAGTTGGAAGGTGTTTGATAAAGGATGTCTCTCATCATTGACAACCGTGATAGCCTCATTTAGTACTCTTTCTTTATATATACTATCAATGCTCTTGGAAATTATAAGGTAATAGCTCTGGCACAGTTGACCAAACGACAGATCCATGAGCTGACATAAAACTCTCTGATCCTAGGCCAGTTATCCATCTTTATTTCTAAGCCCTGATTATGTATACTCTATATGATGCAGCAGAATAAGTCCTGTTATTGTTACAGCAAACTCCAGTGTGTGGGACAGATGATAACAATTTGGAGGTGTATGATAAAGGATGTCTCTCATCACTGACAATCATGATAGCCTTATTTAATACTCTTTCTTTGTATATACTATCAATGCTCTTTAGTTTTATTCCCAACAACTTACTGGCTTTTGTTACCACTTTCCCCAGTGACCTCTTCTGGGCCTCAGAAGCATTTCCATACCAACAGATTACACAAAATGTTTCAATACTGCATCACAATATGCTTTACTAATGTTTTTCCAAATTTAAATCACCAAGTATGTGATTGCATGAGTGATTATACATTACTATGAGCTGTATAAATCTTCTCATGCTTATTCATGTTTGAAATACAAAATACAATTCCATCAATGTGTTTCAATCTCTAGCAAACAAATGAATGAGGATAATCAGGGTATCTTCCGTCCATTCCATATCCGTTTTCAAACAAAAACAGGAAAACGAAGAAAACAGCCATTTTTTGCTTTTTTGTTTGTTCACAAAAAACGAGAAAAAAAAAAAAACGAGATTTTGGCTAGATTCTCGTTTTTTTAATTTAGGGCAGGAAAAGGATAAACGACTTTAAAATTCATTATACACATGTAGGCAGTGCTGAAACGCCCATTTTCCTCTGATTGGTCAACCGAATCTGAGCTTGTGACGTCGCCCTCAAAATAATAGTCCTCCGCGGACCACCACCCAGGCTTTTAATTATTATTTAATTATATATATAAACTAAGTTTACATATTCTATCATTTGATCTGTTGGCAGGCTTACATTCATTGCGTATGCATAAATTAAATAAAACTGTAAATTAGCAGAATTATTAGACATTTGTCATTAAAATAATGTCATAGTTCAATAATGCTGCTGTGCACCTGATGCTGAGCAAAGATAACCATTTCCGAGCAGCTCCTGGTTTGCATGATTGTTTCCGAGCATGGCCTATAGACGAATTACCAGTTTGTAAACATTCCGAATGCGCGCGCAGCGAGGTTGCAGAAAAAACGGGAGCGCTAGCATTTACAGAGAAGAAATGACATCCGATGCGGTACAGAGTTTGTTGTTGTCTTAGAAATAAGTTATATTGATTACATATTATATATATTATTTACATAAAGCTTTCAGCGTATTATAACAGCTTGTCACCCAGTAATAAGCACACTTATTCGGCAAAATTAACGTTTAAGTGAGCAGCATTCGTCTGACAGGTCCATATGCGAAACCACCTTCCCAATGGATATCGGATAAGATGAAATGACCAAGCATCCAGCCAGAAATATACAACTATCTCATTGAAACTCCAAATGATTTTACACGAGAGAAGTTAAAGGCCTACTAGTCTTTGAATGCCAACAATTTTGTTCTGTGTGGTCATGTGCAAGAAATAATCTTCCATGATTACCAGATTCAAAACTTTGTAGTGCTGAAAACCGAGGTTCTGCCTAGCCAAAGACAAGGAAAGAAGATGGAGCTATACAAGGCCTGGGTAATCATGAACAAGCAAAACAACTGCATTCTGACAGCCAACTGCATCTGTACAGCAGGGTATGTGAACATTTCATTCTAAGCATTCAGTGTCGGCAGTTTAATTCACCATATTTAACTGTTGTTGCTGAAATCATTGCTGCAATCAAAACCGAGTAATGTGTATGATTCAGCATAGCGTGAACTTACCTGACATGAAATAAAAACTGCAGAGTCGAGCATTTTTAATTAGGTCCTCACACCAAGTTTTCTATTTTTTGGACGAATATTTTTGAATTTGGCATTCTACTGCACAACACGACATGTTTGCTATTGCAAACAGTCATTTTTTTGCAACCGGGAACCCGTGTGATGTCATGTGTGACGTAGGTTGATAATTCCTCTATATAATAATAATAATAATAATAATAATAATAATAATAATATATGCCTATAGTTCGCCACCAAACTTCTTGCTGCTGTGCACCTGATGCTGAGCAAAGACAGCCATTTCCGAGCAGCACCTGGTTTGCATGATTGTTTCTGAGCAAATCCTATATAATAATAATAATAACAATAATAATAGCCTAATCATAATAATATTATATAATAAATGCATATAGTTCACCGCCAAACTTCTTGCTGCTGTGCACCTGATGTTGTGCCATTTCCAAGCAGCACCTGGTTTGCATGATTAATTCAGAGCTACTGTAGGCCTAAATAATAATAATAATAATTAAACGCCTGGGTGCTGGTGTGTGGAGCACTACTATTTTGAGGGTGACGTCGCAAGCTCAGATTTAGTTGACCAATCAGAGGAAAATGTATATTTCAGCACCGCTTACAGGTGTATAATGAATTTTAAAGTTGTTTATCCGTTTTCCTACCCTAAATTAAAATTACCAAAGGTTGGGGCTTTTTGGGGGGGTTGTTGTCACATTTTTTTTTTTGTGAGCAAATGGAAACCAGAAAAATTGCCCTTTTTTAGTTTTCCTGTTTTTGTTTGAAAACAGATACGGAATGGACGAAAGATACCCTGATTGAGGATCATTTCATCAGCATCTTTCACCATTTGAAACCCTGATTTCAAGACTGAATGTCCGATTATACATTACAGTAAGTTGTATTTGGTTTTTCACTTACCTTCTAGCATTCATTCATGTTTATGTAGTGCTGCAACTAGTAAATCAGAACAGATGATTGTTTCACATGTGCTCTGTACTGCAAAAATAAAAAAATGGCAGTTTTTTTCTGACCCATCAATGGATAACACACATCACATTTATGTAGTAACTTGATGAAGTCATCGTACATGTTCAGAGAATCAGGTCTGCAGGCCACGTGCTCTGGAGGAGCTCTCCTCACCCATAAAACTTCCTCAGAAGTGCGCAGCAAAGTCGGATTTGTGCCGGTGAGTGCGTGCGCAGCAAATTGGCAGCTACATCAAATTATTCCTGCATTAAGCACCGCTCGCCCGTAATCCACTGCAGGGCCCTGCCGCCCCTCCCCCAACTTGTAACTTTTGTCAACGTAAACTGCAGATTTCATGCTCTGCCATTAATCTGTCGGATTACGGGTGCAGTTCAGGAGGACTTATATTTTAATGAATTCCTTTCCTGGCTTAACTAGAGAAGAGGAGGGAGGGGGGTGAAGTGGGGAGGGTGGAGTTGGGAAAGGAAAGTGGGCCCCCGTTGGACACAGGTTAGTTCATCCTTCAACAAACCCCCACAGTGGCATCCGTGTGTCGGCCCCCTCTCAGCATCTGGAGTGCTGTCACGCAGAGAGACGGCGAAGCACTCCATGGTGCTGACAATCTTCCGCGCCACAATAAATTGAATGTCTCGAGGAGCGGCATTTGTAAAACAAGACAAATAATGAATTATTGTTATGACGCACTCTTCAGCTCCTTTCCTTTCCTGTGCATATCTGTGCTGCATTTCTGTTTGTTGCCTCCAAGCTTTCTCCATCCATCTACGTATCTCTGTATCTCTCCCTGTTTCTCCATACGGGTCTCTCTATCTGCAGGCTGTCACAGTTGGCTGTAGTCTGTGTCTCTGTCTGCTGATATCTCTGCTGAAAGCCTGCTCTGCCCCATCCCTCCACCTCCTCCTCCTCCTCCTCCCCCCTGACTGCTGTCCCGCTCTGTCACTGTACAGAGACTGTGATTTAGGCACAAGCAGGAGGGATGCGTCTTTGTGGGAACAGTGGCCTGATCCAGCACTGGAATATGATGTTACCAATTTTTTTGATTTTCTCTAGTTTGGCCAAACATTGGGTTGTGGTTGTGTAGAAATGAAGCTTTGATAATATGAAATGTTTGGCTGATGCTTGTATGATTTTTAACATTTTAAATGGATATGCTCCACCTCCAGTATGTGAGTTTGTGACACAGAAGAATAATAATGGCAGAGCAACACGATCAATTACTAGAGTAGACTGTTCTGTGCAGTTTAGACATACAACATTTGCTTGGTCTTTAAGGGGTATTACAAATTATTCAACATTTAAATACAAGATAAAGAAATGGCTATAAGCAAATCAAGTTTATAATCATGTGTAATTCTTTTCTCTAGCTTTTTATGCAATTTATATTATATGTTTTGTCTTTTTGATGTGTGTAACTTTACTGTTATTGCATGTGTAGTAATGTGTTTTTTGATTTTAGGTTGCCTTAGCGCTTGTGGCTAACTCTGCCTTATTTACAGTTTTACTGTAGATTAATGAGCATTGTCCTGGTTAAATAAATACATTTCAAATTGCATGCATCTGCAAATTCACATAATGAAAGAATGCTTGACCGATAAAAGATAAAAGCATCATAGGTAGACTTTGTTACTCATTATAAATAATAACAAGTTTATGTATGAACTTTTTGTAAACGTTTAATATAATATAATGTAGGGCGACGCAGTGGTGCAGTAGGTAGTGCTGTCGCCTCACAGCAAGAAGGTCGCTGGTTCGAGCTTCGGCTGGGTCAGTTGGCATTTCTGTGTGGAGTTTGCATGTTCTCCCCGCGTTCGTGTGGGTTTCCTCCGGGTGCTCCGGTTTCCCCCACAGTCCAAAGACATGCAGTACAGGTGAATTGGGTAGGCTAAATTGTCCGTAGTGAATGAGTGTCTGTGGATGTTTTCCAGAAATGGGTTGCGGCTGGAAGGGCATCCGCTGTGTAAAAACATGCTGGATAAGTTGGCGGTTCATTCCGCTGTGGCGACCCCGGATTAATAAATGGACTAAGCCGAAAAGAAAATGAATAATATAATATAATATAATATAATATAATATAATATAATATAATATAATATAATATAATATAATATAATATAATATAATATAATATAATATAGGGGGCGACGCGGTGGCACAGTAGGTAGTGCTGTCGCCTTACAGCAAGAAAGCCGCTGGTTCAAGCCTTGGCTGGGTCAGTTGGCATTTCTGTGTGGAGTTTACATGTTCTCCCAGTGTTTGCATGGTTTTCCTCCAGGTGCTCCGGTTTCCCCCACAAGTCCAAAGACATGTGGTAGAGGTGAATTGGGTATGCTAAAAATGACCGTAGTGTATGTCTGAGAATGAGTGTGTGTGCTTCTCAGTGATGGGTTGTGGCTGGAAGGGCATCCGCTGTGTAAAACATATGCTGGATAAGTTGGCGGTTCATTCCGCTGTGGCGACCCCAGATTAATAAAGGGACTAAGCCGACAAGAAAATGAATACATAATATAATATAATATAATATAATATAATATAATATAATATAATATAATATAATATAATATAATATAATATAATTTTTAATTGAATTATTTTCAATATTTAATTTTTTAATTAATAAATAAAATTACACTTTACCGCAAGGTCCCGTTTGTTAGCATTAGTTACCATTAAAACATGCAATAATCCTATTAACATTAATTTCAACATTAATAATAAACATCTTCTGACTTCTATTATTAATGTATTAGTAAATATTATTTATTAACTGAGCTAATATGAACTAACAGAGAGCTGCTTATCTTGTGAGTTAATGTTAATTAAAGCATTAAACTGTCCCTACAGGATTTTGCATGTCTAGTGGTTCATGGAATCAAAAAACTTAAAAAAAAAAAAAAGAAAAAGTGTATTTTTACAGCAAAACAAGTATTGAAGCAAATAATGCCATGTTTGTCATTGTGTTTGTCATTTTCAGGACTCTTCTGTGTGAAGCTGCCTCCAGGTGCTCTGGTTTCCCCCACAGTCCATAGACATGCTCTATAGGTGAATTGGATTAACTAAATTGGTCCTAGTGTATTTGTGTGAATGAGTGTATATGGATGTTTCCCAGTACTGGGTTGTGGCTGGAAGGGCATCCGCTGTGCAAAACATATGCTTGATAAGTTGGTGATTCATTCCGCTGTGGCAACCTCTGATAAATAAAGGGATTAAGCCGAAAAGAAAATGAATGAACGAATGAATTTTTAGGACACACACATGTGTCTAATACAAAATGTATTATAAAACTTATTATTAGTAATTCATTATGTATTCAAAAACATTTTAAGTATGACATCACATCCTGTCTGCTATTTATTATCAAGTACTACTGCAGAAAAATAACTGAAGGAATTTGCACAGTTTCTTTTCCCTTGGGACAATTTAGGATTTGATGTTGTTTTGGGCTTTAACTGTGATCCAACATCAAAAACACCTAGTCTCCTCCTGGATAAAAAAAATCTACAATGGGCTTCAGTGTTAGACAAAATATACCCGTTTTCTCCCCCGCCAAACGACACTGTGGATCTCCACTGGCCAAGCATTTGACACCCTGCTGCTTGACGCCCAAATCAACACGGCAAGATATACGGCTGGAGGCCAGTGCAAATTTGCATGCAACATCTCTGACTACTTAATTCTGCTTTGATCTCAGTTTCCTGAAGAGGGGATTGTGTGCTCTACTGCGTGGAAACACTTTTGTGTGAGTCAGTGTGCTGTACATCATCCACCCTATGAAGAATCCCAGGCTTTGCCTCTTTCTAGTCACTCTCTTTCCTCCCTCTGTTGCTCTCTTTCACTCGCTTTTCTGCCTCTCACTCTCTCACTCTTTGACTCCAGCGGGCTTTAATGCCTTTTCTTCAAGGACAAGCATCTACTGCACATCATCTGAATAAGACTTTGAGTCAGCATGCCCTCCTGGGGCTTAAGTCCAGCCAAATGCCCCCGAGGCCCTGTTTTAACACCAGGCTACTTTTGTCGATAAATATTAATATTGGAACCAAGTACATCCAGTCCTGCAGCCACATCCAACTCTTTTCTCACTGTGACTGAGGGAAAAGGCAGTGGCATGGCAATGTCATTTTGCGGCTGTGACAGCAACATTCTCTGGATGTAGATATGAATACTGTGTATTTAAAGTAGTGGAGCGCATTAAACCGCCACGCATTAAAATCCAACCAAATGTATGAAAAAAAATAACACCCACTGGGAAATCTGGCTCACTTGACTAAATCGATTCTTACAAATTGTTTAGAATTATTAGCCCCCCTTTGAACTTTATTTTCTTTTTTAAATATTTCTCAATAGATGTTTAACAGAGAAAGGAAATTTTCATAGTATGTCTGATAATATTTTTTCTTATTGAGAAAGTCTTATTTGTTTTATTTTGGCTAGAATAAAAGCAGTTTGAAATTAAAAAAAAAACAAATTTAAGGTCAAAATTATTAGCCCCTTTAAGCTATATTTTTTCGATAGTCTACAGAACAAACCACTGTTATACAATAACTTGCCTAATTACCCTAACCTGCCTAGATAACCTAATTAACCTAGTTAAGCCTTTAAATGTCACTTTAAGCTGTATAGAAGTGTCTTGGAAAATATCTAGTAAAATAATATTTACCGTCATCATGGCAAAGACCAAATAAATCAGTTATTAGAAATGAGTTATTAAAATTATTATGTTTAGAAATGTGTTGAAAAAATCTTCTCTCCATTAAACAGAAATTGGGGAAAAAATAAACAGGGGAGCTAATAAATCAGGGGTGTTAATCATTCTGACTTCAACTGTATATAGCAGAGACATTTTGTATCTATAGAAACAGCCCAGCTAAAGCAGATCTTGACTGCATTACAGTTTTATATCACTACATGATTTCAGATATTTCTATTATAGCCTACAACATCCAAAAAATCATATCACATTTAATGTCTTGGGTGTGCATTATTTTCTAACAATTCAATAGCCTGTCATCAGTTATTGCTTATTTATAATATTTTACGTATGATGACTTACTTAAGATATATTTGACCATCAGTGAGATAGACATAGATCAAAATGAGCCCATTTAGAATGCAGTGGAGATTAAATTATCCAGAAGAAGGCCAAAGTGATAGCAACAGAGCAACAGCCATAGCAACAGAGGCTGATTTCTAGACCACTGCATATTTACAGTCACTGACTCATCCAAGTCCCACCAAAAATTCTTCCATGAAAGATAAATGTAGGATAAAAATGACAGAATAATGCAGATAATCTTAAAGGAACACTCTCGTAATGTGAAACAATTGAATTTTAGCATTTTTTTTAGGGACTAAGCCAAAGGAAATCGAGCGAGTGAGTGAATGAATCCATTTAGCCGATTTCCGGGTTCAACAAGAATAGCATAGACCATTGAATCAAACTAGACCATTAGCATTCATTCATTAATTTTCTTTTCGGCTTAGTCCCTTTATTAATCAGGGGTCACCACAGCGGAATGAACTGCCAACTTATCCAGCATGTTTTATACAGCGGATGCCCTTCTAGCCATAACCCAACACTGGGAAACACCT
This sequence comes from Danio kyathit, assembly GCA_903798195.1. Lineage (NCBI taxonomy): Eukaryota > Metazoa > Chordata > Actinopteri > Cypriniformes > Danionidae > Danio > Danio kyathit. The sequence continues at coordinate 32,885,261 of LR812533.1, read as the reverse complement.
ATACACTGTTGCATTGACACACATACACTACGGCCAATTTACCTTACCCAATTCACTTATACCGCATGTCTATGGACTGTGGGGGAAACCGGAGCACCCGAAGGAAACTCACGTAAACATGGGGAGAACATGCAAACTCCACACAGAAATGCCAACTGACCCAGCTGGGGCTTGAACCAGCGACCTTCTTGGTGTGAGGCGATCGAGTTACCCACTGCGCCACTGTGAAGCCAGACCAGTAGCATCTTACTAAGCTTATTACAAAAAAAAAGAGTTTAGACTTTTCTGTATTAAATCATGTACCAATACTGATGGAAAATTAGCCTATATCCAAAAAAGTGAAGTGATCTTTTAATGGGCAAATAGTTAAACTCTGGAGCTGGAATTGATCGCCAGTTCAGTGCTGGACAGGGTAAAAATCTGTTTTTCTAAACAGTGCATCTTGAAGTTTAAGAGAATTTGGACTGAAAGCCCAAACTGCAGTGACCAAAACCTTCATCAGCATATTTAATTTATTTGGAACCGATAGGAAACATTATGCTTGTCATCAGACAGAACCCAAAGTGTGTAAAGAAGTCAGTGAAAGGTGGATGCAGAAGTTCCTTGAAAACTGAAAACAATGAAAGAAATGAAATGGTCAGTCTAGAGTCCTGATACAAACTTGATAAAGATTCTCTTGAAAATCCTTCCTACTAATCTACTGCTGTAACTTTCAGAATTTTTTTTGCGCGGGGGTGGGGTAGGGGGTAGGGGGGAATGCAGGGCATTGGATGGCAGAGGGTTGTCTCGGACGACAGTGAAAAGGGTTGGGGAGTCGCGGAAGAAAGTGAAAGTGAACAGCAGACGGGGGAGGAGGGTGGTTGAGGAGGGAGATCGGTAAAATGAGGTGCCGGATCTGATTTCAGAGGTGCCGGATCTGGCGTGTTCCAGCACAAATTAAACCTTGCTGTGCTTTCAACAAATTTAGGAGATTTTGTTCAAGTCTAATGAATTTTGTATGAAAAAATCTAAAAAAAAAAAAAAAAAAAACAATTCTGAAAAAATCAAACTTATATAAATTGCTATACTACTATACTGGAGAAATAAAACCTGCTTGAAGGCTGAGAAAACAAATATAAAAGATTCAAAATGGTTAGTACATATAATATTTCCTCTTAGACAACTACTTGGAATGGTGCCCAAAACATATGAAGAAGAAAAAAACACACACAGGCAATGTAGGACAAAGAAAAGCATCAGCGATAACACAATACACACAAAGCAAGCACAAATGACGCATTACATAGCGAATTAGCCGCTAGTCTGTTAGCATTTCTCTCTAGCGAAGCCCACCTGAGACAGAGCTGCCTCACTGTTCAGCAAGCTGTGGCTTCTGTCCCGAGCCCTGTTTCAGTCTGCTCTCCGAGCCAGATTCATTACCACTTGCAGCAGGGGTATTAAGATATGGCTGTATTAACAAAGTTGTCCGGTATCTTAATTGAATCTATCCCTGCTGCACAGCATCTGGATTATGTTTACCTGAAATATAAGCAGCTCGGCACTGGAACGTGGGCCCACTGATAAAACACTGGGTTATTCGTTCCAATCCTAATCCCAACTATAATTCGTTCCCGCTGGATGTATCAGCTTGGTTTAAGCTGCCGATTCGTTTCAGGATGGAAGTATTTGCAGGTGGGTTAATATATTACAAGATGAGTATGGATGTTGATCATTTTCTTCCCACAAACAGAGCTGGAGCTAAGAGAAGTGTGTCCCACTTCACGTACTCATGCACAATTCTATTCATTTAAAAAAAATATATAAATAGTGCAAGTATTGAGTTCACACTGAAAAATCCAAAAGAAAAAAAAGTGCATTTTAAAGGGGTCATATGATATGTGATTTGTGTATGTAGCTGCTTGTGAATAAAGAAGATCTGCAAAGTTACAGATTGCCTATAAAAGTATTATTTCCTGACTAAAATAGAAGACCTGATAAAAATAAATAAATTAAAAACCTGCCTTAATCAAATTCTCCCTCCCATATCTATGCCAGTATTTGGAAATAATTGGTTAATGCTGCAAAAGTTCTATGCAAAGAAGATGGGGTTTTAGGTATCATATTAGTGCTGTTTGAGCAATGTCATGGAAAAGGTGTTCATTTGGCTTTCCAAAAACTGTTGATTTATTCAGAGTATTGACTGCAGTAGAGCTGTACAACTCAAAATGGGGAAAATGGTGAACTTCAGCAAAGTTAGGAAGTATTTTAGAAGTGCAAAATCACCATTAACCTAAAATATAAATATTCAGTTTATTTTATGTAACAGACATCTACATAAACTATATTGAAATAATAAATTGTCTAAATAAATTTATAGCATAAATATTACATATTTATGAAGAAATGCTTCTATTTCATACATTATTATCAACATACTCATACTGTAGGCCCATTCTGAAAATGTAGCCCTATATGTTTCTGGAGATTGCGAATTATGTAGCCAGAAGTACTTATGACTGCATTTCGTCTTTAAAACGAACGCTTCAGGGTGATATGATGCCGTTCCTTTTTGTGCTTACCAGCTGACCACTTACCTCCGTATGGACGGCTTTCTCGCTGTTACCAGTTTGTCCAGTTAGCTTGCCATGTATGTCAATGGACTTGAGACACAGAGAGGAGTTGACCACAATGTCTGGTGAAGAACAGTTCCAGAAAGCAGGTAAGACAAAAATACAATTCAAAAAATTAAATAAACAAATAACAGGGTGGAAATGTGGTAAAATCTGAAAACGTGGCAAAAGTAAGACGAGGGCTTTTCTTTTTCTGCATTGTTTTTTATAGTTGTCGGTTAGGTTTAGGGAAGTGAGTGGGCAGGTCAATCTGTGCTTTTGAAAATACTGTTTGTTGGGTTTAGGGACAGAGGAGGGTGGGTCAGTTGATCGGTAAGTCAGTCAGTCAGTCATTCGGTCAGTTGACAGCGGCCTCTAGTGGATTAACGTGAGAACAGCAGGCGCGAATGGCACTGGCGAGAGAAATCTGAGATCTCAAATTGCGTACACAGCAGCCTCTGGTGGATTCACAAAAACAAAAACTGCAAAAAAAAAAAAAAACGTAGCTCCTGGGATGTATTTGGCGGTCTCCAGAAATGTATAGAGAGGTACATTTTTAGAATGAGCCTGGGTTGAGTATTATAGTCAAGCAATCGATGTGCAATTTTGAGAAGCTCCAATGCTATCTTACAGCCACTTTAATTTAGTGCCTAATTCGTATAAATTTGTACAATCTCATTCTTGCAATTTAGTATGATTTGCTCATCCCCCAATGATTGTTGGGTTTAGGAGTGGGATTTGATGCCAAGCCTCCTTTTAAAAATTGTACATTTTCATATCACTGAAACTGACAAAAAGCCACTAACAAAATGTTAAATAGTGACGTTTCCTTGTAAGATCAAACTAGAATCTCTCTAACTTGCCCCTTTCTTGCACAACTTTTCCCATCTACATAGACGTAGGGACTGTAGACTGTAGTGCAGCAATTCCGGGCCTTGCCAGACCACCCCCCCCCCCCCCCCCCCCAACCCACACACACACACACACATCCATGAAGTGATCCTTGTGTGTTAAATAAGACACAAAATAATCTGTTTAATTCAATTTTAAATCAGTTTATTGCAAAAATCCAGTGGTTTGTGTACAGTGCATGCATACTATTCTCATGACAAAATTCATGTCAAAGCAAAACAATGTTTGACGCTACATTTCACTCACCTGTCACAGCTTTAAATCTAAAGTGTAGGGGGGTGGAGCTTTCAAATTATCATGATTAATGACAAAATAATCATAAAAATGTCACACACTTGATGACTGAGTGCATAGTGTAGAAGTCCACAATGCGTCATCTGGGACACAACTTAAAAACTGTAAAAAAGGCAGGGTTCAACATAATTCCTTCATGTTGTCCCAACACAAATCTGTTAAGCTAACTTAATTGTTTTTACAAATTTAGGTAGATTGAACATAAAACAATTAAGTTGACCCAAAAAAACGATGGTTCGAGGCTTGGCTGGGTCAGTTGGCATTTCTGTGTGGAGTTTGCATGTTCTCCCCGTGTTGGCGTGGGTTTCCTCCGGGTGCTCCGGTTTCCCCTACAAGTTCAAAGACATGCGCTATAAGCTAAATTGGCCATAGTGTGTGTGTGTGATTAAGTGTGTATGGGTGTTTCCCAGTGATGGGTTGCAGCTGGAAGGGCATCCGCTGTGTGAAACATACGCTGGATAAGTTGGCGGTTCATTCCGCGGTGGCGACCCCAGATTAATGAGGGGACTAAGCCAAAAAGAAAATGAATGGATGAAGAATATAATAAATAAATACTATAATATTTAAAACTAAAATATTCTGCACTTGGACTCACTGAAGAGAGTAATGCTGCTTAAATCTGGATATAAGCACCTTGCTCAAGGGCAAAACCCCCAGGATCTGCACCCCTCACCTCTTAAAGAGGACCTTTGAGCCAGAGCTGGACTGGTGTGGATGTTCAGGTGCTCTTCTAGAAGGGAAGGGGGTCTGTATGAAAGATGGCTTTGTGGTGTCTGGGTGCACGAGCTCAGGACACTGCAATTTTGTCCTTCACGGGGTGACATTCCCTCACTCAAGATATCCTAGTGCTTATTTCTTTTCGGCTGAAGGCTGATGGGTTAGTCGTGTATAAGGGAGGGAACTAAATATGCTGCTTTGTGTGTGTGTGTGTGTGTGTGCGTGTGTGTGTGCGTGTGTGTGTGCGTGTGTGTGTGTGTGTGTGTGTGTGTGTGTGTGTGTGTGTGTGTGTGTGTGTAGGTCTACCTGCTGTGCCACCACTCTTGAGAACATTTCAGTCAGCAAGTCCTCATGTGTGTCATAAATCAAGCCTCAGCAGCCAAGGACACACTACTTGTGACACAAACACACACATGCAGGTATACACGCCAGTTTCTATAGTTTTTACACTGTGATATGATGTTAAATATAAAGCTATCACATTTTACAATAAGACTTACACTTTTATAATATATATTTAGTAAATTATTTTATAGAAATAACATTAAATTATAATATAACAACAATATTAATTATATAAGTACATTTATTTATTTAAATTTATTTATATATTTAATGTATGCATTTAAGCTATTTTATAAAATGTATAGAACATCATTAGAAGTTATTTATCTTATACTTGCAAATACTTGTTTTGGTTTTGATACAGTTTTTTTAATTAAATTATATATTTTTTTGTAAACATAAAATAAATTTATGTTATTATATTAAGCATTTTTATATAATAATAATAATAATAATATTCATTCATTCATTTTCTTTTCAGCTTAGTCTCTTTATTAATCAGGGGTTGCCACAGCGGAATGAATCGCCAACTTATCCAGCATATGTTTTTTTGTAGCGGATGCACTTCCAGCCGCAACCCAACACTGGGTAACACCCATACACTCTTGCATTGACACACATACACTACGGCCAAGTTAGTTTATTCAGTTCACCTATCACATGTCTTTGGACTGTGGGGGAAACCAGAGCACCCGGAGAAAACCCATGCGAACACAGGGAGAACATGCAAACTCCACACAGAAATGCCAACTGACCCAGCCGGGGCTCGAACCAGTGACCTTCTTGCTGTAAAGCGCTCATGCTACCCACTGCTCCACCGTGACACCTATAATAATAATAAATTCATAAATCAAATAAAAGAATACACACTTTCTAAACACATGGACAAATTCATGATGTAATCGTTACACTCCATTTAGTCATTCCGTCTCTCTTTGCTTCTACACTGAGTTCTTACAGACACAGAAAGGTCTGCATGTTTGAATAGGTGTGTTTGAGTGTGTATGGACATGTTCACTCAGTGCTCGCCTCCACGCACCGCTCTCTCTCTCCCTTTGCCCCGGTTCTCCCAGAACAGATGCCAGGAGTGTGGCACGCATGTGTGTGCTGGGGGAGCGGGTTAATTGGGGTAGTAGTGGGGGTTAATTTCAATTAAAATTTCAACTAATGGAGGTCAGGCAAGTGTCTGCAAACACCTGATTAAAACAAATGGTCCTGCCAGTCAAAACTTTATCTTGGTCACCCCCCGGCGGAGCGTCCCAGCAAGGTGGATGCAAGAGGAAGAGATGACTAATGTCGATCCGACGGAGGGGGCACTTGTTAGCGTAGCATCTGCTGCTAGCAACTCCGAAAAGAGAGAAAGAGAGCGATAATGTGTGAGTGTGAGATGAGTTTGCAGGGGGGACACGCTCTCATCCCTATCTGATCGTAGGCTTGCTGTGCCGACTGCTGCTGCCATGCTTCTCCATGCTTCTCCATGCGTGCCACAGCAGCTCTAACATCTGGCAGGGCCCTGGAGGTGCGCACCCGGCCCGGCACCCCACCGATGCTAAATATGGCGCGGGGTTAACGGAGAGATCCCTAATCACTTAGCTACTGTCTGGCAGCTCCGCCACCACTGCTTCTTACTCAACTACAGACATCTGTGGCGCCGGCAGCCATTCGCTTCATCTCTTTTACTGCGTCTTCTTTCTGTACACTTGTGAATTGGGCTGAGGTAAGGTTTCATGTGTTGTGTTCAAAGTTTGAAGTGTTTGGGAAGGGAAATTAGCATGGTTAATGGGTCAAAGATGAGATTTCCAATTTTGGTGTCTACATTAAGATTAATTTAGAGAATTATTTTTTATACAGTATTTACAAAAAACAAAGATATTGCAAGGGTCTAAAAAGTCAAAATATGGTTCAAATAAAATTGTCAAAAAATGCAGGGTTCCACACAATTCATTCATGTTGTCCCAACACAAATCGTTTAAGTTAACTTAACATTTTTAACAAATTTATGTGGATTGAACATAAAAAAATAAGTTGTCCCACTGAAATCTCAAGAATTGTGTTGTTTCAGCGCATTTTAAGTAGTTTGAACAAGTAAAAAAATATATTTTTTTGTGTACAGTGCAGTGGTTCAGACTCTAATATTGTAAATTGAAAAAAAAACACATAAAACACAGACCCGTAGCCAGCCTAGTGTATGGGGTAGTTCTTTTTTCTCAAAATGTGGACCTATTTGCAGTTTTTGCCTCATTTTTTTTTTTTTTTATAATTATTTTTTAGGGGTTTTCACCTTTATTTGATAGGACAGTAGAGAGTATTGACAGAAAAGAATGGGGAGCAGAGAGAGGGGAAGGATCGGCATAGGACCGCGAGGCGGAATCGAACTCGGGTCGCCGTGAACACCAGAGTGCATGTGTCGACGCACTAACCACTACACCACTGGCACCGACATGCCTCATTTTTTATTTAATTATGAGATTGAAATTCTGCATTTATTGACAAATTTAAGCACTATTTTTATTCAAATTAATTTTAATATGGGCCGCTTTTAGGGGCTTCACACTTTTTTCTGTCATTTTTTGTTTCAAGTTGTGAAGTTTATTTATAAACTAATTTCGAGAGGATTATGTGATTATGATTAAACACGGCTGGTTCTGCATTAACTATGTATGATCCACCAATCAGACGATTCCTAACCAACTATAAAGAGCCAGGGTTTCTCACTGCAGTCATCTTCGATTTGAAGAATCCCCCTTCCACCCCTACTCCTCCACCTTTCCCTTCATAGGGCAGCATGGTGGCCCAGTGATTAACACTGTTGCCTCACAGCAAGAACGTCACCAGTTCTAGTGCTTTAACAGGCTGGCTGTTGTTTCTGTGCGAAGTTAGCATGTTCTTCCCGTGCTCGCGTGGGGTTTCCCCTTTTTTATTTCTCCTGTTTCCTGGATTTCCTGGAAGTGTGAACTCTTTAAAACAAGATTTAGAAAAAAAGTTACTTGTAAACTGTTTTCTCTTTAAAAAACAAACAAAACAAATACAGTAGTGAAGGATGTTTTCTTGCAACAGCTGGATGTTGGACTCATGAAAAATAATAGTTTGCATTGGCCAAAACTGATTAGCTGAAGTTAATCCCCCCGACTATAGGCCTGAAACACCTAAGTGTTTTTTAAGTTAAAATATGAATAAAATGATTTGTTGGCATGTTTAAATAAGTTTTGGCTTCACTGTATGTCTTGAAGAAATATGATGTCCCTACTTTGAATTTGTGCTTACACAGCAGTAAGTAGTGAACACATACACATACGCATACGCATACGCATACGCATACGCATACGCATACACATACACAATCACACACCTGGAGTAGTGAGATGCCATTTTTTGCAGTGGCACCCAAGGAGCAACTGGGGTGCCTTGTTTATGGGTCTCACCTGAGTCCTGGTATTGTAGATTAAGGAGAATACTGTATATTTCCTCCCCTAACTACAATCCTTCTGTCATGACCACTCTCTCGATTTAGTGTGGTAATAAATATGTATATGGCAATGTTTATGGGTTTGATCTTGGCGGTATAGATCTGCTATGCTGCTGCTACTTATAATGGCAGTGCAAGTACAGAGTACACACTCAGAGTTTCATGGCAGAAATTGTACTTGGCAGTACTGAGAGTTAAATCCTCAACCTTTGGGTCACAAGAACGAAATAATTATTGAAAAATAAAATGTTAAAAATAATGAAAAACAACCAGTGGACTTTTACCCTATTTTTTAAGAGGTAATTTTAAAATCAATATAAAAAACATGTGGTTAAATATTTAATAAACATACTGTGAGAGGCAACAAACATTTTATTTACTTTTATTTTTTAAAGTAGAAGTTACTCGTTACTGATCAAGCTCTCGATGACCATAATGACAGCTTATATTGTAAAATGAAGTAGAGGTTTTTTCTTTTAAGCTAATGTGTAATGGTATTGTGAGGTCAGTGTTTTGCAAACAGAAATTATTCATAAATATTGCTGTAAGCAGTCATTTTGGGCCCAGGTATGTCAGAATCAAAGTGACAAGACAAGTAAGCATGGCACTGAGCATATTAATTTGAATATATAAGGATTCACTTTATTTTTTAGGTATGAATAGTGTTATCCTTTAAAAAAAATTTGTTTCACTTCTGAAATTTTTGCAAAACTTCTGTATACAAATGTAAAGTTTGATCAAAAGTAAATCAACCAACGTGAAAACATGTGCACAGATAACTAGATATGCAATCAGTAATAGAAAACTTCTGCATATATCTAGACAATTCTATTGCATATGCAAGTCTTATTTCTTTTTCTTTTTTTGTGTGTGTAAATGTCATTTCAGAGGCTCTACAGACTGAGGTGGCAAATGCAATTAGCGAAAACACCACCAAAACAGATCTGCGGCGTGATTTCAAGCTGACGCATTAGCTGCGAGTAGCTGCCATGTGTGTGTACATGTGTGCAGGTGTACCTCCGGGTCCCTGCGCTCATGTGTGGCGGCTGAGCTGCGGTCCCAGCAGAGAGCGGCGAGCCGGGCTCCGTGAGAAACCACAGCTTTATTGTGCTTGGCCCCAGGCAACCCTGTTTACCGAGCCTGCCACACGTCAGCTTTACAATGGCGCAGATGTGTGTAGCAGCGGATTTGGAGCTTGTATTTAGCTGCCAGGAGTGACGGTGATGAAGTAGCAGTGATAAACTGATAGATTGGCTGCCACTGAAATTTTGGGAATGGGTCAGATAAACATGGCAGAGGAAAAGCTCTCTGTGTTCCGGTGATAATAAACTTGTCGTTCTGCGGGTGCATTAGATTCCAGACCTGAAGAAATTACAGGGGAAAGAAAGAGGTAGAGGCTGAGGGACGTGAGGAAAAAACAGTAGCCTTTGAAAAAAGCAAGGGCTGAGATAGAGAAAGAGAGAAAATGAAAGAGCGTCTCGGATTGGACTTACAGCAGCCTGCCAACACTAGGTTTTAAGGGTAGCCCTGCAGACTGATGGGATTTCAGATCGTTGGCTCACAAATCATTAGCCGTTGTCACTGTATAGTGTAGATATGTTTGAGAAACTCCCTTACCTTCAAAATATATGGCATGAAAGAGGAAATCTGTGTTCCAGAGAAACAGCTAATTCACCATTCCCTAAGCAAAAACGAAATGCTAAGATCTATTTCTGTTGGATATCAGCCACATTGTATTCTCATTATTTTGTCATGATTGGATATTCATCACCGAATGCGTAGTAAATCGCTAATGCTTTAGACGAGAGCAAGAATCCTCCCTAATCTCTGTGTGGCTGCATTTCTGATGGCATGCTCGGTAAGAATAAACAGAAGTGTTGGTTCACACCTTCCTCTCCTCAGAGAGCTCCCTAAACAAAAGTGAGAAGAGAACCACAGATATCGACTTCACCCCTCCGCCCACTTCCCGCCTTTACCCAGCGGCGCCGCAGGCTAAACACCCAAAGATAGTAGAACTAATCCAGGGAGGAAGAGGTCGCGGAGCTGGTTATGCATTTGAGGAGAGAGAAAAAGAGCTGATGTGTTTGAAATCAGCTCTGTATTTGAAAGGAAAGAGGTGTTGACATTCTTATCTATCCATCAGACTGTTGATCTATGAAATCAGGGCTCTGATAGGGAAGGGAAGTGGCTCTTCCAGATCTTTCCTGGTTTATATTGGATTATTTTGTCTTCATCATATCAAATTCCAAGCTTTCAATTGTACTTTATTCTGATGCATTTGGCCAGTATACTGTACATTAACTGCACTAGGTTTGCTGATATCGCTTAAACCCCGTTTTGGCTTCAGCATGCCTTAATTCTAAGAGGCAGAGATTTAACAAGGAACTGGGGACATTTCTCACAGTTGGTACACATCAGTGATGTGAATCTGAGATGCTTTTTGGCATGGTGTGTCATCCTGCTAGGAGTAGCCATGACAAGACAATGCTCAATTTGTACAAAAATGGACCAAAGTGTACAAAAGAAAAAAAATCTCACACCATTACACCATAGCCAGCCTAAACCATTGATAAATGCAGGATGGGTCCATGTTTTGATGTTGTCTTCTGACCGAATTCTGTCTCTACTGAAATCAAATCTGATCCGATCATGCAAAATTTTCCCAATCTTCGGTAGTCTCAATGTTGAGTGTGCAAATTGCTTGCTTACAAAACACTGGCACTGCACCCTCTTACCCCCACCTGCTCCCGAAGGTCTATATCCCCTCCTATATTACCTCCATTTGGTTAGTGAGCACTGCCTTGTGGTACCATCACAGAGAGGCTATAAGTTCCTTTCCAAAATCATTCATTGTTCCTCTCTAGTGGAACCCAGCAGGCACACAACGTCATAAGATAATATAAAATAATATAAGATTAGATTTAGTTTGTGATGTTGGGTCACCAAAATTCAATGTTGTGTTGGAAAGTGACCAAAATCCAACATCGAGCCAACATATCAAACCAAGAACATATTGACATAAAACACACACAATTATTCAACCAAACTTCAAGGTCTTATAGATGTCATAGTGGTAACGTCCACGCAAAGTCAAGCTGTAACATCATTAGACAGTGATATTTGGTTGTTTTTAGGTTGTGTTGGAAAGTGATGTTCTGACATCAACCCGATTGTCATTTCCACCCAAAATGCTACGTCCCCACAACGTTGGGGTACAACCATAGACTGTAAAAGATATGGACGTAGTATCCGTGACGTCACCCATAGGTTTACGAAGAACCCAAAAGAAGCTACCAGTAGGCGTGGCCAACAGTTGCCATTTTGTTTGCGCGTCATCGCACCAACCGGGGCATACCATACAAGGGCAAAGAGGCGGAGTGTGAGCGGAGCTACAGACGCATACTGGCATTCTGCTTAGGCAGGTTTCCTATGGGAGAAACACTTAATACATCATTACCTGCGACTCGTTTGTGTTCTGACACACATGTGCTTGGTTGTATACTTTATCAATAAAGTGTTTAGACTTTTAAAAACACTGTTTCATAAGAAACGTCATAGGCACAATACTTAGTGGCTCAATGTATTACCCATTGAGCCACTAAGCATTGTGCTTATGACATTTTTCAACAGGAGGAAAGTGCGAATTACTTCCAAACACTTCGGATATAGTCTGTGTTAGTAAATGCAAGGTTATTGATGAAATCCAGGCAGAACACCGTATAACGCTTTAGACGACTGTTTAGAGCCTACAGCTAATCAATCTGTCAGATTCTGGAGTGCATTACAGGTCTAAAGAACATTATAAATGATAAAACAAATACATTTATAGAGATGGTGTATAAGTATATAATTTCACTCACCTGGGAAACGGAGGCCATGTGAATGATTTGTGAGCACAATTAAGTGCACACAGCATGCCATATCATCTGATAATTGTAAGAAATAATTCCAAAAGGCAACTGACTGTGTAAAGCCACATATAACAACACAAAAATATGATAAATATGCTGAGCTCAGCGGCTAATCAGCCGGAATCAGCTGAGGTGAAGTGACGGCGACCAGCGAGAGCTAGCTGTCACTCAAGTGGCCACACCCTTAATTATGCAGACTTAATATAACCTAATATAAAGGAAACGGATGAGTTATAAAAAAATTCACCCCCTCACAGTTGTCACGAAGGGTAATATTAGCTATATGAACCAAAACCGTTCTTTGTACCAGGCTGTAAACACCTTTTTTTCTGCTGTAAAGTTGGCCATTCTAACAGTGGGCTCAAAAGAAATTTGCTCTATTATGGAGCCAGGACTAGCGGAATTTCGATGAATTGCAGTTTCAGTTACTTCCGTATTGGCTTCCCGAGGGAGAGCGGGAGGTTGCCGCTGGGGTACATTGTCAATCCGACATCATGTTGACGTCCTGTGTCTGCTAGGAATGATCTTCCTGATACATTTGTTTTAGTCATGTCATTACATTCAGGAGTTTTGGAATAATATAGATTTTTTTTAAGGTGAAGATTCTACCAGAATTTTCTATACAAGTGAAAATTATTATATTTGAGTAAACTCGGACCCCAAAAGAAAATAATATTTTTTTTAAATAAATTTAATAATTTTCTTAAGTAAATTTTACATTCACAAATGCAAATTCTCAAATAGTAAACCTACCTTTGAGGTCTTCGTTAAAGATATGGAGAATTATATAAAGTTGATTTCAGGATTGACGAATAAGAAAAATATGCTCTGATTTTAAGATCTTCGATTAAGTAATCTTAAATTAACCATTGTTTTTTTTCATTTCACTTTCTCTCTTTTTTTTTATTTCCTTTTTTCTTATATGATGCTATTTTTTCCATTGTTCTATATTGTACTGTACTTTTTGTCAATGTCACTTGTTGATTGATAGTGTAATCTATGTATTATGTATGGTTATGTATGTTCCTGAATTGAGCAATAAAAAAAATTATAATCCATAAAAAAAGGAAAGGAATGATCTTCCCATTCCCACACGGACTGCAGATTCACTAGTATTATATAAATGACAAATAAAAACCCATCTCCTTCGGAATCACCTGAACCCCTGTGAACAAAACCAGTACCCCTTCTTCCCCCATGGCCCATGCCTCACACTGGTGAGTGGGCTTGACAAACCACCTGTAGAAACCATTTCAGATGTGTAATCACTATTAAAAACCAACTGCAATAAACCAACTGAAACTTTAATGTTCATGCATTGTGTGAAACTGTGAATAATTTTGCTCAGCGGCTCAATCAAACTTAACAGCCTTCAAATCTTCAATGAGGGATACAATTATATTTAAATGATTTATTAAAAGCCTGATCTAAAATGTATTTAATCGATAATGGAAATTTGAACTGTGTGCTGCTGATTCACTAAGAATAACTGCTCGTTTATTTGCGTATAACATTACATTTATTTTTGCTGTGGGTTTTTGATTTACTCAAATAAAAACAGTACTCATAAGAGTAATTTGTCATTGAATTGGACTACACTGGTCATGCACAGATAGCGTGGACAACTCAGCAGAAATGTATTTTTTAAGAAACCCACATTTTAAAATGAAGATTGTGATTAATGGGAAACTCAATATTTTTACTTTGCAAAAGTCTAAGACTGGCCACAGAAGCTTGACATTAATTTGACTAATACAACCAATATTACAGTGCAGTGTATTATACATAAAATGCCATTCATTATGTACAACAGATTATTCTCATCTACGTAGGTAGGGGAATGACAGAATGAGAAAACAGTTTATTACAGCTCACGCAGTTCAGTCAGTCGCACATGCGGTAGAGAGAAAATGAAGTTGTTCATTTATTAGGAGCACCAGATAAACACGAGCTGCTAACACTTTATGTACGTATAATTAAAGGGTAAGCATTGCCACTCAAGGTGAGAAAGAACATTTAAATTCTTTTCCCATGAGCAAGAATTGCTCTTTTAATTTCCCCATCTGAAAGGTCACAGGCAGTGTTCTTGTTTTCCTCCTTAATTGATTCTTAGAATGCACCGCAGTGAATGATGGAGAGTTCAGCAGCTGTGAATCAGCCCCCTTTACCACAAAGGTAAAAGTTGAACCAATCACTAATTGCTGTTATGCAGTCGTGCTGCCTTATAAATAATGTCATGTTGCAGAGACATTGCTTATGTATGCAAACACACTTTTATCTTATCTAAGGCTTGGTCTCCTAAATGTCTCTATATCCGGTCCTTAGAAACACTGTTTACAGATACTTAAAGGTTGCATCCGCAATCAAGAGGGCTGCTCATTTGCTGTTGCCACTAAGTCCGTTATTATTTAACATTAATTTCTTGCTCTACCATCATGCACAGATATGACTTGATGACGCTGACCTGACCTGACCTGATGATTATTTTTTGAAGCTGAATAGCTTAATGTTTTCAAAGGGGGTGCTGCATGGTAGTCTATTTTAAATATTTCCCAAATGATGTGTAACAGAGCAAGGAAATTTTCACAGAATTTCTGATATTTTTTCTTCTGGAGAAAGTCTTATTTGTTTTATTTTGGCTAGAATAAAAGCAGTTTGAATTTAAGTAAACATTTTAAGGTCAATATTATTAGCCCCCTTAAGCTATATTTTTTTCCGATTGTCTACAGAGCAAACCATTGTTATACAATGACTTGCCTAATTACACTAACTTGCCTAATTAACCAAGTTAAGCATTTAAATTGCCTTTAAAGCTAAATACTAGTATCTTGAAAAATATCTAGTACAATATTATTTACTGTCATTACTGTCTTCTCTCCGTTAAATAGAAATTGAGTAAAAAAACAAACGGGGGGCTAACAATTCAGGGGGGTTAATAATTCTGACTTAAGCTGTATATATATTTAGAGCAGTTGTGTCCAGTTATGCTCCTGGAGGGCCACTGTCCAGCATTTTTAGGTCCTATCCTAATTATACACCTAAATCAGCAAATCAAGGTTTTACTATCTATGTAGTTATTAAAATTATGAAGATGTGTTACATTCAAACAATGATAAATATGCAACTTTCTTGAATTGATATGTGTTTTGAATGAATTGTTTGAGAAATCATAATTAAACACATAAGTCACTGGTGTAGTTTGCAACTGTATTAAATCAGGTGAGCAAATAAAAAAAAAAGTTCTTTGCTTACTCCCTTTCGAATCAGTGAGTACGTTTACAGGGACACCAATAATACGATTTTAATATGATTAAGACAATACTCTGATTAAGTGTTTACCATGTAAACAGGGATTTTTGACTCATTTAATTCGACCAATGTCATAATCAAACTAATCAGAAATTAAATTAAGACATGGAGTATGCTGAATTTAGTCGCATTATTGAAGTGCAGTACAGACATGTAAGCACCGCAATCAAACTATTAGCATCGTGTAGGATTTTCGGTGCATTTTGTGACGGGATATTCCATACACACACGGCTGACACTATTCTCTGCACCTACCGAGTCAGTGAAGGACCACAGACACCTGCATCGTGAAATGCGGAGGTTTTTTTTTCCGTACGGCGTGCGGTATCAAATTCCATTAAAACAACACTCTTCCAGCAGTTCAAACTTGCATCCAATATCTTGTTTGTCATGGTGGGGCATGCATGAAATGTTCCTGAATGAAAGTGAAAGTGACAAACTGCACAAATTAAAAATGCAACACCCGAAATTATTGGGTTGCACGGTTACGCAATGATGTTAACCGAATTATGCGTAATAACATGTAAAACGGGATCATAAAAGGAACATTCAAAAAGCAATTCATGCAAACACCTTAATCATATTATTGTCTTATTGAGATTAAGGCAAATAATTTGATTACTGATGTCCATGTAAACGTAGTCAGTGTTGTGTATAAATCAGATGAGGAAATAAATCAATGGTGTAGCCATGCAATATGCAGAAAATATCACTGGGCCTACTAGATAAAATCAAAAACAAAGACAAGCAGAATGATAAAACAATAAAAGCATGCTTGCCAATCAAATTCAAGCACTAGAACGAGAATATATAAAATGCACTTCTTTGCTTTTTGTGACAAAAACTCCATTCTGTGCTAGTATATAAAGTCGAATATTGTCACATGGTGGACAAACAGCCTCTTTATCCATCTGTTTACAGTCTGTCATTGCTATAACTCTGTTTTTACAACCACCGATGTGTATTCACACAGATGAAACCCAAAGTGTCCTTGAAGTTTCCCAATACAACCACACTGACCCAGTTTGCACCATTGCTATATGCATTTAAGTGTAAATATAAAGCTCTAAAAAAAGTCAATAGCTGTGTGAATGCTGTCCATTATTCTCTTTTCAGCTCAAACAGAAGCCTCTAGATGGCATATACAGTGTGAACTCTCCCAACACCTCCAGACTGAATGCATCTGCACTTGCTGAACAGAGCAGCATGAAGGATAACGGGCGGCGAGAAAGGGATTAATACCGTTCATCAGGCGCTCCACCTGCCCCTCTCTTCCACTGACCCATTCCTCAGGCCTCCATCTCTTATCAGATCACCATTCCTCAATGCCGTCAGTGCTCTGTCACTGCCTCGCTCCACTGTCATTTTTTATACCCCAAAAGATGTCTCTCTATATACTGTACGCTTATTGCTCTGATTCCTCCATTCCCAGAGTGGACATGTATGTTGGTAACTAGCCATGAAGTCAGTGTGGACTCACTAAATCCAGCATATAGATTGCTTTACTGTTCTTGAATTCTGCTCCTGATAGTTCCTTTCAGATGAATGGTCTTTCAGTAAGATGCAAATAAAAATGTGCTAATAAACTACATCACAATCAGTACATTTTTCTTTTTGCACAAGTGAATAAAATACCTAAATCAAAAGAATTAGATTTTGCTGTATTTATACAGTATATAAACTACATAAAATTTTATGTGATGAAATAATGTTAGTAATGAACATGATTAAATGACAGTGGATTTTTTTTGCATTTAATCTATAAAATATACTAGTAAGCTATATATTGTGATTTTAGAACTTTTTCTTTGAATACTTTTCCATTAAAGGTGCAGTATGTATGTTTGACACCCAGTGGTTGAACTAGGTATTACACCCTTGGATCAATATGGATCAGCAGATAGTTCACCTCAGATCTTGAAAATAAAATAAACCCTTTAAAATTGAACTTTAGAATTAAACACATACGAGTGATTCAGCATGTACATTTAATTATGTTAAAGAGGGTTAATATGTATTAAATAAAACCATTTCATGAGTGAGTGCATATTCTGTGCTTCTGAATGGCTGTATGTACTGTATGTCGTGTTTCGTCTGGTGCAAACAGCCAAATTGCTCATCACTGCGTATCTCGTCACAAAGCCTGTTAGGACACGGGGTTACAATGTAACCTGCTCATCTAATGTTTATGTTTGTAATATTTATATCATTTGCTAATTAATAACCTCATGTGGAACTGAATCTGCGTCTCATTCGGAGTCTGCTACTGTCCACCAGAGGTCGCATTTCGGTCACAAGCGCATGCTTTCAGTCTTTCTAAATGAATGAAATACGTATGAGGCAACCCGGGGTGCTGAAATATAATTGACTAAACTGGCATTGGGCAGGTTAAAATTACCAAATCAAAGACAGAAGTTCCGGGAGGGAAGGCCAATTTTCAAAGCAGAATATCTGACTTCAGCATTGTTTTTCAGATAAACAAGTATGTTCACTTGGCATGTTTCTTAAACATCTGCAAACATATTATGGAATTTTTATGCTTTAGAAGAGTCAAAAACTTACATACAGCACCTTTAAGTATTGAAAATGGTTTAAGATGCAAACAACATCTATTGAATAGCCTAATTGAATTTCCAGTAATCTATTTTCAGTAATTATTTGTTTCAAAGGAGCTAGATGATGTTTCTTCAAATTGTCATATTCCTTGTTTGAAGGTTAATTTAAAAGATCGCAAGTAAGGTATGTTGGTATAAAGGGTTGAACACACATGAGCAAGTATAGACCTTTTTTTTTTTAGAATGCAAAATTACCCATTATGCTTTGCGTGTATGCGCAAGGAGGATGCTTCGAACTTCAGCAGCTGATGCATATAAAGAGCCAGATTCGGACAGCTTTGAAACGATAGTTTTAATCTATTTTACTTGCTTTTAATGTCTTTGAACTTATGCTGGACTAATACTGGAATACTGGACTGGCACCACCTCCTGGACTGATCATTTAAAAAAAATGTGATCTAATGGGATATTATTGTCAGACGGCATCTTTAGCCATCATTGGCCATTTAAATGAAGCCTTGTAATTGCTAAAGTGAACATTTTCTCTTTCTTTCAAATACTAAACCAACCCAAACAAATGTAATTCTCCAAAATGTTTGACACACACACACGTAGCATGTACTGACCCACTAACACATTGATTTAATAAAGTCACAAAGTGAAACTAAAGTGGCATTTTGAAACACATACCGTGGTAAATCCTACACAACACAAACTAACTAAATGAAACATAACTGTACCCGATTAGAATCAACATGCAAATCAGCCAGAATAGTATTAGTAACAGACTTTTATTTTTGGAAATTGCATGGCTTACATACCTGCTAGTTTCATGCCATTAATGTGGTTTGCTCGTTATAATGCAGTGAGGTATTGAATTAAACCGCATCTGACAGAAGTATAACAGCTTTAACACGTCTTTCTTTCAAAATTAAAGTTTTGCATCACAAAAGCACCCCGTAAGCCACTGAAAACAGTATTGACACCCAGTTGAGAAACGCTGCTCTGGCTGATGACAATTCTTAAAGAAAGTTCTAAGCACCCTACCGGAAGTCGCTGGTCACTATGGCGCTCTCCATGCAGCAACCAAGAAAAAGGTCTAGATAGCACACAGTTATCACAGACGTTTAATTCCTAAACAAAGGGCGCTAACGTGAGTGTGCAGACAGACACACAAAGCTACAGGTATAAAAGCATCATCTAATAATAATAATAAAACACCTCACGCTCATTTTAATAATTTTTTTAATGACGCGCCATCTTAAAAAACTACCAATGGGACTGGCGCATTTGTTCACGTGCCATGCGTTGCTGAAGTCACAGTGAAACACCACTTGGTGGTGCTCAAGCGCAAAATGGTCTAGCTGACGAAGCAAAGAGGAATTGCACAACAAATAGGATTCAACGGTGAGTTTCCTTTAGCTTCATTTTCTTTCATGGCTTGTACGTTTTTCCAGCAAACTTTTGACCACTGATCTTTGTGTGCTGTAGTGGAGGAGGTCAAACAGAATGAAGTGGAAAGCATTCGTGATAAATACACAAGGAAAAGGCATGTGGGTGACGTCTTCTGTGCAACTAGCAAGTGTCAGAAGTGTAACGTTGTGCAGCACCACCTTATTTACCAAGGTATTTATGTTTTTCATTAAGCAATTTTTGCAATGTTTGCACAGTTCTTCTAAAGCCTGCGACTACAGTAGAGACTAGCTGAAGATTAGACTGGCTGGGTTAGTAAATCACTTAGACTAGTTGAAATCTAGGGTAAATATAACAAATAACATGGTTCAAAAATGGTAATAAATAAATAAAATACAATTTTCATAGGAGATATGGACCAAAAAGTGCTCAGATTAATGGTCAATGATTACAGTTTTTTTTTTTTTTAAGTGAACAATTCTTAAAATATGAAGAATTACTCCTCCACAGGGATGCTCCATAACAAACATGATCTACTGAATTCCAATTAGCCCTGTAATATATTCATAAATCATAGCTGTTGGCATGGCTTTTAATTCACTTTGATTAATAGTGACATGTGCTGGAGATAGGCAGCACTGTTTTGAGGTCTCCTTTTGTCTTGGGTGGTTCAGATGATTTCCAGGGAAATCATACAAGAGGATATGAGGGTATCACGCTAATGGATATGGCTCTCTGAGTATACTTATAGACTTACAAATACACGTTTGCACCTGAATACACACGTGCTGCTCCGCTAAACACCTGGACCTCCTCACAAGACGGTTGCTTGCTTGTGTGTACACATTCCTCCCTCAAGTTGATGCTCCAGAAAGCTAATAAAATTGTATTTCATGCCATTCAGCCGAACAACAGATACATATTTGCTGCTTTAATGGAGGCTTTTGAGTGGGCGGCTCCACAAAACAGGAAATTCTCTCAAGTGGACTTTTGTTCAAACAAGCACCTCTCATCAGTCTTTCAGGTCTGTTGAAAACAGTGTCAGATGTGGCATCATCACACTCATTCCGCTCTAACATCTAAAGGATCCGTCACGAGCCGTGTGCATTTATAGAGAGAAAATGCACTGCGAGTGTTTTTCACATGTGCGAGGGAACATTATTGTGTTTCTGAATGCAGACAAGAACATGAAGCTTGCTAGTGTTCACTTAACATGTAAAGAAAAGAGCATATTTTTCTTCACCTTGTCAAGATAGCAATCAGTTTCTTGCATTGACTACAACAATCTGATTTGTTTTTTGGGACAAACAAGTTTTTTGTACGTGTAGTATTAATGAGATATTGCAGGAACAATATGTGTTAAACAGTTTAAGAATGTACAGTGCTCAGCATAATTGAGTACACTCCATTTTGAGAATGAATATTTGTATCAATTTCTCAGTGAATATATGCAATGTATTTTGGTGCATTTAAACAAAACAGATTTATTAAACAGATATATTTATTAAAATAATATTTTAGTCACCAAACAAATTTAGAAATAGAAAGATAATACAATAAAATTCAAGCAAAATATTGCAAATAAAATTACAACCTACAAAATTTCAACAACATTTTTTTTTTCTTTTTTTTTTTTTTGCTTCTCATGATTTTTTTTTTCTCTTTTTTTTAAATTTGTATTTAATATTTTTCTATAACATAATTGTGGATGTACTAGTTTTTGGACCGTTATCATAATTTATATTGTTAGATAAGCTCCAGATTTGGCTTCAGTACTGACTAATCTAACGTATATGTACAAAGATAATATTGTAAAGCATCCTATGAAAATTATGAATTTAAAAGAGAATTTTGAGGGGTGTACTTATATATGGTAAGCACTGTATGTCTTAAAAAACCCATATAATCTAAAAAGAGAAGAGTTCCAGTCTCTGTTGTTATTTGTGCATCATCAGATGTGTTACACATTTGCTGTCACAATGATGCACTTTTTTTTTTCTTTCTGGCAGACGGATAAAATTGTATGATTTTACTTCAATAAAGTAATAAAAAAAAAAAAAAAAAAACAACAATTGGTGAAACTCTGACAAGAAAAGTGTGCAACCTGTTTGACAAAAAGGTAGTTATGACTTAGAAAAATGGAGTGGAAATGGGAAAGTATTGTTTAAATAGGAACATGGTTTTAAATTTTAATTGTGAAAAAATGTGTGCCTGCAGGAAAACCATGTTTACCTTAGTGTGAAAAAAACATTTTAATAATGTAAGAAATAAGCATGCTCCGATCATTTTTGCAGCTGACACTGAGTACCGATTCCTTGTCATGGTGATTGGCAGATACCGAGTACCGATTCTGATGCTTCAAGTTTTCTGTAACTTTGCTATTGCATAATAAACTAAGGATGCTGCATATAATCCTAAACATGTCTCTTATAACCATTAAATGTGGACAGAAGCAGATTTACAGAGAATAATACACTGTAAGGAAATTCCAGATTTTCACAACGTTACTGTAATTTTCCACAGTAAATTACATTAGTATCACTTTACAGGATTTAACTGTAAATATTCAAAGTAATGTGTTGTATTCAGAATTTTATTGTGAAATTAATCAAATGAGCATGATTACAACAAATTACTGTAAAAAGGGCTATATCTTCTGCATGTTATAGGATTTCAAACTCTTCATTTTATTCAACATAGACATTAATACAAATGAACTTTTATGCTGGTATTGGCACTTTTTTTGATATTTAGAAATAACAGAACGTTATTGCAGCCCCAAAAACAATTTGTTTACATCTTCAAAAACAACTTGAAAGAAAATCATCCCGTTTTGAAACAACATGAATGTCATAGTAAATTTTCATTTTTGAGTGCACTGCACCTTTATTTAATTTTATAAGGTTAAAATGGAAATATGAAATAATTTTTAATAAACATAACTTTGTGCTTAGCCAATACGTAAAAAACTGGAACAAAAGTAATTGACTTATAAAACCAAACACTGTTTTCAAAGTCAAGGTAAATGTCAGAATGACTAGCCGAGGAAAGCCTGCTTCACAGTAAAATATAGTTAATTCTACAAGATAATACTGTGAAATCACAGTAATGAACTTTACTATCTACTGTGAAGTTACACTATATAGCTGTAATTGCACAGTAATTTAATGTAACAAAATCACAGTAAATTACTGTGAACTACCTCAGTAATTTGTTGTGAATTTACATACAGTATTTTACTGTAAAAGTAATGCAATTATTAGCCAGTAATTTACTGTGAATTTAAGGACAATTTGTCTACAGCGTAGATAATATGCGGGAGACTCATGGAGCTTCCGGGAGAGGTCATACGGTTGGACACAAGATGGGGCTGATTGCTCCGCTTGCGTCACAGCAGCTCAAAACACTGAATATACATACAATGGTTGCAACAAAGAGATCATCACTCGCCCGAGTCATGCCAATAAACTGTATAAACAGAGGTCACACCACATCTTTATATATTTTAGCTGCTGTGAGATCTGCACAGAGACCGCTTACACCCCCTCGCATCATTTACCTCCTCACATGTTGTAGTGCTGCTATCTGTATAACCCAGGTGCACACGTGCGTCTTGCTCTGCTTGTAAACTCATAAACAAACACCTGTGATCGGTTAATGAGATCGGCCTGATTGGAGAGTACCGATCCAGTCATTAAATGTGATTATCGGCTTGTACCGATCTCCAGCTGATCGATCGGAGCATCCCTACTAAGAAATTGTACTTTGATAATTCAACTAAAAACACACACACTTACTGTAGCTCTTGATACTTCATGTAACTTACTTTGTGATCAGTAATTCAGTGATCATTTTTTTTTTTTAAAGATTGTTTGCATTTCTACTTTTAAAAAAATTATGGAAAATTATGTTGTGAAAAAGTGAACATCAAATGTTATGTTTAAAGGAGGTCATTATTCTTTAGAGGATCTTTTATGTACTGTACTTACAGACCTTTAGTATTTCAGCAACATTCTTTAGCCACAGCCATATCACCCTGCAGCCCAAGACCAGTTACTCACTGAAACTAAGCAGGGCTGAGCTTGGCCAGTACCTGGATAGGAGACCACATGGGAAAACTAGGTTACTGTTGAAAGTGGTTTTAGTGAGACCAGCAGGGGGCGCTAAACCTGTGGTCTGTGTGAGTCCTAATGCCCCATTTTAGTGAAGAGGACATTATACTGTCAGTGAGCACTGTCTTTCGGATGAGATGTTAAACCAAGGTCCTGACTCTCTGTGGCACTTCTCGTAAAGAGTAGGGGTCCTGGCCAAATTCCCTCCATCAGCATTTACCCATCATGGCCTCCCAATCATCCCCATCCACTGAATTCGATGTATCACTGTCTCTCCACTCCATCTATAGCTGGTGTGTGGTAAGCGCACTGGCGTCATTGTCCTGCTGCTGCTGTCGCATCATCCAAATGGATTCTGCACACTGGTAGTGTTGTGGAGAGACCCCCCTAATGATTGTGAAGCGCTTTGGGTGTATGGCCATACATGATAAAATGCACTATATAAATAAACATTACATTACATTCCAAAGCATTAAGATGAATATACTAATCTTAAGAAATATGCTACAAATTCAAGAATGCATTTTGTAATCTGTAGTGAAATACCATTACAAATTAACATTCCCAACCCCTAACAATAAGAAGGTACTGAGGTCTATTAAAACTTAATTTCCTTTTGAAGCCTTTCACTGAAAGGTCCTTTTAAAAAGACATTGGTTCTTCTATAGCTTTGCTGTGGAAACTCATATAGAACCACTGCTTTACAGCTATGATTTGGTTCTTGTCAAATGCAATATGTCATCTATTCTGACTAAGGTCTATGGTGCCACTGCAGCTTACATGCAGAAATCATTATAGCCAGCTTCCTGCCAATGGAAACAGTTAAGAAAGTCTGTTATATATACTCTTTGAACAAAGGACAAATGAAGCAGAGGTCTAGGACAGAAAAGTCTTAGCTTCAAGGTGGTGGACCAGTTGAAACAAAGGGGAATAATTTCAAATGGGTGGGTGATTGATTGAAGCGGGCAGGGGGCAGTGGTGGCAGACAGTGCCCAGTGCCATAGCAGTGGAGATGGAGTGGTGTACCCTCTCAGCCGGGCATCTGCTGAGAACAGCACTGACAGGAAATCAACTTGTCTCACACTGCCAGAGCTGCCACTGGGATGCTCCACAGAGCCACAGAAGACATTCTACATGACTGAAGTTCATTTACAAACAAATGATTAAAGTAATTGAACAAAGAGAGAAAAAGAAAATCGGTAATTTTTAAAATTTTAGTAGCATTAGATATATGTTATAAAATTCCTTAGTTTATAAAGATACCTTTAACATAGCATTGTCATATGAATAACCAATGAGACACTGATTTAGGCTTCTGGAGCTTTGTTCAAATTAACCCAGTGACTCTTCCTAGTAAGACTTGACTAAATAAATGACTTAAGATTCATCAGATTCATAAGTGTTTGTGATCCACTAAACCGTAATTTGCTGTTAATTGTCGAAATGCAAGCATTCTAAGGGGCTATTAACACAATGTGTCTTTGCTGTTAAAAATGTGATACTTTTATGGATTTTTTTTAAATGAACCTCCCCGCCTTGTAAATATCGAATAAAGCAGTTGTCCTGCCAACTTGCTAATGTAAACAGAAGCTCTTGCCCCACCCCCGAGTTCTTATTGGTCCACTGCTTTGTAAGTGACATTGAGTGGTGCTGAGTGTGGAATACTTTTAAATTGACACAGAGTTTAGAAATGCGGCACTCGTGTGCAAAGTGCTTCAAAAGGTGCAAAACGCAAGCACAATCGTCATGCATGTCCTTAAAGCATGTGTTTGCATAGAAAAAAACAATGGAAAAGTAGCACAATGGAATGGAAAAACACGCTCTGTGCCCCTCAGTTTATATCTTGCAATTCTGATTTTTGAGTTATTTTGCGATCCCAAATTTAAATTCTGAAGTTCTATCTCACAATTAATTACAAATTATGAAAAACACAATTATTCATTCATTCATTTTCTTTCAGCTGATGCCGCAGTCACACTAGAGTTGGTTCATGCAAAATTATGTTGTACGGCACTGCGAAAAGGGGCGAGATAAAACCAGATGATTAAACATTTTAAAAAAGCAAGCAATTGCTCCATATCTTTAATTTCTGTCCAGGGAGGTCATGTTTTGATCTTCGATTGGTTGCACGCAATCACGTGATGCGATTTCGCAGGTCATAGTTCACCAAGCTTAAACTTTCCAACGCAGCGAAATGCAAAACTTGTCGCTCAAGCTTGCGTTTATGGGGTGAAAAGTGCAGTGTGACTGCAGCTTTAGTCCACAATTTATCAGGGGTTGCCACAGTGGAATGAACCACAACTATTCCAGCTTATGTGTTACACAGCAAATGTCCTTCCAGCTGCAACCCAGTACTGGGAAACACCCATACAGTCATATTCACACTCACACACACACACACACACACACACACACACACACACACACACACACACACACACACACACACACACACACACACACACACACACACTCTCTCATGGGACATTCTACCAAAAACGTAAATTTTCACTTATAAAAAAAATGTGACTGCCTGACTTCCTCAAAAAAATCATACAAAACAAGCATAAAATCATATAATTCTATGACAGAACGCATCCTTGATCACTGTCAGCTTCTTCTCCGTCAAATGATGTCACTTCCGAGTCATAGCCTTAATCACGTATTGCACTCATTTTATGTTAAATTTAATGCAAATGTGACATGGGAACAGTTGTACATTTATTTGTATTATATATTTGTAATATTTTTTTGTAATATTTATTTGTAGAATTTATTCATAATTTCATGTTTTTAATCAATTGATGTAAATAATAACAACTTTAAACTTGCCATTTCAGATGTTTTTATTTCTTCTAAAAACTGTTTTTAGCATAACAAAACTATTAAAGCTGTAGGTTCAATTGGGCTCTGGACAACGACAGTGACAGGGTTTGTACATTTGTAAAGTGTTTTTAATAAAGAAAAACAATCTGAGAACCAAATGAATGACAAATTTCTTTACAACTCTCAGAAATCAAACATTAGTCCATTTTAGACATTTTTGGCATGAAATACTTTTTATTTACTGTATTTATGTTTTTATTTCAAAGACAGATAATGTACATTTCTGGTAGAATGGTCCTATATACACTACAGCCAATTCAGTTAATCTAATTCACCTATAGCGCATGTCTTTGGACTGTGGGGGAAACCGGAACACCCGGAGGAAACCAACCCAAATATGGGGAGAACATGCAAACTCTACACAGAAATGCCAACTGGCCCAGCGGGGACTTGAACCAGTGACCTTCTTGCTGTGAGGTGCTAACCACAGAGCCACCGTACAAAAAATAGTTATGTCATAAAAATCATTTAGTTCAACATATTCAAAAATGTTCTCCTGTCAAGAAGTGATTTGTCAACAAGCTGTGGTTTTACCATCACCGTATACTTCCACCTCTAATGCAGAAGCTGTTAACGGCAAACTATGAAAGCATGTTAGACAATTAAAAAAAGCAACAAGAGCAACAGAGGTGCCATCCACTGATAACAATCTCCCTCTATTATGATCTCAGAGATACTGAGCAATATAAATATTAAGCAGAAACAATACGCCCTGACCTAAAAGATCTTTATCTCCGTTTGAGTGAACAAATGCGAGATTTCAGCGTCATTGTGTTTGCAGAACTAAACTGGGAGGCGATAACCCACGTTCAGCATGCAGGGAGGGTGCGGAGCACTTGCTAACCTCCCTCACTGATCCATGCACAAGGTTAGCCGCATCTACATAAGATCAATACACTACAGTAATAATTGTGATCTATTGCGTAAATATTGCGGCGGTCATTGAACTGTCTGAGCGGCTGACCCGCGGGGTAGCAGCTGGAACCTCTCAGCACATCTCAATGGGAGGCGGCATGGAGAATGATACGGCCTACTGGCTCTATGAATGCTAATGTCCAGCCAGGGGACAAGGGGACGAGGACACCCAGAGGAGCCTGTGGGATTGCACTGCGAGGAGGTGATGTTCCACCTGGATGCCGCATGCATACACAAACGCACGCACACACATAGACGCTCATGCATGAAATACCTCTATCATAGCAGCTCTTTTCTGAACGTGTCAGATATTTGACAGATAGCACTCTCCATGTCGTGGTTGCTCTGGGATCTGAGGACAAGATACAGGGAGAGATTGGGCATGCGAAGATACCCACGCTGTGGCCTGGAGGAAGGTGTCAGTGGGAAAGAAGCCCTGATCTGTTTGTCTCTCTTCTTCCTTCAGTCTTTCTCTGTCCTCTTTGATGTGGCCCTCCCCGTCTTCTTCCTCCAGCTCTGTATTCAGGGGTGGTGGTATGGGGCACTCTGTTGGAATAAGAATGCATGAATTATTTGATAATCAGAGTTTATTGTAATCCTTGACCCTGGCCCTGCATTTCAAACAGGGATTGAGGATTAGACGCATGCTGGCTGGTCCTGACAGCCTGACTCCTGTCTCCTCGGGGCAGCTCTCCGGTGTGTGCGTGTGTGTGATGGCAGCTCTCATCTGCTTTGAAGTAGCTGACCATAGCATACTTGGTATTAAAGAGGAAAAACACTGGGCGCCGGGAGCTTTTTTCATGTCACATATCATATATGTTTTTCACGTGTTTATGTTTCCATGCATTCCTACAACCTTGTGCAAATCCAAGTTCAAAGCTTCTTTTTTATGACAGGAGTCTTGAAGTGATTGTTTTGAACCAGAAGTGCATCACTGTACTGTTTTTAATACAAAGGTTGATCCAAAAACAAACAAATAATAAAAAATATATTATTTGATGAATAATTCCCAATTCTAACATATCTCATATTTTACTTTGCTAAATAATCATACATTTTACATGGCTTGCAAACAATCAGTGGTGGAAAGAGTACTGAAAAATCATACTTAAGTAAAAGTACCATTACTTGCCTAAAAATGTAGTGCAAGCAGAGTAAAAGTATCTGTTTTAAATATTACTCAAAGTATGAGTAAAAAGTAGCCCTTTTAAAAGTACTCAAGAGTAGTGATATTACGCTGTAAAAATGTGATGCATTTACATGTTGTTTGTGGATGTGTGTAAACGTAACATTCTGTAGTGCATTTAGTTATTGCCCAGCAGGCACACAACATCACAAAACGTTAATATTAGGTTAGATTTAGGTTGTGACTTCAGCTTATCAAAATTCTATGTCTAGCCAGTGTCTAATGACAATCTTATTTTGATGTCCAATAACGACGTCAAATGATGTTGATATTTGGTTGATTTTAGGTTGTGTTGAAAAGTGACCAAAATCCAACATCGAGCCAACATCATATTGACGTCAAATACTGATGTTAATTCATCAGGTATGACAACAAAAATCCAGTGTCTGATAGATGTCATATTGGTAACATCCACATAACATCAAGCTGTAACATAATTAGACGTTGATTTTTAGGTTGGACGTTGGACATTGACGTCAACCTGATTTTCATTTCCAAACAAAAGGCAACGTCCCCACGACGTTGAGGTACAACATCAATCTGACGTCATGTTGACATCTTGTGCCTGCTTTAAGGACATTTCGGTCATCATAAAGTAAACATCCGTCATCTTCTCATCAGTGACATGCATCTAAAGAGTCTCTGGGTCATTGCGTGTAAAGATTTTGGACATCTTCTTGGACACTTTTAATGCTTTCAAACAGTTTGCTGCAATTATAAATCATCCATGATTGAGGTAGTTCATTATGATGTGATTTACTTTCTGTGTGTGATTTGATTGGACAGGAATCACAGGACAGATTTTTCTAATCCCCATAGACATGAAAAAATAAAGTAGTGACTGCAGGCTGAAGGAAAGTAGTGGAGTAAAAGAACCAATACAGCACTAATAATGTACTCAAGGGAAAGTAAAAGTCCACATTTTTATAACTACTTAGTAAATTACGATTCCTGAGGAAAAGCTACTCAATTACAGTACTTTGAGTGTTTGTAATTTGTTACTTTACACCACTGCAAACAATATATAGATACCTTTAAACATTTTTATGTATACATTTTAAATGATTTGCAAACATTATAGATATATCTTAAAACATAAAACCTTTTTATGTTTAGTACAGTACACATTTAAATAATTTGCAAATATTCTAGAGATATCTTTAAACATAACCTTTGGATATATAGCTAGGATGCTGTGGGTGGTTGTCACGGTGTTGCTATCCAGTTGCTAAGGTGTTTGAGTGGTTGCTAGGGCACTGCCAATGTCAAAAGAATATAATGGGTTTTGTTTTTATCATCTGCTTGGGAAAACAGGCAGTATAAATGCATAGAAAATACAACAAAACATTGCACATTTTAACCCATGAAATGGCATAGATGAATGAAAAATCAGTTTAGGTTTCAGCAAATACATGTATAAAAACTGTCACTAGGGTACATTTTCAAAAATCTTTGGCTACTAATATGTACACATCAGCAGTGGTGTAAAGTAACAAATTACAAATACTGAAACTACTCAGTTACAATAGTTTTTCTCAGAAATTGTAAAGTAGTTTTAAAAAATGTGTACTTTTACTTTCCCTTGAGTACATTTTTAGTGCAGTATTGGTACTTTTACTTCTCTACTTTTCTTTATTTTTTACTTCCACTACTTTATTTATTTTTTGTCTATAGGAATTAGAAAATGTCCAACCTAAAATCAACCAAATATCAACATCTAATGATGTTACAGCTTGATGTTGTGTGGATGTTACCAATATGACGTCTATCAGATGTTGGATTTTAGTTGCCACACCTGACAAATAACCATCAGTATTTGACGTCAATATGATGTTGGTTTAAGATGTTGGCTCGACGTTGGATTTTGGTCTGTTTCTAACACAACCTAAATTCAACCAACTATCAACGTCATTTGACGTCATTATTGGACATCAAAATAAGATTGTCCTTAGACGCTGGCTAGACACTGAATTTTGGTCACCTGACATCACAATCTAAATCTAACCTAATATTAACAACTTATTAACTAAATGCAGTACAGAATGTTACGTTTACACACATCCGCAAATTACATGTAAATGCATCAGCTTTTCACAGCGTAATACTCACTACTACTCTTGAGTACTTTTAATAGGTCTACTTTTTACTCATACTTTGAGTGATATTTACAACAGATACTTTAAAGGGCACCTATTTTACCCCTTTTTAAAGATGTAATCTTAATATTATGGTTCTTCTGAGTGTGCCAGTTTAGGTTCAGTTCAAAACACAATTCAGATTTTTTTTATTATGATGTGTTAAAGTGCCATTTTGGGGGCGTGTACACAGTTCGCTGTTTTAGGGGCGTGTTGCTTCACATGAAAATTAGTTTCGACTTCCCGCCCAACAAGGGGGCAGAGCCAAGAGTTCCCCTCTTTGTGTAAGGCAACAGACAGGCAGACAGAGAGAAGCAACATGAGTGAGAGGATAAGCATTCAGCTGTACATGTACAACTCGGACACAGACCAAGCAGAGACTACAAAATCATTTGTGCCTTTGTATAGTTTTACAGCAAACTGTGTGCTAGTTTAAAGCTCCGAGCTTGTAGCCTACACCGAGACTAATAACCAAGCACACTGAATTAACTTTGACTGAAGGGCATCACACACCGGATGCACCGCGACACGGCACGCACATGACAGTTGAAAGTATCGCACACTTGCGGCGCCGGTGTGTGTCCCCTGATAGAAACTTATGTTTAGAATTCAGAAATGCATGCCACTGCGTGGCGTGACGCTGCGTGTCGCCGAGCTGCGCTTCTGGTGTACGACCTGCTTGAGGCTATACTAAAGGGCGTCATACACCAGATGCGCCGCTCAGAGCCACGACACGGCACACCAGACGTGCACATTCGCATGTTATTTAAAATGAAACTATTCAGATAACGCTCTGTGGCACGGCAGAAATAAGAACAGTGTCCTGAGCAAGGGCCAGCGCATCCATAGAGGCGACCTAGGCGGCAGAATAGTGAGCGAAGCCCCCGGTCCTCACTTTCATCCGCGACACCGCGAAATGCATGGTGCTGCGCGTCGTTAGTTCGTTATTTCCAATGGAGGGACATGCACGTGAGGCAACGCGCTCGCACTTTCCAGCTGCACCTAGTTAAGATGACAGGGAGCTTCTGTGACCGCGGGAAATGCAAACCGCTAAAGTTTAAGGAAGACGCAATGAAAAGTACACATGCATGCAAACACTGGCGCGGAGGAGAGCGATAACATGGTGAATGTTGAGCCCAATGAGCCTTACATCTAAAAATAGAGCAAGGGTGTTTTTTGGTGACGTCGCTTTGACTCACACGCTGAAAATGGTGGACGTGAAACGACAAACTGAGGATATGGTAATGCGCACCTGTTAATCAATATTGGTGGGCGGGGGGACCGCACTCCTACGTCAAGTTGCGGTCGGTCTCAAAACCGTTCCAATTGGTCCACCGTTTTTATGTTGTTAAATTGAAAAAAAAGAACAGAGTGTGTTTATATCACCCCAATATGACGGTCTAGACCAGAGGTGGGCAAACTACGGCCCGTGGGCCATATGCGGCCCGCTGAACTCTTTCATCCGGCCCGCGAGGGAGTTTTTAAAATGCTGCTTCTGAGTAACGGTTTGGTTTCAGAATTAGTAAAATAATAATGCAATACAAGTGAACACCATTTGATGGCAGTTTTACACGCGGTACAGTTAGCGCAACCAGTAGAATTAGAACACACTCTCGGATATTAAAATGCACTCGACCGTTAATGACTGAAAATGAGTCAGGCAAAAAAAAAAGAAAAATTGACTCTGAATGTCGTGTGTTTAAGGAAAAATGGACAACAAAATACTTCTCGACCAATATCGGACAGAAAGCGGTATGTCTAATATGCCAAGAAAGTATTGCTGTTTTTAAAGACTATAACCTAAGTCTGCATTTTTCATGCAAACATTCAAATTATTTTTAATATACAATACAATATCTTTTCTATTTTCCACTGTAAAAATTATTACATTATTATTATTTTAAAATTTTAGAAGTGATTATTGTTTTATGATGATTGATAAGTAAATATAAATAGCAGTGCAAATTAATTTGACTTGTAAATATGACTCAATAATAACTATTTAAAAAATGTGTGTTAATGTGACATGTTTCTGTCCAATATCACATGTTCCATGCATACTGCCACTATAAATAAAAGTTATTTTTTGAAGGATTTGACATGTGGCCCTTCACTTGGTTTGCAAAACTTGATGTGGCCCTCGGGTCTAAAAAGTTTGCCTACCACTGGTCTAGACAATATACCTACACATATGTCTGTCCAAACAGCTTGAAAAGTAGATTTTTCACCATAGGTGCCCTTTAACTCTACTTGCACTACATCTTTAGGCAAGTAATGATACTTTTACTTATGTATGATTTTTCAGTACTCTTTCCACCACTGCACATCAGGTATCATTTGGTACCTTTAATGTACTATTATGGACCCTTTAGGTACCTTTTGAGAAAGTACTGCCCCATCGTTGGTACATTTTTTGTAGCTTTATCCAGGGTGCGAATTTTACATTGACAATCGGGGGAGTGGGGGGTGGGGGGGTCATGTTTTTTGATTGTTTGGTAATATGCCTCAGTGAACTAAATTTATATATTTAATTCAATTACATCTAATTTATTAATCAAACCTGTTATTTTCAGTATTTTGAGGGATATTGAGTGGTTCTCAATGACATTTGTTTTATTAAATTAACTTATTAATTGATGACCATGAAAGACTGCACACATGTTTTATTTTACTGTTTAACTTCTGTTGTGCAAGCAAGTGTATAATACAAACTATGCATCTAGTTTTATGGACACTTACAGTACAAATGCCTGTTTTACAAGAAACACATTTGTGAACACTTACGTTGTCTGTTGGTGCTCTAGATTTGCCGGTTTCCAACTTCTGAATTTATATTTTTTGGTGCATTCACAATGGTATAAACCATTATAGGGGTGGTCAAATGTATAATTAAGTTATCTATTCTTTTAATTATTAATATTATTTAAGATACAGATCAGAGCAAACTATTTCTTAACTATTAAAGGGCAGACTCCCATACATCTTGTTTTGATGTCCTTTTGGGGGGATCAAGCGTTAATTAGGGGGGTCTGACCCCCCTCAAACCCCACGTTTAACTTGCAGCCTGGCTTTATCATGTCTTAGATTTATACGTTTTTATAGTGAAAAAAATCATATTAAACCATAATAAACTCAAGCTGAACACTAACAAGGCTGGGAGACTTGTATAAACCAGCAAATGAGATTATAAAATAATTTAAAGTCCTCCTGAAATGATACATTTTACATTTTTTTGGTGATATCTTATTGGCATAGTTCACCCAAAATTAAAATTCTGTTACAATTTACTTATCCTCCACTTGTTCCATTGACTTCCATAGTAGGCAAAAAATTTATATGGATGTCAATGGCTTTTTTTTTTTTTTTTTAATGTTCAACAAAAGAAAGAAATTCATAAAATCACTTTAGTGTGTTGAAATGGTGAGGACATTTTCATTTTGGTGATGAACTATACCTTTAAGGTTATAAGCTTCAAAACAATGCTATAATTTGCAGTCAACATCATTGTGCACTTCAGCTTCTCTTTTTGACTAATGCTTACTAGAGTCTGAAGCATTCTGTCCCCTACAAGATGTGGCTCTACAGTATGTTTATTGGTTGAGAAGGATGAGAAGGAGGATGGAAGAAAATAATCTGTGATGTTGAAATGCATATGGAAACATGTATGGTCACCCACTGAAGCTAAGCAGGGCTGCGCCTAGTCAGTACCTGGATGGGAGACCACATGGTTGCTAGATTGCTGAAGGAAGAGGTGTTAGAGAGTCCAGCAGGGGGTGCTGTACCTGCAGTCTGTGTGGGTCCTAATGCCCCGGTATAGTGATGGGAACTCTACATTGTTTAGTGAGCACAGTCTTGCAACCATCCCCATATCATAATAAGTTTCATCACTCTGTCTCCTTTCCACAAATAAGCTGATATGTGCTGTGTGGTCTGGCGCAAAAATGGCTGCCATCGCGTCAACCAGGTGGATGCTGCAAACTGGTGGTGGATGAGGAGATTCATATAAAGCACTATATAAATGTAAGAAAGTATTAATAATTAAAAAGTAGAAAAATGACAGACTATAAAATTATCAAATAAAAAATAAGTACTGTGGCTGTCATGCATAAGATGCACTTAACTCAACAACTCTAACTGGCAGAGCAGTGCTAAATAAATGCTATTGGCTGTTTATGAAAAGAGAAAAGAGCTACACAATTTGTACGGCTCTGTCTTCATGTTTGAGCGAAAATCACGCACACATTGAACAAAGCTGTGCATTCCAAGACACTTCGATGGATCTTTATGTAGACTCACTGGCCACTTTATTAGGTACACCTTACTAGTACCGGGTTGGACCCCTCTTTTGCCTTCAGAACTGCCTTAATCCTTCGTGGCATAGATCGAACAAGGTACTGGAAATATTCCTCTGAGATTTTGGTCCATATTGACATGATAGCATCACACAGTTGCTGCACATTTGTCAGCTGCACATCCATGATGTGAATCTTCCGTTTCACCACATCCCAAAGGTGCTCTATTGGATTGAAATCTGGTGACTTTTGCAGGCCATTTGAGTACAGTGGACTCATTGTCATGTGCAAGAAACCAGTCTGAGATGATTTGTGTGTTATCCTGCTGGATGTAGCCATCAGAAGATGGCTACACTGTGGTCATAAAGGGACATGGTCAGCAACAATACTCAGGTAGGCTGTGGCGTTGACAGAGTGGCACCCAATGTGGTCTTCTGCTGCTGTAGCACATCCGCCGCAAGGTTTGACGTGTTGTGCATTCAGAGATTCTCTTCTGCAGACCTCGGTTGTAGCGAGGTGTTATTTGAGTTACTGTTGCCTTTCTATCAGCTGGAACCAGTCATTCTTCTCTGGCATCAACAAGGCATTTGCGCCCACAGAATTGCGCCTCACTGGATATTTTCTCTTTTTCAGACCATTCTCTGTAAACCAAGAAAATCAGACCAGCCCGTCTGGCACCTACAACCATGCCACGTTCAAAGGCACTTAAATCACCTTCCCCATTCTGATGATCGGTTTGAACTGCAGTAGATCATCTGGACCATGTCTACATGCCTAAATGCATTGAGTTGCTGCCATGTGATTGGCTGATTAGAAATGCGTTAACGAGCAGTTGTACCTAATAAAGTGGCCGGTGAGTGTATTTCTAACAGAATAACTGACCATCAGGATACTGTGGGTGGTTGCTACTGTAGGTTGTTTAAATATTGCATTGAGGATTATGGGATGTCAAAGGATTTTTTTTACTTTAAGTTTGATATTTTTTACACTATAAAAATATGTGGGAAAGAACACTACAAAAGGGACTAAGCCAAAGGAAAATAAATGAATGAACCAAACACTATACAATAATGAAATATGTTAGTTAACCGTAAACTGTTTTTTAATTCCTTTTACAGTTTCTACTGTATTTTGAATAGTAGAATTCAGCCAACCACAGCTTCCAGTTTTTTTATTATAAATTTAACAGAATCTTTTTTCTTCTTTTTATTTTACTGTGTAGCGCGCTTCTACCTACAACATGCAATAGGCTGAAAGAGTCTTAGTGTATGTGTGTCAAGATGAAATGAAAAATGAAAAAAAAGACAAGAAGGTAATACGGATGCGAAAGGAGGGAGTGAAAGAGGGCTGGAGAGGTGGGCTTGTGCTTGTATTGGAGTATTACAGGTAGATGTACTGGGCATCGGCTGCTGAGCTGCAGTCTGTGCAGGGTCACTGCGCTCGGGGTGTTATTTAAACCTCAGGCCTGAGCAAGCTGAATAGGCCTGAAAGCCCTTCATCTGACCTCTACTGTGCACACTGAGAGCCAGAGACAACAGAGCAAAAAAAAAAAAACAAAGACAGAGGGATGGACAGAAAAACAGAGAGATCAGGGGAGCCATGCCAGGGAGAGGAAAGCAAAGGCACCTGGAAGAAAACCAAGGTCTTGCTATTGCAGTGTAAACATCCATGGGTTTGATTCAAGCCCAAAAACTATAGCTACCATCAGAGTGGCACTACCAAAAAAATAAATAAACAGACTCTAAACGTAATTTTATTACTTCACATTATTTCACAGAAATAATGAAGTGTTTAATAACAGCAGTATCTAATTTGTCTTTCTCCCCTCTCTCTGTCCATTTGTTAGACATTAATGACTCAAATTATGAAAATTCCAATGACTGTTTCGTTTGCTATAACAACGTCACAGCAGGAGTTTAGTGAAACTCACTCATAAAAACAAATGAGTGTGAAAAGAGCCTTTAAGGCACACTGGTGTTAATGAGAGCAGCTGAAATATACTTTAACACATAGAATGAATGTTATAGCTATTAACACCAGCCATTTACAGGTTCTTTTATTTTGGAGAACCCCGTGGCCATGCATCCTCCATGTGGAGGAGACCCTATTTACTGTGCGTCAAAAGATTTTATTAAATATTTTCAGCGTTTTGTCTGGATAAAATTAATAATTCAAGACATTTTGCAAGACAACACATATAAGATCACTGTTTTAAACACGACTAAAGCTAAATTACAATAAATTTAAATAAAATACACTACACAAACTACACTGGACAATATCAGCCAAATGTCGCAGCTAATTAACGAATATATATATATATTATACATACAGTTGAAGTCAGAATTATTAGCCCCCCTTTGAATTTCTTTTTCTTTTCTAAATATTTCCCAAATGATGTTTAACAGAGCAAGGAAATTTACACAGTATGTCTGATAATATTTTTGTCTTCTGGAGAAAGTCTTATTTGTTTTATTTTGACCAGAATAAAAGCAGTTTTTAATTTTTTAAAAGCCATTTTAAGGTCTAAATTATTAGCCCCTTTAAGCTATTTTTTTTTCCGATAGTCTACAGAACAAACCATCGTTATACAATAACTTGCCTAATTACCCTAACCTGCCTAGTTAACCTAATTAACCTAGTTAAGCCTTTAAATGTCACTTTAAGCTGTATAGAAGTGTCTTGAAAAATATCTAGTAAAATATTATTTACTGTCATCATGGCAAAGATAAAATAAATCAGTTATTAGAAATGAGTTATTAAAACTATTATGTTTAGAAATGTGTTAAAAAAATCTCTCCGTTAAACAGAAATTGGGGAAAAAAATAAACGGGGGGCTAATAATTCTGACTTTAACTGTACATACATAGGTGAGCTTCTTCACTGGCATACATCATCTAGGCCTCTTCGATCGGCACAACAGTTTCAGCTAGTTGTTCCCAAGTCTCAATTAAAATCAAAAAGTGACAGGGTCATGCACTTACCTCAGTTTGAAAAAAATCTTCTTCTGTCTCTTGCATTTGATTGTAATTAGTTTTACCTTTGTTTACATTTACAAGTATAGATTTTGTGTGTTGGTTGAATTTGTAAGACACTTTGGTCAACATTTGTTGTTTTTAAATGTGCTTTATAAATAAAGCAAGCGAACAAACATGAAAGCAGTTTTTTTTTAGTTCTTTATTTTTGTATAAAATCACAGCTTCAATATATTTACAGATGACATTTAATGCTTTTACCTGATTTTTGGACACTATTGTGTCTGTATAGAAGTATCTTAAAATATCTAGTAAAATATTATTTACTGTCATCATGGCAAAGATAAAATAAATCAGTTATTAGAAATGAGTTATTAAAACTATTATGTTTAGAAATGTGTTGAAAAAAATCTTCTCTCCTTTAAACAGAAAACGGAAAAACAATAAAAAGGGGGCTATATATAGAATTATTCTTTGTTTCAGTGTTTTAGATTGTCTTTCCAAATGTATAATTTTCAGTAATACTGTATATGTTACATAATGACTGATTTTATTTATGCGTGTAAATAAATTGAAACTATATATGAAAAATATATGGTAAAATATTATGTACTGTCATCATGGCACATTTAAAGTAAATTTTCAAGTTTTTAGAAATTAGTCATTAAAACTTATGTTTACAAATGTAGAATTTTTTTTTTTTTTACTTTCTGTTAAACAGAACTTGGGTTAAAAAATATGCAGGGGGCTACTAATAATCAATATGTGTGTGTGTCTTTGTATATAAACACAAATAATAAAGCAATAGTATAATATTAACATAAAACAACGTAGAATATATTTGTCTTTGGATAATTAACATAATAAAATAAATGATAATAATAATAATATAATATGTGGGGTGACACAGTGGCTCAGTGGTTATACTGTTGCCTCACAGTAAGAAGGTCGCTGGTTCGACTCCCGGCTGGGCCAGATGGCTTTTCTGTGTGAAGTTTGCATGTTCTCCCCATGTTACCGTGGGTTTTCTCTGGGTGCTCTGGTTTCCCCCACAGTCCAAAGACATGCACTATATGTGAAATGAATAAACTAAATTGGCTGTAGTGTATGGGCGTTTCTCAGTACTAGGTTTCAGCTGGAAGGGCATTCGCTGTGTAAAACAAATGCTGGATAAATTGGTGGTTCATTCCACTGTGGTGACCCCTGATAAATGAAGAGACTAAGCCGAAGGAAAATGAATGAATGAATTATAATATATTATTAACTATATTTACAATACAAATACATGCATGTAAACTACTGCATAAAACACCACATATCTATAGTATTTTGTATAGTTTATTGTACATTTTGCACACACATCATAATATTTTACAGTCCTAATTTAATGTTATTAAAGTAAAAGCACTATTTTTGTAGCATTTATACTTTTTAAATTGATTTAATAATGCATATTTACTTAAGATATTATTAACATATCATAAAATCATTTAATACTTGAATCTTTTGTGATGCCTATTGACAAACAATTGTTTAGACTTATTGCTTACCATGACAGTGATGGTGGAGCAGTGACAGCTCATATGTGCAACACTGCCATCTAGTGTTCTAACAATAAAGCGCATTTGTTCAACAGCATTTCAGTGAAACCTAAAAACACTACACACACCTCAAAGAAAGTTTCATCCTGCATTTGTTCTCAATCACTGATTGCATATTTAAATACCACAAATGCAAACAGACTCATTTCAGTGTGGCATTCATAAGGACAGCACAACTGTACCATCTAAGGAAGCATTTAGCTTAACCTTTCCATGGGCAAACTGCAGGTGAGGGATGTCAAGCCCACCGAGACAAGTGGAGGTCCAGTGGATTAAAGCAATGTCACAACATGAGCCACTGACCTGGGATCAGACAGCCAAACCAAGCCGCTTCTGGACTTTACTGGCACAGCTGCATCCATTAGGCAAAATGCTCAGAAAGTTTTAATTAAACGCTCTGTGGACTTTCAACTGACCCAACATCCCAGCACAGCCGCTACCTGCTGTGTGTGTGTGTGTGTGTGTGCTGGGTTAATTAGAGAGAATGGCCAGGCCGCTGATCTTTGACTTGTGACTAATACTGAGCAAAGAGAGAGAAAGAGAGTTAATGGGATTTGGTGGAGGATCCAGAACGATGATGTTTCAGCATCAACCCTCAGTTTCCAGACTTTCCTAAACAGCCACCCTGTGAACACAGCTGTCAAATAAATATGCACTTTAAAAAGAAAAAAAAAAGATTCTAAATGGAATTCAGACGCACAAGCCTGTGCAAAGATGTTTCACTTTTCGCTTCGTTGCAAAGTTCAATATTAACGAACTCTGACCTGAGAGTTTGTGTCATGTTAATGTGTGATGATCAAATATGAATAGAAGATCAAATCATGACCTCTCTACAAAAAAAAATCAAATATGCAGTAATTGCTCATTTTCAGTGTTGGGTAATAGATTATAAATAAATTGGGTATTAGATTACAAATTACTGATTACTACTGGAAAATTGTAATCTGATTACATTACTAATTACTTCATGTAAAAAGTAATCAGATTACTAATTAATTTACTTTGAAGTTACTTTTAAAACATATAAAATATCTCTATTAAAATACAAAATATACTGCAGCTCTTTCAGTAATTTAAGATTCAATGAAAAACTTTACAATGGGTCGATCACAGCAGCTTAACATATTCAAAAGACTTAACTTAAAATTCTCTCATCATTTACTTGTTCCAAACCTGTTTGTCTTCTTTTGTTTAAAAAAAAAAAAAACATTTAGAAAAAAACTGGATGCCTGTAATCATTGACATCCATAGTATAAAAAAGCACTGCAGTGTTTGGGTGTTCTGTGTTTGTCTGGGATAATTAGTCTACCGAAATATGTGCAGTATATTCCATACAAAGCATGAAGCTGATCGATGAGTTCTTGTCACTTGACTCGCGGTTTTCATCTGGGTCCGCCTAGGAAATGCGAGCGCATGCAATATCCGCTCCTAGTATGCGCGGGCGCAAAAGACGAGATATGTGAATGACCCCAAAAGCAGCTACACTTCTCTTCACATTCAGAAGATACCTTCACTCCCGATCCTGCACAAAAAACCAAATTAGCCTGTTTAGATGATGAAAATTATGTCCTCCTTGTTGACGAGTATTGTCGTAGAATGGTTTCTGTTCAAGAGAGTTGCTGGTCGAGTTGAAAGCAGTCGAAAGTTCTTTAGGACTGGACATAGACTGCATTTCACAGAAATATTTTTGTTTTTCCTCTCAGTGAAATCCAAGTAATGTCTGTATTTTCACTTGAAGAAGCAACCACTCGATGGCAGTTATTTCAGCTTTCGTTCTCCAGCAATTTAAAGGCGCATGCTTATTAACTGATGTTGCAGCGGAAAATGTTATTTAAAAGAAGCA
This sequence comes from Danio kyathit, assembly GCA_903798195.1. Lineage (NCBI taxonomy): Eukaryota > Metazoa > Chordata > Actinopteri > Cypriniformes > Danionidae > Danio > Danio kyathit. The sequence continues at coordinate 32,843,806 of LR812533.1, read as the reverse complement.
TTTTTTTCCCTCTAAATACTATATTTGTAATGTAAGTAACACAATTACATTGACTTTAGTAACTGTAATCAAATTACACAAATTTAAAATGTAATTCGTTACATTACTGTGTTCCGCAAAAATGTAATTAGAATACAGTAACATGTATTCACCAATTCTGTCTATTTGGTTGCATCATCCTGTTTTATCCCACCCCTTTTTACAGCACTGTCTGAATTAATTCTGCATGCTCAAAGTCTAGTGTGACTATGGCTTTATCCAACTTAAAATCTATAATTGTGAAAAAAAGTGGAGTGAGACTAAAATAATAATTTTCATCTTTTTTTCTATGTTTAACAGTTTATTATATGTTTGTGGGACTCTTATTTTAGAAACAAGACATACGTTAAGGAAGGCAAGCAGCATCTCCTCTGTTTAAAGCTTATAAAAACACAAATTAAGAAAATACGAATTATGGGCTTGCTTAGTGCCATCCCAAAGATTGGTTCAAGGGTGTGTGTCCACCAAAGCATTTCTGTGCTGCAGAAATACGAGCTGAGCATTTTATTTTGAGACATCTTTTTTTTAACCTGCAATGGATCCATCTGCAGATCCTCAAACACATGAGTCATTCTAGAATTGCAAGTACATTTCAAGCATTTTTACATGTATTCTCCTTAAACTAGAATGATATAAAACAAATGTTTAATATATAGTATTGAATTCATTATTAATGTAAAATAATGCAAAATCTTTAAATATGATAGCATAGCATAGGTAGACATTGCTAAAATACAATTAATGGGTAATTTAATAAATAATTCTCATTAACCTTTGGCCGCAGCTGTATTCTTTCAACAACCATAATGACTTAGTGCCTTCCAGAGTTTCTTGCCAGGATGTGACATCATTTGGAGCATGTCACATGTTTAAAGATTGTTATGCCTTTTCAAAACCAATGTAACAGAGTTGACCAGAATGTAGGAAAACAAATATAGAAATATTACAAATAATAATAAAAAATGTTTCCTGCAAATTTCTATTTAAGTAAACATGCAAAAAGGAAAATAAAATAACTTATTTGTTGATAATTGAACTTGAATATATGATTCAGTAGGCAGAGACTGTCTTGTCCAAATTCTGGAACTATGGGTACATTTTGTATCTCCCGGATAAACCTTCTATTATTTTTCAAATAATAAATAATTTGAATAATAATGCTAATTATATATATATTTAATTATATATATATGAGCAATATCACAGGAGTAGCAGTGCCTTAGTGTGCCACCAGTGATGATATACAGCCAGATCGCATTACTACGAGTGTGATTTTTGCATTTATAAAACAGTTCGACGGCATAATGGTGTATATAAAAAAGAAAATCAAACACGGAGAGTCTAAAAATCCTTTTATATGAGCAACTACTTCCGCCATTTAATCACATCTGCAGCTGACGTCAGAACAGCAGAAACCGTTGCTACTTCCCCAACGTAACTTTAGAGCTAATATTTGAATGATTCTCTAGCTTAATATCTAAAGTGATGACAAAACAGATGATTTTGCTCACATTTTAAGATTATAAGGCTGAACGGCATGAAATGCCATCAGTCTAAAGACATTTGCCAGTATTTCTCTGTTGCAATCGGGAGATCACAATAATTAACTCCCAAAAACCCAATGCAAAGCAAACACTACCAGACTATGGTATAAATACAGCACTACAACATACAAAAGAGAGAAAACCACTTAGAAAGTTACTTATCAGATTTATAATGATTTGATCAGATGTAGTTTGAAATTACAGTACAGTTTTTCTCCTCTAAGGGCTTATTATGCAGTCTCTGACGCCATCTTGTGACGGAACGTCAATCGTCTTTGCTCTGCTCAGTATGACAGGCTGATGGATGCCAACGACGCTGTATCTCCGAAATTATAAATATTTAAAATAGGCACTCTCCTTATAAATGAACTGCATATTTGCAATCTAAACAACTACATTCTCGCCTAAAAAAGCCTCAATAGTACATTATGTTGTCCAACAGCAGCAATATTTGTCAAACTAGTGAGTTTATTGATCTATAAACTGATCTATATATATATATATATATATATATATATATATATATATATATATATATATATATATATATATATATATATATAGACAGTTGAATTCAGAATTATTAGCCCCCTGAATTATTAGCCCCCTGTTTATTCTTTTCCCCAATTTCTGTTTAACGGAAAAAAAAAATTTTCAACACATTTCTAAACATAGTTTTATTAACTCATTTCTAATAACAGATTTATTTTTATCTTTGCCATGATGACAGTAAATAATATTTTACTAGATATTTTTTAATACATTTCTATACAGCTTAACGTGGCATTTAAAGGCTTAACTAGGTTAATTAGGTTATCTAGGCAGGTTAGGGTAATTAGGCAAGTTATTGTATAACAATGGTTTGTTCTGTAGACGAAAAAATATATAGCTTAAAGGGCCACGAAACCCCCTGTCTCAGCAGGGTGTTTTCACACCTCTGTTTTGAAAAAAGTCAGGAAAGTTGGGCGTGTCCAGCTCTGGGAGTGTGGGAGTGTCGGGGGAGGGAAAGAGGATAAGATTTTGCATAGAAGGGAGTTAACATTTGGGCACGCGCTAAGTTTGACAGGAAAAACAAACACACAGAGGCTGATTTGATACGGCGAATAAGAGAAAAAAATCCTCCGCATTTCTCTGTAACTTATGTACTCGGTAGGTAGCGTCAGAAAGCCGTGTGTGTATAGACTATCCTGTCACAAATTGCAGCGAAAATCCTGCACAACGGGAATAGTTTGTGTTTACATGTTTACACTCGGAGAGCAGCATTTAAACAAAGGGCAGTCCACTGCAAACACTTACCAAATCTGCAGACAGACAATCAAACTGGAGCTGTGTCTTTTTATTAAAAGTAGTAGGCTAATAATTTTGACCTTAAAATGTTTTTTAAAATATTAAAAACTGCTTTTATTCTAGCTGACATAAAACAAATAAGACTTTCTCCTGAAGAAAAGTTATTATCAGACATACTGTGAAAATTTACTTGCTCTGTTAAACATCATTTGGGAAATATTTAAAAAAGAAAAAAAATCTAAATTTAAAGAGGGGCTAATAATTCTGACTTCAACTGTATATACATGCGTGTATATAATTCGTGTTATTATTACAAAGCGTTCCATCAAAGTTTTTGTTTTTGAAAAATAATAGAAGGTTTATCTTGGAGACACAAAATGTACCCACAGTTCCAGAATCCCTTATATGAACACATGAAAACACAGATATCCCTCGGCTACATCTTTAAGAGCAACTGCTCTGCTGATTAAAACAACTCTGTGCATGGCAGGAAGAGTGGAAGTATTTAGAAATAATTTCCCCCCCAGTGAAATGATGTGCTGGCGGGTCCTGCCGATGCCCTATCTGGATGCGGCTTTTATCATGGCCTGACACTTGTGCAGCTCGGGTAATCAGAGAGCCTCGTCCGCCATAAAGAAAGCCTGCATTCTAATCTCAACTGTTGCATATCTAATACTAATTAGAATCCTGCAACTGGGTCACCGTCATTGTTTTTCAAGTACTGTCAAGTCGAGGGAAACATATGAAACTGAAATGATACCCTGGCGGAGGCGCCTGATTGAATCCTCTCGCTACCACTGATGTGCTCTCATCCATCCTATTAAAATATTCAATCTGCTGTCCCCCATTCTGAAGGGCTGAGATGGGAAGGGCAGCTGCCAAAAGGCCCCATCGCTTTTTTTTCCTTTTTGTAGTCCACATCTGCACCAGTGTTCATAGCAGAAACATGCTATAAAAAAAATCATGGAGCTTCTTACTGTTATTTCTGGGTCTGATTTTAATTAATGATTCAATGCGTGCACTGATTTGATTTCTCGTGTTTTGGTTATGGCCTTTCTCAGCCTGTGTCTCATCAGATTACAGAATAAGGGGGATCGTGTTTTTTCAATCTTTTATCAAAAACACATTCACATAAACATGCATGGTTGCAATTTAAGCCATGTTAAATGTTTGATGTTTAGAGGCAGTCATCAATAGTGCATATAGAAAGTTCTAAATCATTTGTTTTATAATTAATTTTAAACCAATGTTTATGTCACAGAAAACTTACATACCAAATGTCATTATGCAGTATATAAAGGGATTACATTTTTATAATTTATTTGGTTTACATATTCAAAAGTATATTAAAAAGTATACTATATATTAATAATAATAATCATCATCAGCAGCAGCAGCAGCAAAAAGCAAGAAAAAAAAAGATTTTTATCAGATCCATAATGTAACATTTAATTTCTGATATGAAAAATGGCCTCCACTTTTCTTTTTTTGCTGACCATTTTATAATTTGTACAGTGCTCTGCATAAATGAGTACACCCCATTTTGAAAATGAATATTTTTATCCATTTCTCAGTGAATATGGGTAATATATATTGGTGTATTTGAACAAAACAGATTTATTAAACAGATATATTTATTAATATTTATTAAAAATAATATTTTTGTCACAGAACATCTTCAGAAATAAAAAAGATAATACATTTAAATCCATGCAAAATATTGCAAAATTTTTTTACAAACTACAACATTTTAACAAAGTTGCATATATTTTTTGTTTCTCTTGATTTTTGCTATTTTTGAAAATATTATTTAATATTTTTCTATAACATAAATTTGGGCTACTAATTTTTGAACTGTTATTGTAAGTTATTTTGTTAGATTAGCTCAAGATTTGATTTCAGTACTGACTAATCTAATGTATATGCACAAATATAATATTGTAAAGCATCCTATATAGTAAATATTAATTTAAATGAGAGATTTGTGAGGGGTGTATTCATATACTGTATGCTGAGCACTGTATACATACATAGATAGGTAGGTGTGTGTGTGTGTGTGTGTGTGTGTGTGTGTGTGTGTGTGTGTGTGTGTGTGTGTGTGTGTGTGTGTGTGTGTGTGTGTGTGTGTGTGTGTGTGTGTGTGTACACATGATAAATTGGTCTGGGGAAAAATAGGTTTGTAAGAAAAGCCAAAATTTAAACAATATATTGCACAAAATTCACAAACAGCACATGTTTTACGCAGCGGATGCCCTTCCAGCTGCAACCCATCACTGGGAAACATCCATACACACTCATTCACACTCATACACTACAGACAATTTAGCTTACTCAATTCACCTGTACCGCATGTCTTTGGACTGTGGGGGAAACCGGAGCACCCGGAGGAAACCCACGCAAACGCAGGGAGAACATGCAAACTCCACACAGAAACGCCAACTGACCCAGCTGAGGCTCAAACCAGCGACCTTCTTGTTGTGAGGCGACAGCACTACCTACTGCGCCACTGTGTCGCCCTAATAGGATTTTCCTAGAAACAAATTATTAAAACAATGCATATGTACAGTAAACAATGCATAAACACCATTTATAAGCATTTAGTACTCAAAAAAATCTTTTACACAAAAAGTTTGATCTAAGAAGAGCAGACTTTCTTTGAAAATGCCACTTTTATTTTGGAAATTTTTAAGCTTGCTCTGTTGCAAAATATGAAACGATATAAAAACAGCTCAAAAAAGTTAGTTCTGAGAAGCACATCATTTCTATGTAAATGCAACTTAGTTTAAATTTTGCACCGTATGCAATTTCAGAAATCCTTGTCCAAATTCTTTTTTGAAGCCCCTCTGTGCCTCTGTTGCATTGACATATGAAAGTATATATGCTTTAGGCCTGTAAAGCTGCAGATTACATAGTGACAAATCAATGTGATATTAATGCTCATTCAATCAGAGCGCACTGATCTGATGTTGGTGATTTAAAGCGGGCAGCAGAACTCTTTAATAATGTCTCTGATGGGCAGGAGTTGTGATGGGGCCGCTTGGCCAATTTGCCCACTAATTAAGTGGGACCACCAGCCAGTCACTGTAATGTCATATAATGTGACACTCCTCTAAAATGTCAGATTAGAAGAGCATCATGTATGTTTATAGTTTGAAGTTAGAGAGTTCTTTTTGAGGAGTTAAAAAAAAATATATATTTTTAATACTGCTTTTATTTGATCATTTATTTATTAGACATTACTGATCCTTCAGAATATGCTGATTTGCTGCTCAGGAAACATTTATTATTACTGTCAAATTTAAAAAGAGTTGCGCTTGATGTTACATCCTTTGTTGAATAAAAAATCTTATGACATCCTTTGGATATAAAAAGTTATGTTAATTATTAAAAGTTATGTTGATTGTTTGAAATATCATATCTTAACGTCATAAAAAAAAATTTTTTTTTAATTAATAAAGGAAACATAACATTTTTCTGCTGTTCTACATACCTGTCAACCTTCCTGTTTTTTTCCGGGATTGTCCTGTATTTTACAATTCTATCCTGCTATCATCCCATAAAGGTATTTTCCCTTATTTTTAATCTTTCTATGAAGGGTGGCAATAAGTGGACATTCTGGGTTTTGGGTAACAGACATATACACATACTATTACTACTACTACTACTACTACTACTACTACTACTACTACTAATAATAATAATATCTAAGCATGTCGATCTTGGGGTTTTCTTTTAAACACAACAAATTTGGTCTTAAATAAGCATAAAACGTATTGACCTTATTCTTCAATGCGGAAGTGCGCTCGTTTTTGCGATTGTTTTAGAACTTCCGATTCAGTTGCCTATGGGAGAAATGACTAGGAATAATAAACGGCTAAAAACGGTCAGACTACTCGCTCTACAAACAAGTGTTTGCATGATTATACAGACAAAATAGAATAATATAATAAGAAAACATCAGTTTGCAACATCATGGAGCATAACGGGCTGTTTTTAACCTCTAAAAATAATGGAAGTAAATGAGACCGGAAGTCTCCTGCCAAAATGATTCAAATGGCTGCGCCCGCTCGTACGCGGAGAATAAGGTGAATAAGGGAAGCAGTCAAATGCTTTCATTTCTGATCTGTGCATATTTTAAAGTGACACCTCTGTTATTTAATGTGGTCAAACAAAAAAAAGTCTAAATGAGAGATTCATTCGCTGCTCTTTAATCAGAATGTTTAAATTATGACTGACCATTTCAACTGTTTATTCACAATGAAACAGCTCAATATGAACAGATTTAGTAATTTGTGGAATTTCTTTATTGTAATGGTGGGGAGGGGGGTTATTCCTTATTTTCAGATCCCAATGTTGACAGGTATGCTGTTCTGTAAGGGAAATGTGTACAAATAAAATATGATTAGCACTGTTTTCAAGATGCTTGATGATAAAAAGAAAGAAGATCTCTTCTCTTAACACCACAACCATTACCATATTTATTTTAAATTGTATTTATAGCAAATACTTTTGAAATCTTTCGAAAAACATAAAAGTTATTCATTTGGAATAGAACTATTTGTATATATCATTAACACATCTGCTTTTGTTTGAACCAGTTTGTTCGGGTTTTACCTCTAGTTACTAAATAAAAGCACCAATTTCTTTCCAATATATGCACAGTGCTCAGCATGTATGAGTACACCCCTCACAAATCTCTCATTTAAATTAATATTTTCTATAGGATGCTTTACAATATTATACATGTGGATATGCATTAGATTAGTCAGTACTGAAGCCAAATCTGGAGCTAATCTAACTAAATAACTTATGATACTGGTCCAAACTTGGTACAGACAAATTTATGTTATAGAAAAATATTAAATAAAACATTTTAAAAAGAAGAAAATTCAAGAGAAGCAAAAAAAGGTATATAATTTTTTTGAAATTTTGTAGTTTGTCATCCCCCCCCCACCCAATATTTCACATGAATTCAATTGTATGATTTTTATATTTCTAAAAATATTCTGTGACTAAAATATTATTTTAATACATATCCAGGTAATCTGTTTTGTTCAAATACACCAATAAATTACCCATATTCACTGAGAAATGGAAAAATATTAATTCTCAAAATGGGGTGTACTCAATTATGCTGAGCACTGTATATATGTACAGCTACAACAAAATACAGTTTCTCTTGATTTATAATTGATAGTATATTTGTTTGTGTTAAACAATTTTGTTTTGTTCTAGAAACTGACAAAATTTCTTCTAAATAAAAATAGATAAAATATAAATCCAGTAAATCATGATAATATATGGAATTTATGCAAACAGATTTTAACAAAAACTACTGGTAGTGTATATATAGTGAAAAAGTCAACTTCATATTGCATGTACTGCGTGTGTGTGTGTGTGTGTGTGTGTGTGTGTGTGTGTGTGTGTGTGTGTGTGTGTGTGTGTGTGTGTGTGTGTGTGTGTGTGTGTGTGTGTGTGTGTGTGTGTGTGTGTGTGTGTGTGTGGCTACTACCTGTATACAGATGATGTCAGAATTATTATCCCCTCTGAATTATTATCCCCCTGTTTATTTTTTTTTCCCCACTTTCTGTTTAACGAAGAGAATATTTTTTCAACACATTTCTAAACATAATAGTTTTAATAACTCATCTCTAATAACTGATTTATTTTATCTTTGCCATGATGACAGTAAATAATATTTTACTTGATATTTTTCAAGACACTTCTATACAGCTTAAAGTGACATTTAAAGGCTTAATTAGGTTTATTAGGTTAACTAGGCAGGTTAGGGTAATTAGGCAAGTTATTGTATAACGATGGATTGTTTTGTAGACTATTGGAAAAAATATAGCTTAAGGGCCTAATAATTTTGACCTTTAAAATGGTTTTTAAAAACTTCAAAACTGCTTTTATTCTAGCCGAAATAAAACAAATAAGACTTTCTCCAGAAGAAAAAATATTACCAGACATACTGTGAACATTTCCTTACTCTGTTAAACATAATTTGGGAAATTTTTAAAATAATTAAAAAAAATTCAAAGGGGAGCTAATAATTCTGATTTCAACTGTATACTGTTCATAGTACATTTTTATAACTGCACTTTATAACTTATATTTATAACCTATATCCTGCACTTGCTGCTATTGCACTCCGGGTTAGACCTAAACTGCAACTGTCGTTGCCTTGTACTTGTACATGTGTAATGACAATAAGGTTGAATATAATCTAATACACAGATTGTGATGTGACTTTAACTTTTCAGAGTAACCTCATATGTTAACACAAAAAAATGATTTGCTTTCTTACTTTTCCAATTAATTAAAATATGAATAAAAACATATAAGCATATACTAATCTAAAAGTAAAGTAGCCCTGATAATAATAATAATAATGGAAATCCTTAAATGGTCAGCACTTTCCAAACAACATACTTGACCAAAAAAAAAAAGGTAGATCTCATTGTCCCTTTTACAAACCGTCATTACCATTATCGAATTTCTTTTTAAAGGACAATAACAAACAAGAAATTGCACAAAAGCTCCAAACAAACGTGACCACACGCACTTTTTTTCCGTCTATCTCAGCATGGCCTCTGTTCTTCTCAACGCTGAAAATGGTATTTGGAGACAAACAACTTCATTCTGCGGTGCGTCTGTAATTAGCTGTGGAATTAGCGGCAGCGACGTGCCTCCGTAGATCAGCAAGGCCCTCCAGGGAGGCTGCCGGCACCGCGCAAGCCGCATTTCCAATTATTGTGTTGAATTGCTAATTTAGTTATTGTGCCTCCCGTAATTGTGATGGGTATTGGGTGTGCGATTCAATTTGTTTTAAATATTTGTGGGCTGGCGGATTGGTAATAGAGCTGACCTATCTAGCGGCCCAGTATAAAAGTAAGAGAGGAAAAACAAAGGGAAGAGACTACAAAGATGTTCTCTCTCTCTCTTTCTCTCTCTCATTCTCTCGTTTCTTTTTTTTTTTTCCCTTCTCCTCTCTCATCGTCTTAGTTTGATCTGCCTCATCCCTCTTAAGACCGTTGAAGTTAAAAAGCTTGAAATTTAGAAAATAGTACTTTGATCAGCTGTAGGAGGGAAGCATCAGGCATTAGAGGACAGAACATTGAGGGCTCTGGTTTGAAGATAAGCAGGGGATGCCTGGCTCCCAAAATATTGCGGCAGGAGCTTTTTTTTTTGTGAGCATATGGAGGTATAGGCAGTGCCCGGGCAGGATTATGCAGCTCTCGGGATGCAAGCTCCTGATATACCATGTCACATGGCATGCTGTCATTTCACAGCACACAACCTGTATGGCATATAAAATGACTTTAAAAAAATAGCAGTCAGATAATAGTAATCATGCTAAAGTGGCTGGAAGTGCAAACGCAGACAGATATGGAATCATAATTATCATTTACGCATAACTCACAAGACAAAACTCTACTAAATTGGTCTCTAAGACGCAAGTCAATATAATACAGAAGTGGTCATGCATTACATATCTCAGCAGTCTATCTACTTTGGATTGTCTTCTCTCTAAATTCTCTCTAATGAGTTCACAAAACAAAATAATGGCCTTTTATCACTTGTAAAATAGAGAAACAATGTACTTTACACATCACGTATAGAACACAGTCTGTCTGCATTTTCAGGAAACAAATTTGTTGCCAAATTAGGGTTAAGTAAATACAAAAACAAATATTATGCACATTGTGGTAAATCATCTAATAGTGTCCAAAAATCAGGTAAAAGCATCAAATGTCATCTGTAAATATATTAAAGCTATGATTTTATACAAAACTAAAGAACTAAAAAAAAACTGCTATCATGTATGTTCGCTTGCTTTATTTATATAGCACATTTTAAAACAACAAATGTTGACCGAAGTGCTTTACAAATTCAACCAACACACAAAATCTATACTTGTAAATGTAAACAAAGGTAAAACTAATTACAATCAAATGCAAGAGACAGAAGAAGATTTTTTTTCAAATGAGATTTAAAAGCACTGAGGTAAGTGCATGACCCTGTCACTTTTTGATTTTAATTGAGACTTGGGAACAACTAGCTGAAACTGTTGTGCCGACCGAAGAGGCCTAGATGATGTATGCCAGTGAAGAAGCTCACCTATGTATGTACAGTTAAAGTCAGAATTATTAGCCCCCCGTTTATTTTTTTCCCCAATTTCTGTTTAACAAAGAGATTGTTTAAACACATTTCTAAACATAATAGTTTTAATAGCTCATTTCTAATAACTGATTTATTTTATCTTTGCCATGATGACAGTAAATAATATTTGACTAGATGTTTTTCAAGACACTTCTATCAGCTTAAAGTGACATTTAAAGGCTTAACTCAGTTAATTAGGTTATCTAGGCTGGTTCGGGTAATTAGGCAAGTTATTGTATAACGATGGTTTGTTCTGTAGACTTTTGAAAAAAAATATAGCTTAAAGGAGCTAATAATTCTGACCTTAAAATGTTTTTTAAAAAATGTAAAACTGCTTTAGCCGAAATAAAGCAAATAAGTCTTTCTTCAGAAGAAAAAATATTAATAGACATACAGTGTAAATTTCCTTGCTCTGTTAAACATAATTTGGGAAATATTTAAAAAAGATATTCCTAGGGGGGCTAATAATTCTGACTTCAACTGTAGGTGCCAGACCATTCAAACCTTTAAAAACAAATAACAATAACTTTTACTGAATCCTAAATTGCACTGGGAGCCAGTGAAGAGACAAAAGGAAGGGTGGCACCCAACTTTACCCCTAAACCTAACCGTCATTTGGGGATAAGCAAATCGTACCAAATTATATGAATTAGATTGTACGAATTCATACTAATTAGCCACTAAATAAAAAAGTTACAAATTGCCATGAGATTGCGTTGGAATTGATGATAAAATTTGTGAGATACTAGCAAAATCTTTTAGTCCTAGTTAAAAGATTATTAAAGACATATCCTCCTGAGGCCCCGCTCATTGACTTGTGTCCTCTGTAGTGGACATTGTGTTTTCATGAATATTCATTGAATTTTTTGAGCTACTCTGTCAAGTCCTGTTGTACTGTGCAAAGGACATCCTGGGCTTTCTAGTGATGTCATTTGATTGGCTGGCATGCTAGGAACCACTTCTTACACTGCATCCAAAATGGCCAACATACAAACAAGCACATTTTATGGGAAGGAGAGATGTATGTAAAATTTAGCTTTTTAAATGTTTTTTTACTATTATTGTTACATATATATTTGTTTATTAAAGTGTCAAGAACAATACATTTAGCTTTCAAAGCTATTAACTTGTTTGTGTTTCAAAATATCATCCTTTTTAAATGTCCACTATAGTGACAGCATGTTGTAGGAGGCAGACCTGAGGCAGAGAGGATTCTTTATAAGATACTTGAGGGAGACTCTGACTTGGAGTCTGACAATCAGACAATTAGAAAATTAGAGACAATCAGAGAATAACAATCAGTTTTAAATAGCTTTTATGTTAAATTTGTTTTGGATTAACATCACTTCATTTTTTTTTTTTTTTTTTTTTTAGTTCGGCTCTCTTTCAGACTAAACTGTTTCAGGAATATCAATACAAAAGGAAAAAAAAATGGCTTTTGTTTAGTTACATTAATATTGGGTTAATATCCCTTATCTGTACAGTTTTGTTGTCTGGCAGTTTGTTTGGCAGTCGTTTCGAACTAAAATGGTCCTGTGGTCCACGACATGCTGTAAAATTATAAATAAAAACAAAATGTAAAAACTCTAAATTGTAGAATTTTTTTAACCCAAAGGATGTAGGAAATCACAGAAAAAAAAGAAAAAAATAGATTTTTGTTTTTTTATTTGGGTCTCAGATGCAAGTCCTCCAGTGGCTGCATTTCGTTTCCTTGTACTTGTACATGTGTAATGACAATTAAGTTGAATATAATCTAATCTAAATCTATGGCTTTAGGTTAATATTTATATATATATGCACAAAGATATATATTCTATATATTCAAATTAATCTAAATTCACACACAGCATTTATACATTAAGAGATTGATTATTTGGTTGAATTAATAAATGACTGACTGATTATGTACTGTAAGTAATTCACTGTAAACGTTTGTCCATAAACATATATAATAATCACAAGCAAAGGCCATAACCTACACTCTCAGAAATAAAGGTAAGCTGTCACTGGGGTGATACCTTTTCAAAAGGTACACATTTGTACCTAAAGGGTCCATATTGGTACCTCAAAAGTATATAATAGTACCTAAAACATTTTAAGAGGAACACTTTTGTACTTTTTAGGAACTAATATGTACCCTTGAGGTATTAATATGGACCTTTTAGGTACAAATTTGTACCTTTTGAAAAGGTACCACCCCAGTGACAGCTTGCGTACCTTTATTTCTGAGAGTGTAGGTTCATTAAATAACATGCCCATGGTGACTTTTTTTGAGAGAAAAAAAAATCTTACAGTTACAGAGGAAAATTATTCTTTAGATTTCTGAAATATTCTTCGCATAACAAAAGTTGTTCATAAAATATAGACTAATTGTTAATAAATATTATTATGCAATAAAACTGTACATCTTTATTATTAATAAGCTACCCTATAAACGTCATTTGAGTAAAAAGGAATAAAAGTTGTTGTTGTTTAATTGCCTCTAGTGTTCATTGAAGCTGAAAACTGTAGTCATTTGTATATTACATACATATTTACACTAAAATTTTGTTTTTCTAGAGAAACGCATTCGATTATCCTACCACATAACTCATTTCAGTTAATTCTGTACTAATTCAAGTAACATGCATATGGCAAATAAACCATTTTAAATGCAATCTGCATCAAAACAATACAGTACAGATGCAAAAACATCATCTAACCAGCCGCTCTAAGTACTGTACTTCACACCACCCCAAACAAAGGGCAAAACAAAGGTCTCATCGGCCTCGCACTGAATTAGCATTATCTGATTCAGTTATGGTACAGTGGCATAGCAGATGTAGCCATCTGTGAAATATCAGTAAGCAGATTAGTGAACAAGTGTACTATACCTCAGATGAGTGAACTAGGAAGCAAGTGACCAGCATCAATAATCATGTTTCCAGCTACAGTTAAGATTTAGTTTCAGAGAGACAAAATAAATATAAACAGGGTGCAGGGAGAATTTTATGCACATTATACACTGAAATGGAGACATACTCCAGTAAAATTGGATGGATAAATCCTTGTGCCATCAGAATTGACGGATAAACTGAGAATCATTTTCTGTGACATTAGTTCAACAATCATTTGTGTTTTGTTTCCTGTCAGCTGTTTAGAGTCAAAAGTAGTGCCAGATTCACAATGAATCCCTGTTTAATCTAATCAGTCAAAAAGGGTTTGCAAAAATATCTGAATTTATTCTATGCGCTAACATATATTCATTCAGACAATTGACTTTATATTTTGTGGCAGAAAATCAAAAGAGCACTGATGAAGTGGATATTTACGATTCATTGCACATCCTAAAACTTGTCAATTTTATTATTAAAGAAAACTGCAGTGTGTTTCTGTGTACAGCTTGTGAACATTAGACAGTTCAAGAAAAAGTATATTCAGTTGAAACCGTATTTAAAAACCAATATGGGCACTTTTTGATTCATCATGAGATATATTGATGGCTAAAAGTGCTAAAACTGAGGTGCTAGTACAAGTTAATTGCAAACAACCAGCAAAACTGTGAAAACATCACATAAAATGTCTTAATTGGGTTCCACTTTATATTAAGTTGCCTTAAATGTGCTTGCATCAATAAATACATACAATGTACTTACAGTGTTCATAATACAGTGCATCTGGAAAGTATTCAGCGCTTCACTTTTTCCACATTTTTTAATGTTACAGCCTTATTCCAAAATGGATTAAATTCATTTATTTCCTCAATTCTACACACAATACCCCATAATGACAATGTGAAAAATTGTTGCAAATTTATTAAAAATAAAAAACCTGAAAAATCACATGTACATAAGTATTCACAGCCTTTGCTCAATACTTTGTTGATGCACCTTTGGCAGCAATTACAGCCTCAAGTCTTTTTGAATATGATGCCACAAGCTTGTCTTTGGGAATTTTTGCCCATTCCTTTTTGCAGTACTTCTCAAGCTCTGTCTGGTTGGATGGGAAGCGACGGTGTACAGCTATTTTCAGATCTCTCTAGAGATGTTCAATAGGATTTAGGTCTGGGCTCTGGCTGGGCCACTCAAGCACATTCACAGAGTTGTTGTGAAGCCACTCCATTGATATTTTGGCAGTGTGCTTTGGGTTATTGTCCTGCTGGAAGATGAACCGTCGCCCCAGTCTGAGGTCAAGAGCACTCTGAAGTAGGTTTTCATTCAGGATGTCTCTGTACATTGCTGTCTTCATCTTTCCCTTTATCCTGACTAGTCGTCCAGTTCCTGTTGCTGAAAAACATGCCCACAGCACAGCAATCCTGTCTCGGATGTCTACAGACAATTCCTTTGTCTATATGATTGGTTTGTGCTTTGACATGCACTATCAACCCTGGGACCTTATATAGACAAGTGTATGCCTTTTCAAGTCATGACCAATCAACTGAATTTACTACAGGTGAACTCCAATTAAGCTGCTGAAACATCTCAAGAATGATCAGTAGAAACAGAATGTACCTGAGCTCAATTTAGAGCTTCACAGCAAAGGCTGTGATTTTTGTCTGAGATGGTCATGCCTGCTATATGGGCCCGGTGTAGCCAACTCGAAATCTGATTGGTTAAAGCAACAGGGTCATTGCCGTTTATTTCATGCTACAGACACCTGCGTATGCTGATTCTGAAGGCCTCCGGGCAGATTTCTTTGATTCTGGCACTGCGATTGCTGAATATGATTGGTTAAAAGCTCTAATATAAAAATACACTACTGGAAGCAGCACAACCAGGACAAAATGAAGAAAACATACTATAGAAAATCATTTAATAAACATTAAGAGAAAAATATATTACAAATAAATCAGCATTTGTGATGTTTGATCTGTGTTTGGGCCAGCAGAAAAGGCTTACATTTTTTTTTACAATGCAAGTAATATTTGTAACACTTTGGGCTCTATTTTAACGATCTAGGCACAGAGTCTATAATGTGCATGGAACAAAACCATTAAGGGTGTGTCTGAATCTTTTTTTGCTATTTTAAGGACGGAAAAATACGTCCTGGCTCAAAGTCTAACAGGTTTGTGCTTATTTTCTTAATGAGTTATGGGTGTGTTTTGAGCATAATGTGCATTAAACCAATCAGAGTATCATCTCCCATTCACTTTAAGAGTCAGTAGCGTCGTGCCATGGCACATTGGCTATTTACATGGCTATTTACATGACTTTGTAGAAGGAAAAACTGAATGGAAAAACTGAACGCTTCACTAGCGAGAAAACAGTTAAACAGACAATCTGCAGTGCGAGGATAAAGAATGAGCCTCCTCCATTCGACCTCTTTACTTTCTCTTTACTTCTTTACTTTCATGGATAAGGAAATGATGCACTCCACTGAAGACATCCATTAGCCTACATATTTAATTTTGTTTAAGCGCAAAGATTTGTTTCTAAACTATTTCTAAATTCAGTTCTAATTTCCAGCAAACAAATAAATGAACAATAATAACAAATTGTGGTAAAAAACATTATTTGGAGTTACAGTATATCCAAACACACATCCTATTCTTATGCCCCATATGGTGATGCAGACGTCTCCAAAAGCCGACAGATGAACAAATGTAAACTTGTTTTTATTAAAGCAAATATAAATATGCATATAATAAATAATAGTAATAATAATAACAACATTATACAAAACCAAATTGTCATGAATAAATTGAAAAAGCCCCCGGAGAAGGCATGGAGGCAGTGGTTTTTAGAAAATAATAATTTTTGTAATATTTTAATCCTTTAATTCTTTTTCATTTGTAAAGATATTTGCGTATTGCTGTACATCCTGTGTGTATTAAGAAATGTGTATGCGTTTAACTAACGTGCTCTGCGCTGGACTTTTGCGCAGTCTATATTAGTTCCTCAAAGTAGCAACACGCCAACAATGTGCCTTAAAACACCTCTTTTCTAGACCGGAACACCTATGAGTCCACAAAGCGGCGCAAATAAATTTACCATTTAAACAACGTGGCGCAAAACAGGAAAATTAGAGTTGCGTTGGTCTGAAAATAGCAACAAATTATGCCAAACACATCTTGCGCCTTATTGCGCCCGGTGTATGATATAGGCCCTATTTAAAAGGATTGTTGACCCAAAAATGAAACTTCTGTCAGCATTTACTCACCATTTACTTGTTCTACACTTGTCTGAAATTCTTGTTGAAAACAAAAGAAGATGTTTTGAAGAAAGCTGAAAACCTGTATTTGTTTTTCCTACTACGGAAGTCAATGCTTACAAATTGTCAGCTTTCTTCAATGGAATAAAGAAACAGAATTTCTTCAACAGAATAAAGAACCTCATAAAGACCTGGAACCACTTGAGAGTGAATAAACAATTAAATTTTCATTTTTGGGTGATCTATCCCTGTGATGTTAAACAGAAAGAAAAATACAAATTTAGAGGTGAAACCGAACAGTACAAAACATGCCTTGTAAAATTGGTCCAACACAGCCGAGGCGTCTAATTCAACCGCAATTTTCTTCCATTGTGATGTGCACATTTAAACAAACCACAAAATGTGTTTGTGGAAGGGCAATTTTGTCTCATCTGGGTGCACAATTTGGTATCTGAACATGTGCAAATGTGTTCTGTGTGCTTGTTTGTTGAATGAGGGTGAGTGGGGAGGTGAGAGGGGTCTGCGTGCGTGCTATTGCAGCCTTTCATGTCTGTTTTGCGGGGTGTGTGTACAGTTGTCCAGTTTTGACCCCAGGGTCATTTTGAAAGGCTTTGCCCTGAATGAGGCCTCTTAAGTTCCTCTCTGTGCTTTGATAGCTCTCACCGCTGCTCACACGCGCACGCAAACACTCCCGCTCGCTCTGAAGCGCGCATGCAACAGCTATTTACACCTGCCGTGTTTGATCATCAATTAAGCACTCCTTCTGAAGATGCGCACGCTTCAACCCCCAATCCACAACCCCTGATCAATCCACTGCACTTATTGATGTCTAGATCGCTAACGGCACTCTGAAAGCCGAGCACTTTCTGATAGATGTGAAATGCAATCGTTTCTATCTCGCCCATCTGCAGATTGGTCAGTGGAGTGAGTTGGTGATAAACTTTCTAGTTTGTGATTTTCCTTCAATGCTTCGAGCCAAACTTACTCATGATAGTGAGCTTCTGTGTGAAATATTTATTTGTATCAGGTATATGTTGACAACTCTGACACCTGTAATTGTTAATGGATCAGTTCAGCCAAAGACCTTCATTTGCTGATCCTCACTGTGTTTCTTTCTTTCTTTCTTTCTTTCTTTCTTTCTTTCTTTCTTTCTTTCTTTCTTTCTTTCTTTCTTTCTTTCTTTCTTTCTTTCTCTTTCTTTCTTTCTTTCTTTCTTTCTTTCTTTCTTTTAATATCTTTATTTAGTTCATTTTCTGATAAAGCACATATAATTCAAAGAACACAGTCCAAAGGAAAAACAGAAGTACAGTATATTACAACTTAAGAGGTGAAACCAGAAGCATAGTATTGTCTAGGATATAGATCCCACGCATATAAGACACAAAAGTGGATCTAAAAATAAAGTAAATAATACTAATAATCAGTCAAATTTAGATCTTAAAGAATTCTATCATGAGACAAACTGGAAAAAAAAGTATTTAAAAAAAGACACACACACAACAGTGAACACACAACCAGAACTTTTGCTATAAATGGCCAATTTGTGTTATGTGAATGTGATACTCCTTTAGGAATCATGATAAAAAAAATTCTAAAATTATGATAATATTGAAAAAAAAAACATTGCCATTTTAGCAACACAAGCTTAATGATAGGGGTGGGCGATCCTCCTTTCTAGACCGGAACACCCATGAGTCCACAAAGCGGCGCAAATGGATTTACTATTTAAACAACGTAGTGCAAAACGGGAAAATTAGGGTTGCATTGGTCTGAAAATAGCAACAAATCACGCCAAACACGGCAAAAATGCAATCTCGATTATTGAATTATTTTCCATATTGAACGATAACGATATATATTTCGATATAAGTTGTTAATGCTTCCAGATTTAAAAGAGCACCCCAACAATGACTGAAGTCACAAAAATTAGAGGGTCTATTAAATGGCATAACATTTTCGGATGATACATTTTTTTGTGGCCAAAAATTCGGTACATCTCTAATATCCACACACTTTTAGATTCTCATTGCTGTACATTTCTGCTGTGTGATTGGCTCTTAGATCTTAGAGTAAAAACGTCCAGAGCTTAGACATAAATTTTATCACAATTCAATATAACCCAGCCCTACTCAATAGGAAAATGTGCCCTGGTGTACATTTTTAAGAACCAAGAAGTATGTGCTCGCAGGTACAAATAGCTGCATTTTATGTGTAAAACAAACATTACGGGGTTGTACTGCTGACTGCTTTCCTAAGGCTTTTCTGGTGTGACTGGTTTGTGAGGTAACTCACTGCAAATCGGCCAGACCTTGGCAAAAGGATCTTGATGCAGACTTGAATACTGCTAGATAGTTACATCATTCTACCTCCTTATATAATATGACACTGTCACTTTATCACAATTATCATGTTTACAAGCCTTTTTGCACTATTTACTGTTTTACATCTGCACAACTCTGGTTTGCACTCATTGCCATATGCCTTTAAGTGTGATTGTATTGTATACAATTTTTTTTTTTAACGTATATTTTTAGATTACATTTTATGTATAATTTAATTTATTGTAAATTCTTTCTAAAACTCTACTTTTTGTATTAATATTATATGAAAGGCATAGGGTCTGAGAGTAACGGAATTTTAATTCTCTGTATGTCTTGTACATGTGGTTGAATTGACAATAAAGCTGACTTTGACTCTGACTTATACTTGAATTTGCAAGCTGAGACTGAATATCTCAGACTTGCAATGTCAGACACAATGCACTCAATGGAGCAATGGGCAGAGTAGACTAAGTTTCGAGTCCGGCAAAGCGCCCTCTAGTGGATTTAAGAAAACAAAAACTGCAATACAATGTAGTCCAGGATACATATTTGTTGGTTCTCAAAAATTTAGTTCTCAGCGCATATTTTCAGTGAGCCTGGGTTGCATTTTAGATGTAATCAGCAATAGTGTCAGTTTTGTTAAAATTGATTGAATTTCAAAAATGTGTTGCTGCCCATCCCTTATCAATATCTTTAAAATTGTAGCAAAATGTTTCAGTATCAAAACTAATTTTTAAAACGTTGGTATTGACTATCAGCACAGTGGCTAAATGGTTGGCATCCCAGTTGGAGTTCGAATTCAACAACCCTCAGTGCTGGGTTGTAGCTTGAAGGGCATCCTCTGTGTAAAACATATTTCAGAGAAATTGGTGGTTCATTCCACTGTGGAGCCAAAGGAAAGTAAGTGATTAAGTAGTACTGCCCATTTCCAATCCGCATTATTAAAATTGTAAAACATATCAGCTATATATTTAATTTAAGTTTACTTGTATAGTGCTTTTAACAATAATTGTTGTTCCAAAGCAGCTTCACAAAAGGTGCACATCATTACATTACAGTCAGAATCAGAGAAGTTAAGGAGTTTTGTATAGGGTGGCAGTAAATAAATGTAGTTTATATAGCATATAATGTCCTTCCAGAATAAATAATATTTACATCAAGTTAATTTATTTATAAAGCACATTTAAACACAGCGACAAGACTGACCATAGCGCTGTACATAAGACAGAGTAATATTTAGTAAAAATATGGAGAAAATTATAAAAATATAGCAGTAAAACCAAGAGAAACAACAGAAGTATATTTAGAAGTAAATCAATCACAAAACTATTAGTATAATATTAATAGGCCAAGCTGAACATGTTTTTAAAAGTCATTTACATGTAATAATAATACATGATCAATCAATTTAAAATAAATCCATCATAACATAAAAAACTAGAAGAGTCTCAATCAACACTTGTCCTGAGTCCTCAGTTCCACCTGAGCATCGAAAACAAAGTTTCTTATCTTTGCTCAGTGTGTGAGATGCAAAGTAACAAGATTAGATAGAGATCTTGTCTGACCTCACAGGCCTCACTACATCCCTTACTGGACCTAAAAATCTCGCTCTAGACCCATACTGGGCATGCTTGGGCATGCAACCCCTGAGCTCCAGCCAGGCCACGCATGAAGCGGCTTTCATTAAGAAGCCCTCCATCTCCTCACACACACACACACACATCTGAACACGCATATCCCAGCCGCAGCACCCCGTCCATGTGTGTCCATCATTAATCTGAAGATGATTGATGACTGGCATTGAAGAGAGAACAAGCTGTGAAGGAGTGAACGCATGAATGCCTCCTTCTCTCCCGCCCCCCTCCTTATGATTTCAAACTTCCGCATAATTCATCGCCTCCTCTTTTCTCCGTTCTCACCTTTACTTTCCTCGCACACTAGATTGCGGCTGATAAGGAACACAGCCACTTAGATGAGGAATCCTGAGGGGAAGAGAGCCTGGAACGGACGGACGGCAGGCGCAGCACACGGGTGCCACAGAATGAAATCAATTTGAAAAGCACTCGGGTAATTGGTTTCTAAACAGAATTCTGTCATGACCGTCTGCTACCTGTTTCTATCTGGCACCCGAGTGAAAATAACTCCCGGTACGGAGATGACAATAAAATCAGCTTGTTCATAATTCTTTGCTCCTTTCCCCCAATCAGCCTTCTTAGACAGCAAACTGCACCACACCGAGGGGAGGAGGGACGTGATGTGCATGTCTACACACACACACATATACTGTACACACCTCATACTGTATACACAAATAAACACACACATAGGCTTGCTTGCTTTTAATCAACTTTTTAATCAAGCGAACACTGTTACAGTATATTCTGTGGAAATTAAAGTTTGGGGTTCGAGATAAATATAATAACAGTGAACTTACTCTCTTTTTACTTTGATTTAATTTTCCTCAAACTTAAAATATTGAATTAGAATCAAGAATACAGGTAGCTGAAAAAGCAGATACATATTAGAATTACATGCTATGTAACGGTATGCAATATTCTTGCCTGCTGTAACATGACTAATATATGATATAGCATGGTTCTTATTAATTAAAACCATAAACCACAAATATTTAGATTTAAGGTTGTTTAAAAGAAAAATACATAATATTCATAAAACTTAAAGAGCCCCTATTATGGGTTTTTGAAAATGACCTTCCATGCAGTATGTAACACAGAACTAAGTGAATGAAAACATCCAGCTGAGGTTTAAATCTAAAAATGCATCGTGTTTAAAACTATTGATTTTTTAGCGAAATAGTTGACTAAAGAGCCGAATAAATGAATTGTTGGGTGAGTTGGGTTCGGATCTTTTGCTTAAATGCATCAACGTTGACACGATACATCACCAAATATATAGTGCCAGATCCGGTAATACGTGAACGTGCCTTTCCCTTTAGACACTAGCAGAGCGTGGGGGGGTCACGGGACTGATCATGACACGAAGATGTCGTTCACTGACAGATGGAGATTCGGCTGCGGGGAATAAAGGGTTAAGTTAATTTTCACAACAATACCACAGTACCTGTATAGCCAACCTAGTGCTGTGTTTGTTCCTGTCATTTTTCTGATGTTTGATACAATAACCTACACTGCAGCGCGGGATTTGCCAGCCGTTTGCTATTAAAGGAAGGAGCAGCAGAGACTATTATGGGACTTTGTCAGACTTTGACAGGGACTTTGTCAGTAACTGTTACAGCTCATATGGGCCAGTTTCTTCTTCCTCCAAATCATAACATGTAACTGTCATTAAAATTGTTGCCTCGTTTTGTGTAGTCTGCAAAATATGTGTTTAATTGTGTGTTGTAACTTGTAATCGCTTCATGCAGCTTGTGATCACTTATCTTTTATAGATTAGTGCTTGTACTGTATCTCTCAGGTTAAATCTGTACGGGGCTATTCATATTGTGTCCAAAACCACAGTTAAGAACGCGACGCATGCTTCTTCCTTTACTGATTTAAATGCGTTTCTGAACTCGCGATCCTCTGCCGTTTGCCTTTGCTATGGCCACCATCAGCTGTTCCTACACATGCACGGCGTGGTCAATTTTCAAAATAGTTCAACTTTTGCTACTGTGTGGATTAATACTGAATGTGTGTAATTGTTATTACTTGGGGTTACTTTATTTCTGTTACTTCATACTGTAGGCGTGGTGGGCATTTCTCTCTGTCTCGCGCTGAACGCAGTCGACCAATCACAACAGACTGGGTCATTGGACCAATCAGTGCAGATTAGCTGAACAAATGGTATGGGAGTCGTTGGGATAATTAGATAAAAATAAATGCGTATTATAAGACAATGAAAGTTTTTTTGGCCTTGCATGCATATCAGCCTGTTGTTTGAGACCCCTAAATCCAAAATATGACCTTTTATAAAGTAGGGGCTCTTTAAACAAAATTTTATTTCAGCTAGTTTCCAAGATAATGATTTCCATTTTCATGTATTACAATTATCGTAAACATACATAAAAAAATGATAATAATAAAAATAAAAAACACAACAGAATTACTAAAACTTTAACTAAAATTAAAATGAAAACAACATAAAATAAAAGCTGATTTAAATTCAATATTGCTAAAATAATAATTTAATTCCATTAAACACCTTTAAATGTTACTAGTTAGCATATGAACATTAATAAAAATTAAACAATTAATTTAACAATAATCTGACTATTATTAAATTGAATGACATAAAAAGTTAGATAAACTAAACAAAAAAAATAAATAAATAAAATTACAAACTTTTTTGGGACTATATATAAAATCAAATCTGAACATTTCACACAGTTACACTCTAAAAAAACGTCGAGTTATTTATTTAACCCAATGCTTGAGTTAAATCATTTGGTGCTTTGTTGGGTTATTTTTAATCTTTATTGGCTTATTTATTAATAACTCAACCATTTGGGTTAAATATGTGATGCTTTGTTGGGTTATTTTTAACCTTTTTTGGCTTATTTATTTAATAACTCAACAAGTTGGGTTAAAATTTTTGTATTTATTTCAAGAGTTCACACTTAGATATTGCTTGATAATAATAGCAGGTTTGGCATGCTGTCCAGAGAGAAAACCCTTAGTTTGGAGATAATTGAGCCCAGGGCTCCTGCCTGGTCAAGGAGCATGTGAGGGGGTATGAGATCAGGAAGTTCTCGAAAGCTCCCCCTGGTAAACGAGGAGATGGGGTGGATGGGGGGATTCTTGATTCTTGGAGTATTGCTAGTCAGGGGAGTATATATATATATTATAGGGAGTTTGGAATGATTCGATTGGCTTACTAATGATTACAGATGAGAGACCAGCTGCGATCAAGCATATCACGTGCTCCTCTCAAAATTAGTTTGTAAAACTTCACTTAAGCTCTAACGCAATAATATTGTTGTTATCAAATTACCTCTCCCTGTTGTGAATTTTATAACCGTTTCATCAGCACTCTTAATTATTGATGATACAAACGTGCGCTTCATAGCCAATATATGTTAAACGGAAAAAAATGCTTTCTTTGCCTCCTGTGTTCATCTCTACAGTTTTTTGGGGAAAATTATACATACAGTATATTTCAGGTGTTTTATTCTCGCTTTTAGGACCCAGCAGAGACATCAACTTGATGTTGCGTTCAGTCTTGATGAATAAGGTATGTTGCCTTTTTATTAAAAACACTGTCCTTTTTCACTGTCGCTAGAAAATGCATCTAAAAACTATTATAAATATAAATATGCTACATTCTATTTAGGAAGTCGCTGGCTTTCACAAGAAGTGGAGAATCTGAGCATTAATATTGTAGTTATTATATGCCGCTAGAGGGCGCTGACTTGATCCCCACATTTTTTTCTGTAGTCACGAAGAAGTCATCCTGGATGAGAGCAGAGGCTTGTTATCGTCGTTTATCAGATGAAGATTCATTATCTATTTCAAGGTACTCTATTAATAACTAATAAAAGTAAATTTGATCATTACTGTTTGTGTGTACTATATACAAGGGCCTGAAAATTGCATTTTCCATATATCTTATACTAAACTATAGGGATGAAACCACACCCTGATAATATTAGATGTTAATGGGAATGTTTAATCAGTTATATATGTCTAGATCTCAAATATTACATTTGTAATAGATAGTATATGGTTGTCACAGGCAAACTACATTAGACATTGTATGGCATTATAAGCTACCACAGTTCAGCAGTGAAAGGGTGCAAAGAGTGTGAAATCATTACATTTTTACAATTTTGTGGATTTCCTATGAGTCATGCAAGTTTATTAATATTCAGTTTGCAGTCATTATAATTTTTCAAAGCCAATTTTCAGTGGTCCAATTTCATTAAACACATTTGTGAAAGCCTATCACTGATAGACACAGTATATGCCTAATGTCTGTGTCATTTTATTAAACCCAGTCTGCAGAACGTTACATCTTTGTGCATGCCAGTATTCACAGACACATACGTGAACACATGACAACACAGACACGCACAGATACACAGATCCCTCCTGCACCTCCCGCTGGTGTTCGGGGCACCTGGTGAGGAGCAGGTTAATGAAGCAGACGGGTTATAAAAGAAACGGGGGGAAAAAAATTGTCCATATCAAAAGTCAACAAGTTCCACAGCCACCAAACGCCACACCGATGCCTTTTTGACTCGCTGTGATAGAGAAATGCATATGCATGAGGTAAGCAACTTTTGATCCCAAACAAAGTAAAGCTCTGGCTTATGAAGATTGTGAGAGCGTTAATGACTTCTTCGTTTTAAGCCCGCATAAGAAAGGCAGATTCCCCATGCTTGTAGTCCATGAGAATATTTAATACCGTTATTAATCATTTTTAATCCGTTTGCTTTTAATTAAGAAACAGCATGTTGCTGTCCTATCAGCGCGTGCCAGGGTGCAGATTAATTGTAGCTTAAGATAGCTCGCCGTGATTGGTGTAATGTATTAGCTAACAAGACGCCGGCTTCTAAAGATACTTGTACACTACCTTGGGAACTTGGCTCCACTCCAGGGCTTCTCTCTCTCTCTCTCTCTCTCTCTCTCTCTCTCTTTCCCTCCCGTTTCCCCCTCATTCTCCCCTCCTCCCTTCATATCTCCTTTCTAGCGCGGCTCCTATTTGAAGGCGAGTCTGGAGTGCTGGGGACGCTTCTATCATCTCAGCACGCTGCTTTATTTGTGCTTTCATTACCACGCTGCCAGTCACCGCTCCCAAAGCGAGAGCTGGTACCGAGGAAAAGGAGCTTTTTTTTGCTGACAGACAAGCAGGGTAGACCTAGTCAGGTTGGGTTCTGCCCTAGCGAGGCCCCTGGGGTGGGACACCTAGGGGGAGGACTTGGGAAGGAGTAGCTGGAGTTCATCTGAGGTGTCAAATCCATCAGTCATTCATCTACACCTCCATAGGGGGTGGGGCTAGGGATCTGCAGCCTTAGGGCATGGTGTTAGGAGCTGGTGGGCATCAGTGTCTGAAGCCTGCTGGAGACAAGATGCTCTGAGACAGGCGGGATAAGGTGCCTTGGGCAGAGCTGACTCCCAGGGAGAAGATGGGGTCTGCATAGGAGGCTAACGGAAAGTTAAGGTCTAATGCACACATTAATTAATCAAGTCATTTTTAAGGAACACCATTTACACTTATGAAAATGTTTTACATTGCCAAAATTAACTGCAGTAGTGTATGGTGTCAAGACGGTATATTTTTAATCAGTATTCAGTGATTGTGAATGTGATATAGCTTACATTTAACAGTTTATTTTTAAAAAGAAATCTTGAGGCACCTACATTTTACACAAAAGGTAGTCATTTAGTTTGTAGGTTCTCAGTGCGTATCTCCTCAAAGAAAGCCAAAGTAGGTTCAAATGTAGTGGAGCTAATGTTCCTAAATGAAGCAACAAATTACTGACTATTAAAGGTGCCATACAATGAAAATCGGGATATACTGCACTAGGGCAGGAGTGCTCAATCCTGTTCCTGAAGATCTACCTTCCTGCAGATTTGAGCTCCAACCTTGAACAAACACACTGGAACCAATTCATTTGGACCTAAGCAGCACTTGATAATTACAGGTAGGTGTGCTTGATATGGGTTGCAACTGAAATCTGCAGGAAGGTAGATCTCCAGGAACAGGGTTGGTCACCCCTGTACTAAGGCAAAGCTAAATAATAAGAGTCTCGAACACCATTGCGCCCTTGTTCTCATTTAACTCCAGTAAGTGTAAAAGCATAGTGAAAAATGGGCCAATTGGAACAAAACACCGACTGTGATGTTCCACGCAAGATCTTTAATATCCATGCCCCCAGCAGCATTTGATTTGCCACAATGTTTCCTATCGAGATTACAACAGCTATCGTTTTGCCTATTTTTTTTTTCTAAGTATAACACAGCTTATTAAATTTAATATGTATGTGGGACTCTTATTTTGAAAAAAAAAAAACTGGCCTTAAGGAACAGTAGGAAGCAGGCAGTTATGCATGGCCATGCAGTTATGCATCTTTTTGCATTTCTTCAGAACACTGCTATGTTCACACTGCATGCAAATGTGGCCCGAATCTGATGTTTTTGCCCACATGGGACGCAGATCTCTTTTTGTCATGACAGTGTGAACAGCCCAAACCGCATGGAATCTGATCTTTTCAATTCTGATTTATGCCACTTTCATATGTGGTACTAAATCAGATACAGATCTGATGTTTTGAAATCCGACCGCAGTGTGAATGGTCATGTAGGAATTTAAGTGGCTTTTACATAACTTTTAATAGATACACATCATTATTCTGTACTGGTTCATGCTGCAAACATCCTCTACTCCTCAGCGGCATAGCAGAATAGCACACAAGGCAAATACTTTACAAAAAATGAAGGTTGTTCATTTTGAATATTGTTTGAATGACAACTGGCGCTCGTTAACCAAACATCAACAACTAGCCTGAAACCATAAAAAAGGACTGTTCATATATTTAAAAATACCACCATAATTGCATATATAAAAAGAATAAAATACATATGCCTACATGAAATGGCTATATTTTACTTAAATAATCAATACATTAACAAAACCAAATATGAAAGAAAAACTGTGACAGAGGCGACGCAGTGGGTAGTGCTGTCGCCTCACAGCAAGAAGGTTGCTGGTTTGAGCCTCGGCTGGGTCAGCTGGTGTTTCTGTGTGGAGTTTGCATGTTCTCCCTGCGTTCGCGTGGGTTTCCTCCGGGTGCTTCGGTTTCCCCCACAGTCCAAAGACATGCTGTATAGATGAATTGGGTAGGCTAAATTGTCCATAGTGTATGAGTGTGAATGAGTGTATATGGATATTTCCCAGAGATGAGTTGCAGCTGGAAGGGCATCCGCTGCGTAAAAACATATGCTGGATAAGTTGGTGGTTCATTCCGCTGTGGTGACCCCGGAATAATAAAGGGACCAAGCCGAAAAGAAAGTGAATAAATGAATGAAACTGTGACAGACAATCTTGCAACAGAAGCGCTTTTTTTAAACTTTAAACGATGGTCAGAGAAACGCACACCACGCTTGTCGTAAATGACAAATTATCAGTGTTTTCATGCACAAAACACTTATTTTAGATTTCAAACACCGAAATACATATTATAACCAGCAAATCAACCATTTACATGTCATAAAAAACACAGCTGTTGTCTTTGAAAACGGCAATAATCATATTAAGCATAATCTGACAACGTGCTTTATTCACTTTATACAGTATACCCTTTTGTGTGCATGATTAGACATTTTGTGCTGTGCGTAGTTGTACTTTTGCACATGTGGGTCAGTTTAGGACCATGATCTGTTCACACTGAAATCTGATATTGGCCACATTGAAAACAACAGTGTTAACAGCTATGCAAAAAAATCAGACGTGAGAAAAAAAATCTGATTTGAGCACTAAGCCTCACAGTGTGAATGTAGCCTAAATTCCTGAAAAAAGGAATCATACGTTTATTCAGTGCCACCCCGAAGAGGGATGAGATCTGTTTAAATGTATCTTTTGTTAGTTTAATGTGTATATTGTGAAATTTGTGCGCTTTTGTAATGAGGCACGAGGACCATGTGAATGTTTGTAATGAGACAACTGTAAACTGTTGAATTAATGTTTAATGCATTTATGCATCATGTCATATCATTAATCTTCACAACACTTCCAAATAATAAAAAAACAAAGCTTTTATTCTAGAGCCAATGTCTAGGGATCAAAAGTGGCCTGTAAAACCTTTTCTTGACTTTTTTGCACTTACTTAAGCCACCTAGAACAGGGGTTCCCAAACTTTTCAGCTCATGACCCCCTAAAAAACAATGCCAGTGATTCGCGACTCACCGTGTTTTCTGAGGTGGTTATAATAAATATATAATTTAAAGTATAATATACTTTATATTATAGTATAATATAAAGTTATATTATATATTCAATTATATTATAGTATAATATAAAGCAGTGTGAGTGGCGTAACTCGTAAAGCGCATGGCAACATGTTTTGACGCAATCGATCATAAACCCAGTTCGAATCCAGCGTCTGATGAACACATTCTTTTTTCCCCACATATCAGACTTTGCCTACTCTTCATCTCGAGGAAGACGAATAGGAATCATTAATAAGTGTGTGTATTATGGAAGACTCAGATTCATAGAACTGGATTGGAGAGGTGTTATATCCAAATCATATGCATTATAAGTTTGTAGAATATACATTAAAAATACCCTTAAATTAAAAATTTTAGTACTGCTTCAGTGAACTTGAACAAGTATATTAAAATCCATTAATTTTCTCTAGTTATATTAGTATTTTGTTTTTCAAAGTATGCTTTAAATGCTTTAAAAATAAGTTCAATCTTTGTAGACTAGAAATATATGTACTGTATACCATTTATTTTAAAAATGTGGACAATACATTATAGATCAATTTTATAAAAAAAATATGTATATTATATTACATCTGACGCTATTGCTGTGTCTTCAATGTAATGTAATCTCCCCAGTGGACACAATCCAATGGAAAAAATATTGAAATGTTTGTTTAAGAATGGGTTTTTAACTACAGCGGTTCGAACTGTAGTTTTGCAGAGCGACTAAAAGTGATCAGTATGATGGTGAAAAACAAAACATGTCTTTTTCACCAAGAATGTCCATACTGATTCCAAAGGCAGGTACTGATTAGATCAGGGCCTGGTGAGTGGACTTTAGGGGTTTTACAATGTTGTAACATGTTGATTGGTCAGTTTGTGTGTCTCAGTATTTGGGCTTTAGTCACATGGTCAATAAAGAAACAAAATTGTTGGTAAACTTTGCTCTGCCTCTCCTGCTCTGCTCCTCTCCTGCTCTGGAGACTCTACTGCTATCAGGGTTTCTTTGAGGCCTACTTCTCTCTCTTTCTTAGGTAACTTTATTTTACATTTAAGCTGGGTACAATTATTATCATATGTTTTATCATTTCATGTTTTATTATTTTATACAGTTATTTTATAACTAATTCAGTTATAATAAAAGAGAATTATTGTCATTAAATCATTTCATTTTCAAGTATTTGTGAATTACTTTTTAACATCAACACTTAATTTCTCCATATTGCAATACAATACAATCACATAATAGCAATGCTCTCCCACATTTTTAGCTGTTAATACTGCCCCTATTTCCGTTTTTGGTAAAAGATTGCAGAAGGATTCTTTGACTAAAATGAACAGTTTTCACCATCGTGCTGATAGCTTTTTAGTCGCTCAGCAAAACTACAGTTCGAACCGCTGTAGTTAAAAACCCATTCTTACACGTTGATGGCTTTTTTGTTTGCAAGTTTTTTTAATTGTAACTATAAACTACTTTTTATGTCTTTTGTAGATTATGGATAAAATAAGGTAATTCTAATAGTTTAATAAAATGAACTTGATTTTTGGAAATGACCAAGTGACCCCCTCTCATTTTCCCGCAACCTCCTGGGGGGTCCCGACCCTCACTTGGGGAACCACTGACCTAGAACACAATTTCTACTAAGGGAACCAAGAGCAGAAATATGGGCCCAGAATCCCTACCCATGCCACTGTTTCCATGTTTGATTAGCAAGGCCGCATACTTATCACATCAAACTGGCAGGTATCAAAAACGCTTTTTTGAGCTTTTTTTTAATAGGTTACTATTAATTATTTGCAGTATTTTACAGTGAATACAGTTTATATCTATAAGCATGTCTGTTTATGTAACACTAGCATCATCCTCATCCCCACCTCCCTACAGTTCAAATATAGTGTTTTCATGCCAACCTCTCAGCTACTCTAAAACATATTCAGGTCAATCCGTGTTGCTCCCACTTCTTACTCCTCCAAAAGAGAAGGGTGCAAAGCAGATTTAACGCTCCTTAAAGCTGATTGAGGAAGCAAAGAAAAAAAAACCTCAGAACTGTTTCCCCCTGTATGTGACACAGAAAACCCCAACCAAAGGAACACAACACACCTGGCTGTTTAGAAGCTCAGGTCTATGTTGATGGATGGAGGTACAACATACTAGTCTGCCTGATATCCATTTCCACTCAGAGATACCCATCTATAAGGCAAGTCTCTAGCGAGATCTCTATTGCTTTGGGCAGGCGATGTATCCCTATCACTCTGATCAATCAGAGAGTAAAAGGGCTCGATGAGTGCAGACAGGAGGGGGGTCTGTAATTTGGTATATGAATGAATAAATAGATGGATATTTCCAGCACTAATCTCTCAGATGACTAAAATACTTCTCTCGTCTGAAGAAGCCCATTGTGTGTGATGAGAGTTTGATTGGATGTCTCCCCTGGGGTGCGCTCTCCATTAGCTAAGGTGATATAACAGGTAATCAGGAGATAATTAAAAGGCTTCACTAGTGCGCACGCGGTTGGGAGGTTCAGAGTTTGCCAGGGAGCAGGAATTGCATGATGCGCTCTCAGTGACAGGTCTTGAACCACGCTCTACAGAAAAAATGCCCCTCACAGGCTATTTACCAGCTTCTATAACAAGTTTTAGCTAAGCATTTTAAGCTATGCTTCATGCATACACTTTCACACGAACACACACTTTGAAAATTTTGAGCTCAATAGGATTAAGTCAATGAGAAAAGAAGTGACATACTCTTCTGGAATGTGATTTATTTATCAGTTTTGCTGCACCAATTAAAACTAAGTTTTATATAAACATATACACTCACTGGCCACTTTATTAGGTACACCTTACTAGTACCGAGTTGGACCCCCTTTTGCCTTCAGAACTGCCTTAATCATTCGTGGCATAGATTCAACAAGGTACTGGAAATATTCCTCAGAGATTTTGGTCCATATTGACATGGTAGCACCATGCAGTTGCTGCACATTTGTTGGCTGCACATCCATGATGCGAATCTCCCAATCCACCATCCTGGTGACTGTGGAGGCT
The DNA here is from genome assembly GCA_903798195.1 of Danio kyathit. NCBI lineage: Eukaryota > Metazoa > Chordata > Actinopteri > Cypriniformes > Danionidae > Danio > Danio kyathit. The sequence goes on along the minus strand of LR812533.1, from coordinate 32,811,391 downwards.
ATTTGAGTACAATGAACTCATTGTCATGTACAAGAAAGCAGTCTGAGATGATTCGCGCTTTATGACATGGTGCATTATCCTGCTGGAAGTAGCCATCAGAAGATGAGTACACTGTGGTCAAAAAGGGATGGACATGGTCAGCAACAATACTCAGGTAGGCTATGGTGTTGACACGATGCTCAATTGGTACTAATGGGCCCAAAGTGTGCCAAGAATATATCCCCCACACCATTACACCACCACCACCAGCCTGAACCGTTGATACAAGTCAGGATGGATCCATGCCTTTGTTGTTGACGCCAAATTCTGACCCTACCATCTGAATGTCACAGCACAAATCGAGACTCATCAGACCAGGCAACCTTTTTCCAATCTTCTATTGTCCAATTTTGGTGAGCCTGTGCGAATTGTAGCCTCAGTGTCCTGCTCTTAGCTGACTGGAGTGGTGGCTGATGTGGTCTTTTGCTGCTGTAGCCCATCCGCCTGAAGGTTGGATGTGTTGTGCATTCAGAGATGCTCTTCTGCATACCTCAGTTGTAATGAGTGGTTATTTGAGTTTCTGTTGCCTTTCTATCAGCTCGAACCAGTCTGACCATTTTCCTCTGACCTCTGGCATCAAAAAGGCATTTGCGCCCACAGAACTGCCGCTCACTGGATATTTTATTTTTGTGACCATTCTCTGTAAACCTAAGAGAAGATTTAGCGTGAAAATCCTAGTAGATCAACAGTTTCTGAAATACTCAGACCAGCCCGTCTGGCACCAACCACCATGACATGTTTAAAGTCACTTAAATCACCTTTCTTCCCCCATTCTGATGCTCTGTTTGTACTGCAGCAGATCATCTGGACCATGTCTACATGTCCAAATGTATTAAGTTGCTGCCATGTGATTGGCTGATTAGAAATTTGCGTTAACGAGCAGTTAGACAGGTGTACCTAATAAAGTGGCCGGTGAGGGTATAAGAGGCCAACATAGTTCAGAGTCAAACATCAACAGACACACTATTAGCACATCTGATGCCGAAGACATAAGCTTAGAGGCTGTTTGATATTGATGAGAGATTGACGCAGACATGGGAATACACATTGTGTGATCATGGCCTGATCAGTCCAATGATGGTTCATCAGGCATGTCTGACACAACAACACTGTCTGCCTGCTCAGTCAGCGATCGAGAAGATTTTTACAAATATGTCAATGTCTATTTTCTGCTCAGTTTACAGCTGTAAAGATTGCTTGTGTTTCCAATAAAGTACAACACTGTCTTAATGAAAGTGAGGAACAGGAGGAAAAGTAGAAAAAGTGTGCAATTACTATGATATGATAAGCTCTCTTGTTTCCGAAAAAGAAAAGAAATCCTATATAATTCTGACAGTTATTCTTATTTAGGGAGTATAAAATACTAGCTCATAATATAAAATAAAGGGTCACTATTAAACCAGTGGCTCTCAACACATCTGTCACAGATCCGTCATTTGATCCATTTTAGTTAAAATGTAAAACTTCCATAATTAAGTTCTAATAGGGCTAGATTAACAACTTATTTAGCGACAATCTGCATTAACAGATGTGTTTTATTCATTCATTTTCCTTTGTCTTAGTCTCTTATTTATCAGGGGTCACCACAGCGGAATGAACCGTGAGAAATACCCTTTAGTGAGAAATACCCATACACTCAAAAAAACAGTCAAAACAATGTCAACCAATTGGTAGAGCAGGCAGTTAAAGGGTTAACATATTTCAGAGCTGCATACACACACACACACACACACACACACACACTACGACCAATTTTGTTTTCCCAATTCACCTATAGCGCATGTCTTTGGACTGTGGGGGAAACCAGAGCACCTGAAGGAAACCCATGCGAACATGGGGAGAACATGCAAACTCCACACACAAATGCCTCCTGACCCAGCCGGGACTCGAACCAGCGATCTTTTTGCTGTGAGGCGACAGTGCTAACCACTGCTTTTTTATTATTTGTATAATTTTTTTAATACAAGTAAAAACCCTTACCATATATTATTATACAATTTATACATGACACAAGCGTTGGAATTTTTATAACAGAGATTTCTGCTTGTAAATGATCAAAGTCACCAAGCTTTCTTCATGAGCAATGTCTGCTTTCAAAGTGTCAGAAATGCTATGGGAGTGCACTCTGAAGGTTGTTAAACTAAATTCCAATAATTTGTTACACAAAATGTTATTAATGCTTTCAAAATCATTGAAATTAAGAAGTGTTCGAAACGAATAGAATATACAGTAGGCAGGATAACTCAGTAGGCTATAGAACACAGCCAGGAAATACATGCTTCTAACCAGTGTTCGAACTATACCGTGGCCTTTGGGGGAGCCCACTTTTTTTTCTAAGGGGGGGGGGGGGGGGGGGGTTGTTTTCTTTGACTTGAGAGTCCCTTGCCACAATGATGTAGGCTATAAATCATAAAGTTTACCCTGCTTTCAAACTAATTGTCCAACATGTTTACAGCATTGGAATGGTGTTCAAAAAAATAAAGAACATTGTATTAGCCTACTGTATGAAGCAAATAAAACGAAACACAACGTCACATCAATTGTTTCGGAAAATGAACAAGCAGTGTCTCAATGAAGCATCTGGCTGTCAGTTTTTGACATGACTGAACTTTGCTCCTCAGCAGCACCCCCACACCTTGGTGCTCATGACAAGAATAGCATGTGTAGTTTTTTTTTTTTTTTTTTAAGTGGCGTAAATCGCATGAATTAATGAAATTTTTGCATTCTTACACAATAATCCATGATCACATTATACAATACTGAAACCGCACGTCAAGATATCACATTGTGAATATTTTTCGAGACTTTGAGAATCATGGTTAGCAACTAAGATGGCAAGTTCCATTGTTACAAACATAGTTTGTTGATTTGCCATTTCCCAAATTCGTCGTTCCAACGAACATTAGCAAACTGTGTCGCAAACTTAAACGCTTGCAACTACATCTATAGGGCTTTAGTTAGAAGCATAGTTTCTGGCTGTGTTCCATTCCAGTTATCCTCCCTATGCCCTATTCGTCTCGAACATTCTGACATTTAAACTTGGAATAATACAAAAAAAAAAAAAAAACAGTCATCTCATCTCTCTTAGGTGTAATTTGCTTTAAAGTATTTTTACAGTTCAGTTTTAGCGATCTTCGCATTGACAACTGCGTTCCCTTTGTAGTGCACTTTCAAAACATTTATGCCAATTTGAACACAGCCATGGCTCATGACGAAAGCTAAAGATGACCTATATTTAAAAGTAGAATTTACGTTACATCTCCAAAGCTTGTAAAAACAAACATATAGATATAGCATACGTTAATGCTTTTAATTTATAGGTTATTTATTAAGAATATATCTATGTAACTGAATGTATCTGTATATGACACGGGCCTATTGGTTAGAAGATTTCTGCAGTGGCTTGAATGTGTCAAATTGTAAAAGTAGACTTTTCAAACAAATGAAATAAAAAAAAAAAAAAAACGATATCCTACCTAAAAATAATAATTAGAATTATTATTATTAACTTGGATTTTTTTTTTCATTTCTTAATAAATATGCAAATTAGGCCTACAACCAACGATTTAAATGCTATATATATGAGATTAAAATACGTGTTTGCTTTATATGGAATATTCGCAATAATATTTGTGAAGGAAACATATATAGGTCCTATATGTGTTGTTTATAGAGAACTAGTGTACATAATGAACAAGGGCACATAGTGTGATTTCAAGCACAGACTTCAAATGTCGACTCTGAGCTCTGTTAATTCACAGTTTACTGCTGTTGGTTATTTTCTCGAAAACAAAAATGTTACCCAGTTTTTAACAGAACATTACTGTTTTAGTGAAAAAAACATTATTTTACTGTAGAATCTGACGCTTATTTAACAGCAGTTTTTTACAGTATACAGTATATTTCAATTAATATGGAAAATGCGTGCATGTTTTGACCAAAACTAATATTGGATTTTTTTTTTAAATGTGTGTGTGTGTGTGTAAAACAATATAATTTGCGCACAAAACATTATGGGTTTTTTCTCTAAAGAAGTACTTCACCCGGTTTAGAGCTTCATTTCAGATGTTTTACGTTATAACTAACGTGGTTCAAATGATGGATCAGCGACAGAAAAACTACGATTTTGGGAAAAACTCATCACAACATCGTTCTTTTCCCAAACGATGCATCGTACTATGATAGTTCAGCTACGAGTTATGTTGTTGTTTGGGAAACGCACCCCAGTATAGCAACAAAAAACAAAAAAAAAACAATCACCAAGTGGAAAATCGAATAACTTCTTAGACAAGCCTTATCTTGTTTCTGAGACTCACCAGATTGTAAAATTGATGATGCATTCTACATCCCTTTGAAAGCAGTTGGCAACTGCAAAATTGGAAACAATTTGGCCACTCATAACTTTATCCTCATCCATTTCTGCAAGAACTGATTGTTTGTTTACCATCTAAACTACCCAGACCTTCTAAGAAGATGACCAATAATATTCACTTCACCTGTGACTGGTCATAATGTTTTGGCTCATCCATGTAAATAAAAATCAAAAGTCAGTTAAGTCCCTCTGAAGTAGTCAGGGACTCGAGACTCACTTGGGATTGCAAATAGTTCTAAATAAATATATAACAAGGGTTTAATACAAAATGAGGGTTAAGAACCCTGAAGGTGTTAAGATGCCTCTTCAGCACTGCTTTATTGGCTAACCCATGTTCGTCCAACCAAACACTACCCTTGGGTTTTTGGTGTGTTAGATACTTAAATGCCCTTTAAGTATCTAATCGGCTCAGTAATTACTTAAATGACCTCAGGTCTGAGGATCACTTGAAATAATTATGAATTAGGAGGCAGGGAGAGGGCCCTTCATCAGGGAGAGCTTCTAGTTGGAGGCAGTCCTTTAGATGGCCCCGGTGGGGCCCAGAGCAGCCCGGAGCACACAGCCATACCATCTCTCTCTCTTTCTGTGGGTTAGTTCAGTTAGTTTGTGATCTAAGGTCTATGATATGGATGCAATACATATGATTCAGACAGTGTGTGTACTGGAATTGCATTGCAAGAGCATGTGTGCGAGATTGAGGGAGGGAAAGGGATGGAGAAAAAGCGTACTATCAGTTACAGCATGCGTATATGTTTGCTATCAGCATTGGTGTCGATGAGCTTCTCTCGCTGTTATGCGGAGCAGGCTGTCAGCTCCCAGAATCCCTGGCCCATCAGCTGTGAGATTGATCTCTGTCAAAAGCAATCCGTCAGCCCACACACAGTCCATCGTACACACAGGCCTGACAGCAGATGCCTATTTTCAGCTGAGAATAAAATCAATTGCTGGAGAATGAAGAGCATAATCAGCCGCTGATTGATCTGAGGACGACGAGATTGACACGTTTCCCCGGGGAAGGGCCTCTAAAGGGTTACAGACACCACAGGGAGGAGATGAGCCAGTTCAAGCCATAAACACACATACACACAAACACTGTTTCATATGCTATACTGTGAATACATAATTATGTATATGCATATATTTTCATTATATCCACTTCATCCATCCACCCATTTTTTATTATTAAATTACACTCAAACAAATGATTCTAAAAAAAAAAACAGAATAAATTCAAACCCTTGTTTTGAAGATGATGTGAAATAAAACAACACTGTTGACTGTTTAGTTACAGATGGCATGTTAGTGCTTGTGATAATAAAAAGTTAGTTTTTTTTTACATTTATAATTACTGACTTTTTTAATTTCTTTCTTTCGCCTTTAGAAAAAATTAATTAAATTAAAATATTTTTTGCTTTATTTTTATGTTCAATAAAATGCTCCTTGTCAAGACAAGATTTTAGACAGGTCTATTATTACAGTCTTACAGTACTTTTAATATTCATTCATACATTTTCTTTTCAGCTTAGTCCCTTTATTAATCTGGGGTCGCCACAGTGGAATGAGCCGCCAACTTATCCAGCACGATTTTATGCAGCGGATGCCCTTCCAGCCGCAACCCATCTCTGGGAAACATCCACACATTCATTCACACTCATACACTACGGACAATTTAGCTTACCCAATTCACCGCATGTCTTTGGACTGTGGGGGGAAACCGGAGCACCCGGAGGAAACCCACACGAACGCAGGGAGAACATGCAAACTCCACACAAAAACGCCAACTGACCCAGCCGAGGTTCAAACCTGCGACCCAACGACCTTCTTGCTGTGAGGCGACAGCACTACCTACTGCACCACTGCGTCGCCCCCACTTTTAATATATTAAAATTTGGCTCAGTCTCGTTATTAATCATTACATTACATTACATTACTACAGTGCATGTTAGAATATTTTAAAGATTTTGCTTATTTTTTCGTTCAAAATAATGTTCATTGTTTAGTGTGTGATAACTAGTGAAAGTGTGAACAGATATCATCCATCCATCCGTCCATCCATCCATCCATCCATCCATCCATCATTATTTTATGCCATCTGTATTCTGCCTGTTGTTCTGTCCGTCCATCCATCCATCCATCCATCCATCCATCCATCCATCCATCCATCCATCCATCCCAAAATATTTATACGTATGTACGTAATATATACATGTATATGTAAAATCATTTATTATACTTACCAACATCAAATAGAAGAAATTAGCCATGTTGAGTTGTGAGACGTGTGCCAGGTGAACAGTATTTAGTAGTAAATGCGTTTCTTTTTTGCCACAGTAAGGAAACCGCAAATGTTCCTATATGGGTTATTTTAACTTTTATTTTAAAATTGATGTAAAAATACAAAAACTGTACTAAACATAAGTATTTGTGTGAGTTTTAAACAAGATATTTTGTAAACCTGTAATTGTAAACAACAAAACGCATTTAATGTAAAGATTCTGCAAAACAAATGCTTAGCCGTGATTAAAATAACATAGGAAATGAATACAGGTCATTTTAGACCCATGGTGTGCATTAAGAAGGTAGTGACACAAAAATGATTTTTATTCAAGAAGTAAAAAAAAAAAAATGTGCTGATGATAAACAAGTTTATCAAAGAATTCCTGAAATATTAAGTGATGAAGTTAAAATCTTGCAAAGATGTATATAAAATAAACTTAGTCAGGTCACTTTAGACCCATGTTGTGCATCAAAGGGTTAAAATAAAATGTAATTAAATTAAATTATATTGTTAACTTTTACTTTATTTTTTAATATATAACATAAAATATGAATGAAGTTAACCCTACATTAAGTATGTTATTCATTAATATTACTCACTAATGTACCGTATAAATGACAGCTATCACATTGACATTATCTAAGATTAAAATACTATAAAAGTACTGTTCATTGTTAGCACTCTCAGCAAATCAAACTGCAAGATGTTACTGTTAATACCTATTGTATTTTTTTAAAGGGGTGGTCGACTACAATATCATATTTTAAACTTTAGTTGATGTGTAATGTAGCTGTGTGAACATAAACAACATCTCTGAATGTAATATGCTGAAAGTTTAATGCAAAGGGAGACATTGGATTTAGTTAGCTTAGCAAAGCCTACAGCGAACGAAGTTTGGAGACTACAAAAAAATACATCCAGGCTAGTGATATCCCAAACGCTTCCAGCGTGATGTGGAGCCAATCCGCAAATTACAGCACATTATGTTAGCTGACCAATCAGAGCCTCGGGTGGGCCTTTCAGGGAAACTAGGAAATATGTCGTTTTCATGTTAGCAGAGTAGCTGTATATAATCAAAGTAAGACATACGAATAAATAACGTAATTTTTTACAAGTGAAGCATGAGCACACATTGCTTTGCATCTTATAAACACAACCAAGCCTTAAAATACACTGTTGACCACCCCTTTAAATATTCAAAACATTCCCTGAGGAAACACTTTAGTTTTATGCAATTCCAGTACATACACTGGGGAAAATAACAATCGACATAAATAAACTTAATTTAATAATTTCATTTAATAATTTCTTACTAAAAACTATCGCAAATTAAATTGAAAAATGATATACATTTTTAGGGATGGCAAGTTAAAGTAATTTATTTAAGTTTTCACTTTTTGTCAGTGTAATATAAACGCAGACCATGGTTATTTACCTAGCCCCATACATACCAAACGCCAGTGAATAAAATGACCTAGCATTACCCCAAACAACTAGTATCCTCTCCAGCGCTTCTCGGTTTGGCTCTCAGTGGCACGCAGAACACCGCTGAACTAATCTAAATAAGTCGTAGCGTGTCCATTTAAAGACCTTTGCTTGCCTGTGGGTGTGTGGTTGCTGGTGGGCCGTTTGTGTGTTTGTATGTGTCTTTGTAATGATAGTGTTTGTTGGGGGAGATGCTGGCGGGATACTGTTGGAGATGGGAGGGTTAACCTGGTGAGGCCCTCTCTAATGAGTAAGCATTCAGCGGCCGGGGCAAGATAAATGGAGCCGAGGCTCTTCTGCAGCAGTCAGCAGGAACCAGGGCCTGCGGCTTGTTTGTAGCAAATGGAGTGCGCAAAATATCAAAGGCCAGCGATCCAGAAGACGCCCTGGTTTGACAAATTTTAAATTAGCCAGAAAGAGTTGGGGAGGGTTGCAAGAGAGAAAGAGAGAGAGGAAAAACGAAAGATGGAGGTAAACGGAGAGAGGAAGAAAAGGGTCCAAATTATGCAATCCTTTGTGTTGCACGACACAAGTGAAATCTATACTCTTTCTGCCCCCCCCTCCTCCTCCTTCATTCCGAACCCCATGTTTTTCCTCCTCTATCTTTGTAATCGTCTGCTATTATCGCCATTATGAAAACTGTTATTATTCCGACTGCCTAGATACAAGAATTGCTGTGGGTGGCGACGGGACTCTGGGATCACTGGATGTTTACTCCTTAAACTGCTCTGGAAAACATGAACCCTTTTCAGCAGTCAGACAAACACAGCCCTTCAGAAAGAGGAGGAAAGGTTTTTTTTTTCTTTTTTTGACCATCCTCGCTGCTTTCACTGTGAGAAGCCTCGGACTCACGTAGTCTGTCATAGCATTCATTACCAGAGTTGCTGCTGGCGTCGTCGCTTTCAAGAGATTAAAGCAAACAGAAATTTTCAGTAACGACAGAGCCCAGTGTGGAAAATGTAATGGCTGTGGCAAAGCGTCTGCCCTGGAGCCTCTCTGATTCTCACATACATGCAGCTCAAATCTTCAACATTTTACACACAATTTTGCTCATGCAGTGGATCCGGTTGAAACGGGACACATTAACCCTTTCAAAATCACATTTGTTTATCTAGAGATGTTTTCATTGGCAGTGAAATGTTGTGGATCAAACTTTTTCATGCAAATGCAAGACGAGTTTAATGTTTATATACAGTATATACACACACATTTATAGCACACATCAAGGTGCTTTGCACAAAATGAGTTGATATTTTCATCAAATTTGTAGAATAATTAAAGCAGATAATAAACATAATCACAAAAATTTAAGCTGAGAATGTTTTTAATGATTACAAATTTTTAAATAATCAAAATTCATTCATTCATTTTCTTTTCGGCTTAGTCCCTTTATTAATCCGGGGTCGCCACATCGGAATGAACCACCAACTTATCCAGCATATGTTTTACGCAGTGGATGCCCTTCCAGCTGCAACCCATCACTGGGAAACACCCATAAACTCTCATTTGCTCACATACACTATGGCCAATTTAGCTCATTCAATTCACCTGTACCGCATGTCTTTGGACTGTCGGGTGAAACCGAAGCACCCAGGGGAAACCCACGTGAACACGGGGAGAACATGCAAACTCCACACAGAAATGCCAACTGACTCAGGCGGGGCTCGAACCAGCGACCTTCTTGCTGTGAGGTGATCGTGCTACCCACTGCACCACCAATAATCAAAATATAAAAATATATTAAAAATTAAAAATGTAAATAGTCAAATCATATTTTGGCCAAAGATATTCACATATGGTGAACCTCTTTTTGTTTCTAAAATAAATAAATTGATGTTTTGTTTTGATTACATAAATGTCAAAAAAGTGTTTAAAGTGATATCTGATCAATGTTAATTATAATTGTTTGTTATCTTATTGTTTTATTAATAATTTTTATTATAATAATAAATTAAATTCTATTTTTATCTAGTAAATAGATTTGATTTTGTACTATTTTGTACTTTTGTATTTTGTACAGCCCAATCCTTAAAGCTAAAAAGACACGTTTTAAAAGGAAATACTTTTTAAACAATTAAACTGATTTATAGTAAATCTTTACCTACAAATTCAACATCAAAAAACTAAGAATCCAATTTAGAAGTGACTTTTGAGTGATATTTGAGATTCAAAATAAACTATTAATTACTATGTTAATATGTTAAATATGTCATAAAATTGTTATTAGTGTAAACATTTTATTTTGAAACTTTTACTTGCCACATGTTTTCAAATTGATTACGATAAGAAATGTTTATGGAGTATTGAATTACAATATTAATGGTATGAAACATAACAGCAAATAAAAATTCATATTATTTAAATTCTAATATTTTTTACATTAGCCTTGTGAGCATAAATACTTTTTTTTTTTTAAATCATTGATTAGTATTATTGTGTAATGAGTTAAAAATAAATTGTTCCCAATATTTACATTTATGCTTATTAGAATACTATAATGCTAGCTTAGCAAAATGCTAATGCCCTTTTTGAAGCCAAATACAGAAGCCAATAAAGAAACGAGTGTTTTTCAAATCAGTCACTAACAAGATTGCAATTTAGCTACACTGTTATGTCATACAGTGCTCAGCATAAATGAGTACATTCCATTTAAAAAAATAATAATATTTTTATCCATTTCTCAGTGAATATAGGTCATATAATTTGGTGCATTTGTACAAAACAGATTTATTAAATAGATATATTTATTAAATTAATATTTTAGTCACAGAACATATTTAGAAATAGAAAGATAATACAATTGAATGTGAATTATTGAGGAAAAAATGCCAAACTACAACATTTCAACAACATTTTTATACATTTTTTGTTTCTCTTAAATTTTCCACTTTTTAAAATTTGTATTTAATATTTTTCCCTAACATATAGATTTGGGTGTACTAATTTTGGACCTTTAACATAAGTTATTTTGTTAGATTAGCTCCAGATTTGGCTTCAGTACTGACTAATCTAATGCATATGCACAAATATAATATTGTAAAGCATCCTATAGAAAATATTCATCTAATTGAGAGATTTGTGAGGGGTGTACTGTATATACTGCCTACATGTGTACCTTACTAAAATTTCACCTTGTTAGTGACTGACTTGAAACTATCGGTGGCTGAGCACATACTCAAAACAGTATATGACTGTATATCTCATTCTAGAAATGTTTTTATGTAGACACTGAATGTCGAAAACAATGGCAGAGGAAGTCAATGCGCCGTGACTCAGTGAGCAAGAGCACCTGTGCAGCGGTGGAGCAGTTTAATGCACTCGCGGCGGCGCCATGCAGGGACCCGGGTGTTCATTTCCACTGCGTTTCATGCATGACTTCTCCTCGGTTTGGGTCACAGACAGAGGCAGCCCTCACAAATAACACCGTGCCAAAACAACACGGCAATCTGCTCCTCTCCACGGCTAATCTCATTCTGCATTACGCCGTATAACTTTGTAATAAGATGGAAGCAAAATCAAGACAGGACACCTAAATTGCACAGTCTTTTATTTATTTATTTTTTTTTGCGTGTTTGTTTTTCCCTTATTTTCTTTTTTAAGGCTTATTTCCTTTTACCCTCTTTTCTTATGGACTAAATTAGCGCTGCGAGCCCGCCTGGTAAAGAGTTTTCTTTTACTAATGTCAATTTACAGGCTAGCAAGAGCTGCGTCTAATCTTTTCCTACTCATTACACACAATTTCCAAGTCGTTTGGCCGACACAGCGATTGGCTCCTCGTGGTGTGTGCAGTGAGGGGTGCTGTGATTGTTTATTATTTATTTACCCCACACCTCCCCGCCTCACTTTCACAAGCCCCCCAATACAATTTTCTATGAATAATCAAACAGCGCCAGAGAAACCAGATCTTGTAGTCGGTTCTGTGTTCATGCAAATACCCACACAGCACACAAAACACACACACAAACAGAAGGGATTGTGGCGTCAGTGCACTAGCAAACACACAAAGTGCACTTGCATTTACTGAATGCAAACCTGCTACATGCATACCCACGCACACACACACACACACACACACACAAACAATTTAGCACTGCATCATAAAGCATTAATATGAGGATGCACATGCATGCTTCTACTCGTAAAAAATCAGCAAAATGTGCATATACACACAGCACAAAAATATCACAATCGCTGTTAGATGCGGGGTGAGAAGACTTTTTGCCCTTGACCACATATGAAAGATAATCTGAATATCTAACTAAATAAATTTAGTGAAGATTGTGAGGTACATTTTGGAGGTGAAACTTGGAAAAACTAGTCCTTTTATAGTATATTCACTCTGATCCTTTCAAAATAGGTTAAAAGAATATCTTTATGAATCACATGGTTTAATCTTAGTCTTCTGAAAATGTATGACGACTTTATTTTCATGGTATAAACATTGATTGGTAAACATAAAGCTCAGTCACACGTACTTGATGTGCAAGAATGAATATCACACGTTCTTCTGTGTCAACAAATTCAGCTTCAGTGATCAAATTTGAATGTTTATACTATATTTATACTGTGTGTGAATAAAAGGCAAATATATAAACTGTAAAAAAATAATTAGTTGCTTTTAGCGATACGTTAAAAAGTGAGTAAACCTGTTAACTTAACATGTTAAGATCATAGACTATATAAGATATGGACGTAGTATCTGTGACGTCACCCATAGGTTTCTGAAGAACGCAAAAGAAGCTAAAAGTAGGCATGGCCAACTGTCGGCATATTGTTTGCGCATCATCGCACCAACTAGGGGATACCAAACAAGAGCAAAAAGGCAGAGCGTGAGCGGAGCTACAGACGCCTGCTAGCATTTTGCTTAGACAGGTTTTCTTTGGGAGAAATGCCTAATACTACATTACCTGTGACTCGTTTGTGTTCTGACCACATGTGTTTGGTTGTACACTATATCAATAAAGTGTTTAGACTTTTAAAAACACTGTTGTAACACATTAAGCCACTCAGCATTGTTCTTATGATGTTTTTCTACAGGAGGATAACGCGAATTACATCCAAATATAGTCTGTGTTAGTAAATGCAAGGCTATTGATAAAATCAAGGCAGAACACTGTATGACAACATTTCAGATGACTGTTCTAGAGCCTACAGCTAATCAATCTGTCAGATTCTGGAGTGCATTCAAGCTCTAATGAAAAATATAAATGATAAATGATCTTAAATAAAACAAATACATTTATAGAGATGGTATATAAGTATATAATTTCACTCACCTGGGAAATGGAGGCCACGTGAATGGTTTGTGAGCACAATAAAATGCACACAGCATGCCATATCATCTGATAATTGTAGGAAGTAATTCCAATTGACTGTGTAAAGCCACTTAAAACAAAACAAAAATACGATAAATATGCCGAGATCAGCGGCTAATCAGCCGGAATCAGCTGAGGTGAAGTGACGGCGACCATCGAGACCTAGCTGTCACTCAAGTGGCCACGCCCTTAATTATGCAAACTTAATATAACCTAATATAAAGGAAACGGATGAGTTATAAAAAAATTCACCCCCCTCACAGTTGTCATGAAGGGTAATATTAGCTATATGAACCAAAATTGTTCTTTGTACCAGGCTGTAAACCTTTTTTTCTGCAGTAAAGTTGGCCATTCTAACAGTGGGATCAATAGAAATTTGCTCCTTATGGAGCCAGGACTAGCGGAATTTTGATGAATTGCAGTTTCAGTTATTTACTGCCGTATTTACTTTATGAGGGAAAGCGGGAGGTTGCCACTTGGTTAAGACATAATATAACAACTGTTACCCCAAAAAACAATGATTAAATGAACTTTGTCCATAATTATAAAATTAAGTCAATTTAATTTAGGGATGTCCAGATCTGATCACGTGATCAGCATTCGGGCCCAATCACGTGGTTTTAGACTTGATCCAAATCAGACGTTACCTCCCGATCAGGACTCGAATATATATGTATTGAACTTATTCTTCAATGCAGAAATGCACTAGTTTTTGCGATTGGATTCAGCTCCCTATGGGAGAAATGATTATAATAAATAACCGCAGAAAACGGTCAAACTACTTGCTCTACAAAGTGTTTGCATGATTATACAGAAAAAGCAGAATCAAATAATAAGAAAATGTCAGTTTGCTACATCAAGCAGCATAACGAGCTGTTTTTAACATCGGTGAATGAGTGAATGAGACCGGAAGTCTTGAGCCAAAATGATTCAAATGACTGGGCCCGCTTGTATGTGAATATATATATATATATATATATATATATATATATATATATATATATATATATATATATATATATATATATATATATATATATATATATATATATATATATGTATATATATATATATGTATGTGTGTGTGTGTGTGTGTGTGTGTATATATATATATATATAAATGTATATATATATATATATATATATATATATATATACAGTATATATTCATTCATTCATTCATTCATTTTCTTGTCGGCTTAGTCCCTTTATTAATCTGGGGTCGCCACACACAGCGGAATGAACCGCCAACTTATACAGCCCATTTTTACGCAGCGGATGCCCTTCCAGCCGCAACCCATCTCTGGAAAACATCCACACACTCATTCACACTCATACACTACGGACAATTTGCCTTACCCAATTCACCTGTACCGCATGTCTTTGGACTGTGGGGGAAACCGGAGCACCCGGAGGAAACCCACGCAAACGCAGGGAGAACATGCAAACTCCACACAGAAACGCCAACTGACCCAGCCGAGGTTCAAACCTGACCCAGCTGAGGTTCGAACCAGCGACGTTCTTGCTGTGAGGCGACAGCACTACCTACTGCGTCACTGCGTTGCCTATATATATATATATATATATATATATATATATATATATATATATATATATATATATATATATATATATATATATATATCAGTATATAACAGATCTATAGTTATGCAGTGGCAGTTAGACCTCTTTCTTGACTTCACACAGAAACAGCAACGCATGTGGCATGACATCAGTTTTGTTGAGAGACGCTATGGGTTAAATTCCGGCAAAGTAGAACTTGGTCAAAGTATGTCTGCGGTCTGGAGGTATTATAAAGTTGATGACCACAACAAGGACATAGCAAACTGTGAGCTATGTAAACTTGGCATTACCTCCCGGGTATTTTAAGTTGAGGTGCTATTTGTTTTTATATTGGACGTTTTTAAATTTACTGTTACACCAAAGTCAGAAAGTGAAGAATTGATGTTATTTATTACTTGATTGTTCAAGCTACCTCACAGAAGGTTATATTTATACAACAGTTCTGCCTGGTTCCTTAATCTGATTGGCTGATAGCTGTGCGATATTCTGCCAGTAACAGAACTCGTCCAGCCTCTTCACCCTTCACCCTTGTGTATTACTCCACCCACATACAGCGGCAAGCAGAGGACACTCTACAGTTTGACAAATATTGCTGCTGTTGGGCAACATAATGTACTTTTGAGGCTTTTTTTAGTCAAGAATGTAGTTGTTTAGATTGCAACTAGATATTTATAAGAATAGTGCTTATTTTAATATATTTATTATTTCTGAGAGACAGCGCGTCGGCGGCCATTAGCCTGTCATTGAGCATTGCCTTCCACCAGTGCTGATATACAGCAACATTGCACAGCTACTTGTGTGATATTGCTCATATATTCTCATTATTTTTTAACACATCTATAGTTATGCAGTGGCAGTTAGACTTCTTTCTTGACTTCACACAGAAACAGCAACGCATGCAGCATGACATCACTTTGTTGCAGAGAGTGTATTTGTTAAATGCCAGCAAAGTAGAACATGGAAGCAGCTTAAAGCAGAAAGTGCGAGTATGTCTGCGGTCTGGAGGTATTATAAAGTTGATGACGACAACACTGCCATAACAAACTGTGAGATATGTAAACTTGGGATTGCCTGCCGGGTATTTTAAGTTGAGGTGCTATTTGTTTTTTATTAGTTTTTTTTTATACTGTAGCACTAAATTTCCCAGAGATGGGTTGCAGCTGGAAGGGCATCCACTGCGTAAAACATGTGCTGGATAAGTTGGCGGTTCATTCCGCTGTGACGACCCCAGATTAATAAAGGGACTAAGTCAACAAGAAAATGAATGAATGAATGAATGAATGAATGTTGCACTAAAGTCCAAAAGTGAAGAATTGATGTTATTTATTACTTGATTGTTCAAGCTACCTCACAGAAGCACTCTGTTTGTTAACAGAGTTGACTCGGACTCAAGGGCAAAAAAAAACCTGATCGGGACATCTTTAATTTAGTTCCAAGATACAAGTTTGCTCACCTTTTTTTATTTAAAGTAAATGTGTCCCTTTTAAGACAACAGGTTTACTCACTTTTATTTTCGCTATTTATTGTGTAATCTAAAGTGATAGTACCTCTTCAGAAGATTTTCTTATGTGTTTGAACGGATGTGAAAGTGAGCAAATTACAATAGAATTAAAAATTTGAGTTTGAACTAGCCCTCTATTTGATTACTGTACTTTGTGTCTCTCAAATACAGTAATTTTAACATTGTATTATGCTGTAAAAAAAAGTGTTGTATTTATTTTGGACACTTTAACATTTTTTCAACCTGTGGATTACAAATCATTATTTAAATTTGAAGTGAACAGATATAATTGGGGGTAAGATAAGTTTTATTTCATAATTTCCATAAATCAGATGTATATTTCAATTTTTTTGTTGTTATCATTTAAGACCGAGTAAAGTGATTCTATGTGCATGCATTGTGCATTTCTTCTATTGAAATATGGGAAATTAGATATGTAAATATGCATGTTCCTCTGGGTTCCTCTGGGTGCTCTTGTTTCCCCCGCAGCCTAAAGACATGCACTATAAGTGAATTAGATGAACAAGCTTGTGAGTGTGTGTGTGTGACTGCGAGAGTGTATGGGTGTTTCCCAGTAATGAGTTGAGGCTGGAAGGGCATCCGCGGCGTAAAACAAATGCTGAAATAGTTGGCGGTTCATTCCGCCATGCCGACCCCTAATAAATAAGGGACTAAGCCGAAAGAAAATGAATGAATAAGTAAATAGTTTTAGATAAAAAAAAATAAGATCATTTGCTTGTTTGTTTTTATTAATCAAAACTTCTATTTGGCACTTGCAAAGAAATTACACATTGTACACCATTTTTAGGAATAAACTGTATTATTTGACATATGTGAGACAGTATGAACTCTCTGTGGGTTATTTTGCTGCACTACAAGGGCCGTGACCCTTCAGACAGCCTCATTCCCAGTATGCAACAGTTCTACCTTCATTCTGTCTTTTCTACACAACGGGGAGACCCGGCAGCCCGTGACTATCAAAAGCCGCACAGGACAAACAAAATTAATTAAACAGTGGCATGTTTGACACCTAGCTGTCTCCGTTTAAAAAGCCATTAAAGCGTGATCTGACACGCTGTCTCAAAACACACACACACACACAAACACACACACACACACACACACACACTCACACACAGTTTCTCTCTTTTCCTGTGCCGTCGTCACACCATTGTCCGAAATGCACTAAAAAGTGAAGGGGAAAAAGAAAACAACAGGAGTGAGAAATATTTACCACTTTTTATGAATGTCATACATAGTGTTGTGCTATTACTATGTGGTGTTGTGTGGTATTTTATTACATATACTGTACAGTGGGGGAAAGAAGTATTTAACATGTCACCATTTTTCTCAAAAAACATATTTCTAAAGGTGCTGTTGACGTGAAATTTTCACCAGATGTTGGTAATAACCTGATAAATCCATATATGGAAAGAAACCAAATCTAATTGGTTTAGAAATTATTAAGTTATGTTTAATAAAATGAAATGAAAAAGGCATTAAATACATGAAGAAAGGGAGGTGTAGAAAAGCAGTGAAAGCCCAGACTGCAGCTGAAATCTCTCACTAGTTCTTCAGCAACCCTCTGCCCTTTGTCATTGTTAATTAATATTAGCTGCGATAGTCTAAACATCTACATTATCAGGATGATGAAGATGAAACCAGGGTGGATATTTCAGCAAGACAATGATCCAAAACACAGACAAGAAAACACTCAGATACTTTCAGAGAGAGAAAATTAAGCTGTAGAATGGCCCAGCCAATCACCTGACATGAATCTAATATATATTACAAAATAAAGATCAGATTTGATAGACGAAACCCACAGAACCATCAAGATTTGTACACTCTATTGAAGTCTGTGAAAAAAATCCCACCTGAGCAATTCATGTTCATTCTGAGAGGAGTCTTTATGCAGCCATCACCAAAAAACAGGTTTTCAAATAAAGTATTAAATATGTTTCAGTAGTTCAGTACTTTCTCCTTGTCTCATTTCATTGTTATTACTCAACAATTTTTCATATTTTTTGTATTGTTTTATTTTTAAGTTTGTATTGTTTGGGTTTTTACAAAAATTTGGTTTAATTCCATGTCAACAGCTTCTTTAGAAGTATTATTTGCTGGAAAAAAACATGACTTGTTCAATACCCCCCCCCCCCCCCCCCCACTTTGTATATATATATATATATATATATATATATATATATATATATATATATATATATATATATATATATATATATATATATATATATATATATATAAATATATATATATATATATATATATATATATATATATATATATATATATATATACTGTATATGTGTATGTGTGTGTGTGCGTGCGTGCTTTTAAATTATTTGAGTTTACGCTAAAATTGTATACTATAAATCTGCAACAGTGCTCCTGTAACACTGTTATCCAATCTGGTATTGTATGGTATATTATTTAATTAGATTCTAAATTTTATTGCAGATATTTTTACATTGTGTTTTGATGTTCGTTTAATTTGATTTTGATGTTTGTTTAGTGATTACTACTAGAACACACAAATCAGGGTTTTCTACTGAAAGAAAGAATGATGGTTTGTTCTGTAGACTATCGAAAAAAATATAGCTTAAAGGGGCTAAAAATATTGACCTTAAAATTGTTTTTAAAAATTTAAAACTGCTTTTATCCTAGCAGAAATAAAACAAATAAGACTTTCTCCAGAAGAAAAAATATTATCAGACATACAGTACTGTGAAAATTTCCTTGTTCTGTTGAACATAATTTGGGAAATATTTAAAAAAGAAAAAAAAATCAAAGAGGGACTAATAATTCTGACTTCAACTGTACATGCATACATACATGCATTTATTATAAAATAAAATAAAAATTAAATAAATAAAATATATTTCTTATTTACAGGTCAACAATTAAGTCATTACTGTGGACCATTTTGCAGGCTACATATGCAGTATATATAGAGAAATCAATCACTTGACCATCTCTTTTTGTTCTTGTCATTATATCTTCAGCACCTGATCAGTCTGTTTCTACACCCACCAGAGGAAAGGGTCAAACAGTCAGAGTGTCCTCAAAAAGTCCATTCAGCGACGCAGAGTGACAGTGCATTAGAAATGTTGAGTGAAGGTCAGTGTGACCCCTGCAGCAGGGTTAGCCGGGTCAGCTGAGACTGATGACTGAGGCATCAACAAATCTGATTTCAGTGGTGACCACGTCATTTAGGGTATTTCAGCAAACAAGCGGCAGTGTGATTAGCTCCATTCCAAAACCAAGTGAACTGCTGACATAAGAAGCACTTTAAGGTGTCATTAGGTGTCATTCTGATGCAATGGTTGTCCATAAATTGACCAAATTTTGGCCAAATTAGGCCAAGGTAAGACTGCAGTCATATACTGGAAAGGTTATCCAAAAATGCACAGCCAAAACCCAGACAATTATGTCAGGCAAAGTGAGAACAAAGTGAGAAATATATGTGGCATAACAAACAAACTACTCAATAAATAAACAAACAAATAAATTAATTAATAAATACAGAGGAGCGTTTAAAGGGTCAGAAAATCTATTTCATACAAATGCTGTGTGTTTTTTAAGCTTTGTGCACATTCGCAATTATCGCAAAGATATGCAATGTCCAGTCTGAATTATAGTTGACCAGGAGCCACAGAATTGTATTTAATCACTGTATTTACATGGAATTTATATGATTTATGCAAAAAAAACATTTCTTACTTAGAATTTATGTCTTGTTTCTAGTCCAAATATCTAGTTTTCAAAGCAGATAATTTCCTTAAAACAGGCAAAAAAATAATAATAATAATTTTCACTTATTTCTTGTGACGGTGAAAAACTAAACAATATATATATATTTTCTAGAAACGAGACAAAACAAATTAAGAAAATATTTTTTTTTGCATTGTGATTTATTTAATTTTTCAACCTGAATACTGTTATACTCCCCAGAAAAACTTTTGAAACCATTTATATCGTAATATTCATCGCAAAAAAAAAATATTGCAATATCAGATTTTTCCAATATCGTGCAGCCCTACTTTAAGGCCCAAGCTGTTTTTTACATGCATTTTCTATTTCTCTTTGCTATTTGGGCTTATTGGAGCCTAATTAGAATAAAACCTAAGTATCATCTTTTGATATGATGTATTTTTAACATCTATATAAACTCTATATTTCTGCCTTGAACACAGCAGTTTTTCCCTGACTGTTTTTTTAATGCATTAATAACACATTCACACACATATTTTTCTGAACATGTTTTCACTATCAGTAAAAACAACATTTTTTGCCCATTTTGGACAGTTAAAATAGTGTTTGGGACATTTCACATGCTGCATGACTTCAGCTCAGCATTCAACACTGTCATACCCTCTAAGTTAATGATCAAACTTAGAGACCTGGATATTGACACGTCTCTCTGCAACTGGGTTATGGACTTTCTGACTAACAGACCTCAGAATGTTAGATCAGGCCACATCTGCTCCACCACCGTCACACTCAACACTGGTGTACCACAGGGCTGTGTGCTGAGCCCCTTCCTCTACTCCCTTTTTACCATCAACTGTAGGCCTGTGAACAGATCCAACACCATCATCAAATTTGCAGATGACACCACAGTGATTGGTCTAATCAGCAACAATGATGAAACTGCCTACAGGGAGGAGATACAGCATATGGCCACTTGGTGCACCAACAATAATCTGCTTCTTTCTTAACACCGACAAGACCAAGGAGCTCATTGTGGACTTCAGGAAGAGACGAACAGGCTCACATGATCCCATCCACATCAATGGGATGGCCGTTAAGCCTGTCTCATCCTTCAAGTTCCTGGGGACCCACATCTCAAAGGACCTTTCCTGTACCACCAACACCTCCAGCCTGGTCAAAAAAGCTCACCAGCGCCTATTTTTCTTAAGGCAACTTAAGAAGAACCATGTGTCATCAGCCATCTTGGTGAACTTATACCGCTGCACAATAGAAAGCATCCTGACCAACTGCGTCACAGTCTGGTATGGAAGTTGCTCTGTTGCGGAGCGTAAGGCACTGCAGCTGGTGGTGAAAACTGCCCAGCGCATCACAGGGACCACACTGCCAGCCATAGAGGACATCCAGAAGAAACACCGTCTGTGCCGAGCACGCAGTATTCTTAAAGATTCCTCTCACCCTGCTCACAGACTGTTTTCTCTCCTGCCTTCCGGCAGGTGCTTCAGGCTCCCCCGGACAAAAACCAGTAGACTAAGGAACAGCTTTTTCCCCAGAGCTGTCTCCCTTTTGAACTCTGCCCCCCACTGACTCTTTGCCCCCCTAATACACCCCCCACTCTCCTCATAACTCATACTCCTCATAAACACTGCACTATTTAACATTTGCACATTTAAAAATTGCACATATTAATTTCACTGATTAATTTAATTGAACTGTACATACTCACTGCACATGTACATTTGTAGTTATGTACACATCCACTGTACATATACAAATACATTTCTAATTATGTAATTGTTTATCCATCTGCACACTTCTGATTATTAATAGCAACCTGTACATATATCCATCTATTGTAAATCTCTGTTCATAGCTAATACAACCTGTATATAATGTCCATAGTACATCCATTTGTAAATATCACCATAGTTTTTCTATAACTGCACTTTATAACTTATACCTGTATCCTGTACTTGCTGCTATTGCACTCCTGGTTAGACCTAAACTGCATTTTGTTTCCTTGTACATGTGTAATGACAATAAAGTTGAATCTAATCTAATCTAATTTGTATGAATTTGTGAAATCTCATTCTTACAATTTAGTATAATTTGCTTATCCCCCAATGGTGGTTGAGTTTAGGGGCAGGGTTAAGTGCCAAACTTCCTTTTTAAAATTGTACATTTTCACAAATCGTACAATTCGTACGAATTAGCCACTAAACTGACAAAACATAAAATAGTTACATTACCTTGTGAGATCAGGCTGGTAAATCCCATCAGTGTAAAGTCCTGGACCAGGCCAGTCAGAACAAAATACAGACTCTGGATCATTAAAATGCACGCCCTGCAGCAGTGTTTGATTGGCCACAACATTTCCTTGTGAGATTATATCAATTATAATTCACTGTTATTTTAGGGCCAATTTCTATAGATCTAAGGGTGCTTTCACACCTGTAGATGTTTTTTTTTTTTTTTCGAAACAGGGATTTAAATTGTTACACTTTTTATTTTTGTTTAATTCAATTCACCTTTATTTCTATAGCGCTTTTACAATGTAGATTGTGTTAAACCAGCTTCACATAGAAGATTATAGTGAATTAAAACAGTGTCAGTCCAGTTCTAAACGGACCAGAAAACGTAAAACAAGTCACTTGAGAGTAAACTCTCCTAACATTGGTCAGAGATTCAGAGTCCCACAGATTCCGCTCAGCTGTCATGTTGTTATTTTAATTTATGATGATAAGCAAGACTTTATAAGCGAAAAGGTAAACTTCAATTTTGACACCCACAGACATTGTCACCAAATATCTATAAATCAGAGAGGTAAGACTTTCTCATAGCCTCATTTCAGTTGTCAAGTTTTGTAAAAATCTACAGTATTTGTTGAATTAATCAATCTATTAAAAAACGTTGGCTAGAATTATACACCATAGGCTTAATTATAGAGAGAAATAACAGATGAACCGAGACGCAGTCAGATCATGAATCAGATCAATGTTGATCTTTCTTTCGAGGTGTCAGTGCAGAAATGACCAAAACAATAGGCCTAATACAAAATATTATAAGATTAAAATAAGGAAAAATTATCAGATGGTAATTTCTGTCAATTTTCCTAATGGATAAAGAGCTCTCGTTAATGTTTCAGCATGCTTTCACATGCGCATTCGACATGAAATGCACATTTACAAGTAGAAATGACATCTCGACATATAATTCTCTCTTCATATACAGTAGCCATATACATGGCTATTACATATCCATAATACAGTACACTGTGATATAGCCTGGTTCGTTGGATCGTTTTGCTTTCTCACTACAATCGATCCACTACAGAGTTCGTTTGAATCAAGCCGAGACCACCTCATTCAGGCAATCTTGGACGGATTGATTTGGCGTGGATCTGAGCACAATTGCTGGATTCACATATGCCAAATGAACCGCGCTAACTGGGCAAACAAGACAGGTTCTGAAACAAAAGTCTAGGTGTGAAAGCACCCTAAATGGGCTTGGAAAACCAGTTATTTTGTACCCACCAAGCCACAAATATTTTAGATAGATATAAGAGAACAATTTAAACATAATGTATCAATGCATTCTATGGCACCTTTAAGACATCCCTAGTGTCAACATCCCTGGTGTGAGCAAAAACCCAAAAGCTAAGTTTATATTTTTGAAATCTTAGCAAAATTTTGAGTGGAACAAGGCTGCGAGTCTTAAAAGGTGAAAGTAGAAAGTTGCTCACACAAAATCATTTTTAAACCATGCAACTTTTCTGGGTAGTTTGTAAATCTGAATATACCTTAATATATAAAGGAAAATATAGCAACAGGTCATTGGTTGTTAAACGCATAAAGACATGATTTTAAAACATTTCAAATGAAACAACAAATATACTGTATTTAAGACATTTGTCCATTTGTCCAAACCAGGATCTTACAAAACTAAAGAAAGCAAGACACAGAGTCCACCTCTACCTTACCCATAGAAAGAAAAAAATCATTACCTCAACCAATTCTGAGGGCTATTCAGAGCATTGAGGTAATTGTTGTGTTTTTCATTAAAGGGAAATGAGTATCCGGAGATGAAATGAAATTGGCTCATCAAGACCAGTGAAGTGTTTGTGCTGAGCTGGGACAGTGTCTGTGTATGTGTACATGACACACACACACACACATACACACGCACAATATCCCATACAGGACTAAATTGTCCCTGTTGCTATAACTGCAGGCTCTCCCTTCTGCTATTACGGCAGAACATTGGAAAAGAAACTGTCCGGGAGAAAAAAGAAATAGATTATGGGATAAAGGGGGTAAAAATGGAGAGACAGGAGATGAAGAAAATGAAAGAGAGGAAGACTCTAAAACGAGAGCTATGATGAGTCTGCAATCCATTCACCTCGATTGGAAGTACAAAAAATAGGAGCGAGGGATGAGAAGAAAACACATAGAGAGAAGGAAGAGGAGAGGCGAGGGGACATGAGGACAGTGAGGGCTGTTGTTTGTGTCGTCCAGGCCATGAGAGTCTGAAGCGGCAGAGGGACAGAAGGTCGGCGGTGTCCCAGTGAGGGGTTTTGGGGCAGACGAGGGGGAGTCAGAGGACAGCACTGTGGAGGTGGAGTGCAAGACTGAGCTTTACAGGGTCATTTCATCTCTGAATGTGAGTGTTTGATGTTTACGCTAAGGAAAGTGAAGAAATGAATGAGGGAGAGGGACCGTACATAGACTGGCCTGCATGAAGAGTCCAACCATTCATCTCTGGGAAAATAAAAACTTTGAGAAAAGGAAGAGAAGTATTTTCATATATATTCTGTTCCATATTACTTTTATATTATTGCTTTAACATTTTATGTTGAAAAACTGTGTGACATAGAGTATACAGACAATCACTATCAGATTAAATAAATATATTTGAGCTTTTTGTTAATACAATTTGATTCAGCATAATATTAAAGAATATTCATATTATACTAGATTGCCATAATATTAATCATTTTGAATCAGTTTGTACATTTTGTGATCAGTTATGGGTGTGAATCGTTAACTTCAGGCTCTCTCTGGGCAGACCAGTGCAATTTGAGCAACACTATATTCAGCTCACTCATCAAGTGAACACTGCTATCACGTCTCTGAGCAGTTGATGATTTCTTCATTTCGAAAATATTTTTACTCCAAAACTTTTATGAAATGTGTTGGGAGTAAAAACACAATATATAGAATGTAGTGAAATAAAGGTTTCCTAAAACAAAAATGTTCAGATAAAGTACAGATAATGTCTGTAGTCAATGAAAAAAGTTACATTTTGTTGTCATTGTGTCTATGCTTAAAGTAAAAATAAATATACTGGATATGTATTTCAGCATTTCAAGATGGCACAACATTGCATACCCAGTTGTTTGTTGTATTAGGTATTGTATATATACGTACAGGATAAAACTGGAAGTAACTGGAAAAGAATAGGATGAACTTTCAAAGAAGAAAATGTTGTTGGCTTGTGTTTTTATGGACTGGTTGCACAGACATGGTTTAAAATAAACCAGGATTAGGGTATAGGTCAATTAGGACATTTGTTTATTTTTTATATGTGTCATATAAAATCATTACTGGTGTTTGAGACATGACAAAAGTATTGATTTTTTATTTTATTTTTTTCTTAATCGGTGCAAGTTAACAAGTTAATCTTAATGTTGAAACAGCTCAGATTTGCTCAGGCAGCTCAGAGTTTCATACATGCATATACACTCATCGGCCACTTTATTAGGTACACCATAATAGTACCGGGTTGGACCCCTTTTGTCTTCAAAACTGCCTAAATCCTTCGTGGCATAGATTCAACAAGGTACTGAAATATTCCTCAGAGATTTTGGTTCATATTGACATGATGGCATCACACAGTTGCTACAGATTTGTCAGCTGCACATCCATGATGCGAAGGTCCCGTTCCATTACATCCCAAAGGTGCTCTATTGGATTGAGTTCTGGTGACTGTGGAGGCCATTAGAGTACAGTGAACTCATTGTCATGTTCAAGGAATCACGCTTTATGACATGGTGTGTTATCCTGCTGGAAGTAGCCATCAGAAGATGGGTACACTGTGGTCATAAAGAGATGTATGTGGTCAGCAACAATACTCTAGGCCGTGGCGTTGACATGATGCTCAATTGGTACTAATGGGCCCGAAGTGCCAAGAAAATATCCCCCACACCATTACACCACCACCACCAGCCTGAACCATTGATACAAGGCAGGATGGATTCATGCTTTCATGTTGTTGACGCCACAATTCTGACTCTACCATTCAAAAGTAGCAGCAGCAGAAATCGAGACTCATCAGAACCAGGCAACGTTTTTCCAGTCTTCTATTGTCTAATTTTGGTGAGCCTGTGCGAATTGTAGCCTCATTTTCCTGTTCTTAGTTGACAGAAGTGGCACCCGGTGTGGTCTTCTGCTGCTGTAGCCCATCCGCCTGAAGGTTGGATGTGTTGTGCATTCAGAGATGCTCTTCTGCATACCTCAGTTGTAACAAGTGGTTATTTGAATTACCTTTGCCTTTCTATCAGCTCGAACCAGTCTGGCCATTCACCTCTGACCTCTGGCATCAACAAGGCATTTGCACCCACACAAATTTCCATTCACTGGATATTTTTTTCTTTTAGGACCATTCTCTGTAAACCCTAGAGATGGTTGTGCATGAAAGTCCCAGTAGATCAGCAGTATCTGAAATTCTCAGACCAACCCGTCAGGCACTAACAACCATGCCATGTTCAAAGTCACCTTTCTTCCCCATTCTAATGCTCAGTTTGAACTGCAGCAGATTGTCTTGACCATGTCTACATGCCTAAATGCATTGAGTTGCCGCGTGTTATTGGCCGATTAGAAATTTGTGTTAACAAGCAGTTGGATAGGTGTACCTAATAAAGTGGCCGGTGAGTGTACATACACATGCATACACGTACATATAAAAACCCAAGTAAAATGTGACACTTTGGATGCAATGACATTACCAGTGAAGTAATATATATATATATATATATATATATATATATATATATATATATATATATATATATATATATATATATATATATATATATATATATATAAAATAAATTTGTACAATATTAGATTTTTTTTTTTTTTTTACAATATTATGATATTATCTGAACACAAACTGCAACAAGTCTGCAAACACATCTAAATCATGTTTACTGAATGTGCATGTATTGTGCAAAAAGCCAAGATTCATGTGTTTGTGTAGTGCTGATGCACAGAGAAGTCCTGTTGTTGTTTTTATCTGACACATGGGCAGCACAAGACAAGTGAACAGACGAGTGAGCACCTCAAAAGCCACGCTCAGCACTTCCCATCTCTCTCTCTCTCTCTCTCTCTCTCTCTCTCTCTTTCTCTCTCACGGCTGCGTTAGCACAACACTTCCAGAGGTTACCATTCAATTAAGCTGCCTGCTTGTCTAAGGCCAGACAAAGACCTCTCATTCCCCCCTACACCTCTCCCCACATCTCTCCCCTCCACCAAACTTGTAATTACAATGTTCAACACTCTGCTCTGCCATGACCCACTGTAAAATATGACCATCAATTCTGCCATTATCTCTGCATCCGGATTCCAGGCCGATGGCCGCGATTGGGCAGCTCGTGCCGGGCGTCAGAATGAAGAATATCACACCACTATCTGCCGTAATGAATTACTTTAACTTTTAACCTCGCGGATCTGCGCTTGAACTTATCGCCACAAATCATCACCTTTTTACTTTTCCCTCCTTTCTTCTTACTCTCTCCCTTGCGCACACTTTTAACAGCAAACACTAAATTAAAATATGAAGTCACTCCATTTAGGAAGATGCTGCTGCAGCATTTGTCTTATGGGCGATCCGAATGATATAGGTAAAATTTAGTAGAAATAATAAAAAGGACCATTTCAAAAAAAGGATCCTTGAAAAGACAGAAAACTAATTCAAGCTGGGAGATTTTAGGGTGTTTAATACAACCTGCGAGGAGCACATACATCATGATTGTGTGCGTACGAGGTCCATTGTGAAAGAATGCGCACGAGAGTCTGAAATCCTTGACCACTCTCCTCATCATAAAACAATATGAAGGCACGCTGAGAGGACTGACCATTGCTGAAGGTCATTCAGATGGACGTGCTCTATTGTTCGGCATGCATTCTCCTGCGCCCGCGTCCTTGGATCTACACTGCATCCCTAAGAGCTTTAGATTCATGCATTTAGTGGCTGGAATGCTTGCGGATCCCAGGAGCTAGTTGGTCTGAAGCGGCACTTTTTTTTCTCCCCGTGTAAGCTGAATTCTGGATCCTTTTGTTTGCAACAATTTTCTATCCTTGAATGAGCTGACAAGCATTTTAATGGCATGGTAAAAATGCAAGGGCCAGGAGGGCGTCGAGGCCCCGAATGGAGAGTGATGAATGGGCAGTGGGGCTGGTTGAGCGGTGGGACGGCATCATGACCAGGGCATTCTGCCAGCATCCGCCGTAAGTTGTAAGGTACCTTAGTAGGCACAAATTCCAGCAGACACTTATTAGGGGCTTTGGCACAAGTGTTTGGCAGGGGTACTCGCATTTCAGCAATGGTGACTTGGGCTTTCTAATCAAACCTTAAAGGCTCATTCACACCAAGGGCAATCTATCTAAATGTAAAAGAATAGCAGAGTCCAAACCACAATTACAAGAAGAATGAGAAGCAAGACAGTTCATCATTTTTTAAACTTTTTTTTTTCAAGCTAACGACCGATAAAATCATCATAATACAACAGCCACTGACATATTTTAACTTAATTAAAAACTGATTCCACAAAGAGGTACAGTATAAGAATGTGCAAGCTTTGGGAGTGTTGATTAATTTAAATGAACTGTAATGTAATGATTTTCCAAAAATACATCAGTGCTCAGTGATTTTCAGCTATGAACTTATCTAATAGGACAATTAATGACATTAG
Source organism: Danio kyathit (assembly GCA_903798195.1). NCBI lineage: Eukaryota > Metazoa > Chordata > Actinopteri > Cypriniformes > Danionidae > Danio > Danio kyathit. Next base: position 32,782,117 of record LR812533.1, on the reverse strand, counting down.
CAATAACATTTTTTTTACATTTGCAGTTTGATACATTAAAGTTTACTTCTATTTTAGGATGTTAAATAAATGGTTATTGCATTATTTATTTTTGTCATCTGGCTATGGTGGTGTTATGCACACATTTCAGCTTGATTGACTAAATAAAGGCAATTACTCCATGACTCCATGACTCAACGATGATTTTAAGATTTTTATGTGAATTAAATAAATATAATTTTTTTAAAATCATTGTTGATTCAGTTAGTACAAACAGTTCCCAATCTGTACTATTAAAGCAGCCCATTAATTTCCATACTTTGCATACACTGTGTTGACCCCCTGATTAACGCATGATTCCAAAGTCCCACAAGTCCAAAGGACATGCGCTATAGGTGAATTGGGTAAGCTAAATTGGCCATAGTGTATGTATGTGAATAAGTGTGTTTCCCAGTGATGGGTTGCAGCTGGAAAGGCATCCGCTGCGTAAAAACATATGCTGGATAGTTGGCGGTTCATTCCGCTGTGGTGACCCCTGATTAATAAAGGGGACTAAGCTGAAATGAATGAATGAATGAATGACTTTTGACTATCACACCCACCCATCATACTATTCAATCAATATCCAGCAGGAAATATTCAACCTACCGATGTTGTAAGTGTTCAAAACAAATGGCACTTTAGGGGTTTGTATATACATAAAGTCTGGGGGGTTTGGGGCGGGATTGACCCCCCCGAAGGATGTCAAAACAAGATGTATGGGGGGGTCCTATTGAATCTGAGAAAGTTCACTTTGATCTGTATTGTAAATAAAAATGTTAATTAAGTTATAGATAACCATTTGACCAACCCTATAACAATTAATTCCATTGTGAATCCATAATCGCTCCAATCAGTCTATGCAAGAAAAAAAGTTATTCAACAGTCTGAAACTGGCAGATTTAGGGCACCGATAGACAAGATGTAAGAGTTCAAAAGACAGATTTCTCATAAAATAGGTGTTAGTTTCTACATAAAGTCAAATTAGTTTGACTTAATTTAAGCCGAAAATAGCTAATCAGGGGTGTGTTTCTGAAAACAAACGTTAGCCACCTAAGGTCGCAAGTTCCGTCGTTACAAACATAGTTTGTTGATTTGGTGTTTCCCAAATCCATCGTTCCAATGAACATTCGCAAACTGCGTCGCAAACATGTATGCTTGCAACTACACCTCTGGAGCTGTAGTTAGAAACATAATTCCTGGCTGTGTTCTATTCCCAGTTATCCCCCCTATGCCCTATTCGTTTAGAACATTCTAAAATTTAAACCTGGAATTATAAAAAAAAAAAAAAAAAAAAAAAAAGCACTAAAGTCCTCTCTCTTTGGTGTAATTTGCTTTCAAAGTATTTTTATAGCTCAGTTTTAGCGATCTTGATGTTTACAATTGCATTCCCTTCGCAGTGCACATTGAAAACATTGATGTAATTTTGAACACAGCCATGGCTCATGACGAAAGCTATAGGTGACCTATTATTTAAAAGCGGAATTTGTTACGTCTCCAAAGCTTGTGAAAACAAAAATCATAGCATACGTTAATGCTTTTAATTTATAGTAGGTTACTATTTAAGTATCTGAACTGTATATGACATGGGCCTGTTGGTTAGAACATTTCTGCAGTGGTTTACATGTGTCAAATTGTAAAAGTAGACTTTTCAATAAATAAAAAATAAATGAACAATATCCTACTTAATAATAATAATAATCATCATTAATATTATTAATATTGTTATTAAAGTATGATTTTTTTCATTTCCTACCAAATAATAAATATTACCTTTCATTTCTTAAAAAACAGCCTCATTATTTATTTATTAATTTATATGATTTATATATGATATTAGAATACGTGTTAGCTTTTGTAAGTGATTTTATGTTAATTTAGAATAAAATATGTAATGTTCTCGATAATATTTGTAAAGGAAACACAGACCCTATATGTGGCATTTACATATATTTCAATTAATATGGAAAACGAGTGCGTGTTTTTACCAAAACTGATATTGGATTTGTTTTTAAATGCGTATGCCTGTAAAACTATATAATTTGCACAAAGAAGTAATGGGGTTCTTCTCTAAAGAAGTTGTTACTTCACCCCATTTAGAGCATCATTATGGGTGTTTTACGTTATAACTAACGTAGTTCAAACGATGGATCAGCGACAGAGAAACTAGGGATTTTGAAAAACACTCATCACTAAATCATTCTTTTCCCAAACGATGCATCGTACTATGATACAGTAGTTCAGCCACGAGCTACATCGTTGTTTGGGAAATGCACCCCAGGCCAGAATACACTTAATAGCCTATCCCACAAAACACTGAAAACTTAAATACATTTTATTAATAAATTAGATGTAATTGAAATAAACACATAAATTTGATTTACTGAAGCATGTATTACACAAACTAACATTAAAATGTTGACACCACCCCCCCCCCCCCCCCCCCCCCCCCCCCCCCCCCCCCCCCAATCATCAATGTAAAATCCGCACACTGCATATAGTCTAAAGCTAAAGTAAATCAACAGTAAAAGAAAAAGAAAGTAATCAGGAATGTAAAATTAATGCAGGAATGCAAGCTTTCAATTAAAACTCCCCATTTATATATATAATGTGGTGTGTGTCTTTGAGAATTAGTCTGTGAAAAAGCCTATCAGAGGTTTTCTGTATAATCAGAATCTGCTTATTATCCCTCAAAAAACTGAAACTAATTTTAGTAACTATTACCTGCATACGGCATCTTTACATTTATATAAAATCTTATTCTGTAATAACTCTATTCTATAACAACCTGTTATTCAAATTACAGTCCAGTTTACAGTCCAAGATACAAAAAAAATCCTTCAGCATTTAGTTGCTTCTTGGCAGAACATATGCTGCATAAATTATGGTATTTCCAAATTATTTGCAAAAATACAGGTCTGTAAATCATATGGATGATGACGGAATTTTTCTTCATTTGTATTGGAACTACCCCTTTAAGAGTCCGGCTTTCTTCTTTCTTGGTGGCACTGAGAGTATTGATGAAAGTTTGAGCAGCAGAGATGCCACGCAGGCTTCTCCAGTGGGGTCATTGGGGCGGTGGGTGTGTGATGGTGGTGTTAGTGCCCCAGTGCCCTCTCAGTGCCGCCCTGAGAGCACAGCTGCTCGGACATGCAGCCTCCATATGCCTGCAGCGGCGGGGAGCCACACACCATCAGCACAGCCAATCATCACCACCCAGAGTTAAGTCCAAACTTTCTAGCTCAACTCGTGCCCCGAGAGCATGAGAGCTGATGCCATGCCAATCCTAGATAATGCATTTATAAGATAAGGAAAACAGGACTGTTATAAAGATAAAGGATTACTGGCTCATTCTAACATAATAAGTAAAAAACTAAAACTAAGAGTAAAGTTGTAACACTGTGAGATTAATGTAGGAATATTTTGAGAATTAAACATGAAATTAGAAGAATAAATATGTAGAAATATGAAATTAATGTACAGTAGCATTTTGTAAGTAGAGATAATCAGAAAGATTTGGAGCATTAGCACTTGGGTAACACTTTACAATAAAGCTGTATTAGTTAATATTAATGTATTACTAAATATGAAAAAACAATGTACAATACATTTATTACAGTATTTATTTATCTTTGTCAACATTAGTGAAATGTTGAAAGGAAATAAGGTTGTTCATTGTAAGTTCATGTTAACTAACAGTGTGTTAACTAATGTTAACAATCATGAATTAGAATTTTAATAAATGTTCAACTATGATTAATAAGTAATGTATAAGTATTGTCAAAGGTGGAAAAAATACTGAAGTATCATTACTTGCCTAAAAATGTAGTGCACGTAGAGCAAATGATCTGTTGTAAATATTACTCAAAGTATGAGTAAAAAGTAGACCTTTCAAAAGTACTCAAGAGTAGTGAGTATTACGCTGTAAAAAGCTGATGCATTTACATCTAATTTGTGGATATGTGTGTAAACGTAACATTCTGTAGTGCATTTAGTTATTGCCCAGCAGGCACAAAGTGTCATAAGATGTAATATTAGGTTAAATTTAGATTGTGATGTCAGGTGACCAAAATTCAATGTATAGCCAGCATCTAAGGACAACATTATTTTGATGTCCAACAACAATGTCAAATGACGTTGATTTGGGTTGATTTTAGGTTGTGTTGGAAAGTAACCAAAATCCAACGTTGAGCCAACATCTTAAACCAACGTCGTATTGACGTCAAATACTGATGTTTATTCGTCAGGTGTGGCAACTAAAACCCAACATCTGATAGACATCATATTGGTAACATCCAGACAACATCAAGCTGTAACATCATTAGACGATGATATTTGGTTGATTTTAGGTTGGACATTGGAGATTGACTTCGGCCTGACGTTGAGTTCTGATGTCAACCTGATTTTAATTTCCAAACAAAGTGCAACGTCCCCACGACATTGTGGTACAACGTCAATCTGACATTATGTTGACGTCTTGTGCCTGCTGGGTGTTTAATGCCATGTCGGTCATCATACATTAAACATCCGTCATCTTCTCATCAGTGACATGCATCTAAACAGTCTCTGGGTCATTGCGTGTAAAGATTTTGGATCTCTTTTGGACACTTTTAATGCTATTAAACAGTTTGCTGCAATTATAAATCACCCATGATTGAGGTAGTTCATTATGATGCGATTTACCTCTTCTGTGTGTGATTTGATTGGACAGGAGTCACAGGACTGATTTTTCTAATCCCCATAAACAAGAAAAATAAAGTAGTGACTGCAGGTTGAAGGAAAATAGTGCAGTAAAAGTACCAATACAGCACTAGAAATGTACTCAGGGGAAAGTAAAAGTACACATTTTTAAAACTATTTAATTTGAGTGTTTGTAGTTTGTTACTTTACACCACTGAGTATTGTTCATTATTAGTTCATGTTGGTATATACATGAACTAACATTAACTGAAACATAGTAAAGTGTGACCAATATTTATAATTTCCAATATGCATAATTTTATACCATTATTAAAGCAGTAATATTTAATAAATAATAAATAATAATGATGTAAGTACAGTAAAACAATTCATTTCTTATTTTGAACTAACATTAAAATACTGTTGTGACTTGGGATCACGAGTGATGGTAAGTTTGAAAATATCTTCCTTTTCTCAGTGTTAACTCAGCAAGCTCTTTTGGATCAGCAACCCAAACCTTAGGGATCTCACATCAACCTTCTACATGCTGTAGACCTGCACCAGGTAATTAGAGATCTCACGTCATCAGTTGCCGAGTGCAGCCAGGTGTGTTGATGCTTGAAATTGAACAAATAGTTTGGTATGGAGGTAGACCTCTGGAGGCTGATTTACAAGCCACCAAACCCATGTAGCACAATAAAGTGTGGTCAAATATCCCGACTCCCCTACTATATCACATTTGAGTGTCGGAAAAACATCTAAATATGCAGTATTTCATGTCTAAATATACAGCGTTTATAAAATAGTTAAATCACAATGAAATCCACATTCATTTTAAGTGGAATACTGCTGTATATTTTCAGTTGTATCTATTTGATATAATTGAAAATAATATCAAGTGATATGACAAACATTTGTCCAACCATCCAGTCAATTGTAGATGAAAAAATATCCCAAATTCTTGATTCTTGAAGTCCTTTTACTCCAAAGAAAAGACTATAGCAACTTCTGCTTCATGTCATCTTAATATTATTTAATATTTTTATGTCATGTTTTGATTTAGATATAAAGATGTTACCACTTCAATATGTTCGCTCTGCCGCCATGCTTACCGCCGCCGCGGAGGTAGTAGGTGCGCTAGCAGCTTTTGACCGATAGGTGGCTATTTAACCATAGATTTTCAGCTTTGCCTTTTCACAATACTAGATAGGATGGTACTGTGTGTGTACCTTATGTGATGTGTTCAATTAAAATAAAATTTTGTTTGTTCTAGTTTTCTTAGTAATAAACATGCTTTTACACTAGGCTGCAAAAAGTAAGCAAATATAAGAATTAAATTCTTTAGTCTTTATAGTGCCCTATTAAATTTTGTTTGACCATTCTTTGACCATCATGGCGATGTTATTACCTCAAATCTTAAATGTGCACACACTGCAAGATATGAAAACTGCGGCACAGCACACACTTCAAAATAATATTAAGGTTAAAGTTAAGTTTAAGGTTTAGCATCCAGTTCGTTAGGTACACCTGCATTTCAACTCAAATATCCAAACAGCCAATCACATGATTGCAACTTAGGCATGTAAATGTGATCAAGATGGTCTGCTGAAAGTCAAAATGAGCATCAGGATAAGGAAGAAAGGTGCTTTAAGTTGCTTTGAATTGTGACATGGTAGTTGGTGCCAGAATGGCTGAACTGAATATTGAAGAATCTGCTGTGAGTGAGTGCAAAACTTATTTGGGATTTACAGATGGTCTGAAAAACAAAAAAATATCCAGTTATGTGGGCAAAAGTGCCTTGTTAATGCCAGAGATCAGAGGAGAATGGTCAAACTGGCTCAAGTTGATAGAACGTCAGTAACAGTTACTAACATCTTGTTACAGCTGAGGTCTACAGAAGAGCATGTCTGAATACTCAAAACAGTTGAACACATGTTACTTCTGTCAGTTAATATCCTGAAACAAAGGCTAAAATGTAAGATTAACGATTGGGAAAGTCTTACCTAGTCTGATGTGTCTTGATTTCTGTTAATACATTTGGATGTACGGTCAGAATTTAACATAAAGGACATTAAAGAGCCCCTATTATGCATTTAAAAAAGGTAATATTTTGGATTTGGGGGTCTCCAACAACAGTCTGATGTGCATGCGAGGTCAAAAAACACTTTTATTGTCTTATTGCCCCTTGATATTAGAATGGCTCCATCATTATTTATTTTTAAATCTCATCTTAAAACGTACCTTTTTAGCTTGGCTTTTTAATATTATTTTATTAGTCCTTGCTACTGCTACATTTTTACATTTTTCAGACGTTTCTGCTTCTATGTTTTTTTATTCTGCCTTTTTATTTTTGACATGTCTTGTGTACAGCACTTTGGTCAGTCTTGTGACTGTTTTTAAATGTGCTCTATAAATAATTGAACTTGAACTTCTAATATGCATTTATTTTTACCTAATTATCCCAACGACTCCCATATGATTCGTTCAGTGATTCATTTGTTCCCAAACCCCTCCTTCATCTGCACTGATTGGTCCGATGACCCAGTCTGTTGTGATTGGTCGACTGTGTTCAGCGTGAGACAGAGAGAAATGCCCACCACGGCTTATCAACAATTTTGAAGTAGTCAGAGTGCAGAGTGTGTGTGTGAGCCCAATGCAGGAGTGCATTAAAGCAATGTAGTTTAACACCAGCATATTGCTCTATTCTTAACCATAAGTAAAAACAGCGACACACATTCAGTATTAATCCACACAGTGGCAAAAGCTGAACTATTTTGAAACTTGACCGCTGCACATGTGTAGGACTGTGGCCATAACAACAAAAAACGTCAGTGGATCGCAAGCTCACCAAAGCATTTAAATCCATAAACAAAGCGCCACACTGCGTGTTTTCAACGTGGTTTTAGACTCGATATGTGAATATAAAGCGTTAACCAGATACAGTACAAGCGGTTACAAGTAACAAAACACAATTAAATACAGAATTTGCAAGCTAGAGAAAACAAGGAGGCAATCATTTTAATCGCACTTACTTACACTTGTGAAATGGAGAAAGAAACTGATCCGTGAACTGTGTACTGATAAAGTTTCTATCATACATCAATAGTCTTTTCTGATCCTTCCTTTAACAAACGGCCGACGAATCCCCAATTGTAAGCATGTAGATTGCTGAAGCACTCGTCAGAAAAATGATGGGAACACAGCACAAGGCTGGGGCCAGGCACGTGCACACATAGGGCTCAACCTGTGTAGCGTACATGCCCCTTTGAGTCTGGGATATAAAGTGCCCCTCCAAAATGAACGTAAGTGCTCCCTCCCATCCCCAAAACCAAGTGCCCCCATCCCATCCCTCTTCACAGCCTCATCTTTGGGTAGGGAAAGTAACACTAACTTTCCCTCACACTTCAGAGCACAGCGTCTTTGCGACATGATTCAACCAGGATCTGCTACAGTGTTTGTCTTTCTCTTTTTTTCCTCTCAGTGTTTGTGGACGGGGCCGGGGGTTTAAATGTTCCTGGGTCTGTGCGCGCAACAAATGGGCGGTGCTTGAGTTCCATATCAATGTCACGCCAACACGGATCAAGACTCGTTATTCATTCGAACCACTATGAGTCAACTTTTTTTTTTATAGATGAATCAATAGTTTTAAACACAGTGACTTTCAGATTTAAGCCTTAGCTATATATTTCACTTTAATTAGAGCTGTGATACACACTGCATAGAAGGTCATTTTCAAACAACCATAATAGGGGCTCTTTGAGATTTGGATAGATCGTGATTTGAATAACTGGTTTTGGCTGCTATTGGTTGTATTTTTGGAAAACATTGGCCCCATTAGTATCAACTGAACATCAATTAAATGGCATATCCTACTGTACCTGAGTATCATTACAGACCACATCTATCCCTTCCAGCAGAATGACACAACCACATCTCAAAGCACACTCCATTCCAACATGTTCATTGAGTTCATTACTCAAATGACCTCCACAATGACCAAATCTCCATCCAATAGAGCATTCTTGGTATGTGGTGGAATGTAAGATTTAAATTGGCTAACAAATCTAAAGAAACTGCTTAATACTATCATGTTAATATATGGACCAAAAGCTCTGAGTAATGTTTCAGGATCTACTTAAATGTATACCTCAAAAAATGAATGCAGTTTTGAATGCAAAAAGCTCCAAATTAAGCATCCAATGTGTGTATATATAGTGCTCAAATGGACAACGCATGTTTGAATCTGACTGTGATACCTCACTCAAACTGTCTGGTCAATAAATCAAAACCCCAAAAATAACACTGAAAAGTAGACTTCTAATCGCACAGGAAGTCATGTTCGCACGAGGATCACCATATCACGTCGATCTGCTCATCAGATGAGGTAGTGTGTTGGCCTGCTGGGCCCGCTATCTGCCCCCTGTGTTGTAATCCCCTTCTTAATCTGTCCATTATGGAGCAGTGAAACTGTGCATGTCAACAGGGCCTGGGTCTCAGGGCTCTGGATCAATAAAATCATACACAGGGGGTGGTTCCGCAAGCTCTGTGGGCCTTGTGTTGGGGGGAGACGTCGATACTGTCGATTGGGTATTAAAGAGCACTCTGTCAGGCGGCGGTCACAGAGGGCCCCAGCACACAAGGCCCAGGGGGGGTGCTGGGTAACCTCCAGTGTGTATTAATACTAGGACCCTTCCCAGCCTGACACACCATCCCTCCTGAGTATCGACAGGTGAGGTGACAAAGAACCTGCTGGCTGCTGCAGGGACGCAGTGCTAAAGGAAAATGAGAAAAAGAGACAGGGGGAGATTTCCTACACCAAACTCTAGCTCTCATACAGTATGAAGTTGTATTTTGCCTGTCCTTTCTGTCTGTAATAGACTGGCCTAATTACAGTAGTTCAGACAGCTGTCAGATTGACTCTAAGCCTAACATTCAGAAAATATCACAGCCTTCATCTACTGTGAGAAGAAAGTGCACGGCAAGCTGAGAAAAAATATATCATTATTCTCAATGTCTACTGCAATAAAAAATGGAAAAACTTCTAATGCCAAATGCTGTCCATTACACATTAACCTGGACATACGACTACTACTACTACTACTACTACTACCAGGGATGGGCAAAAATACATTCAAATATATTTTAAAATAAAATACCTGTTTTACATGTATCAAAATAAACTACAAAATACAGCAGTCACAAATGTGTCAAAATAAAATACTGTATATTTGCATTTTGAACATACTACAAAATACTTTTACTAGGGAGCATGACATTTCTCCGCAGACCTTCAATCAATAGGCATATTTGATCAATCCCTTCACCATTAATCTGACTTTCTCTTTCATTTTAGCATGCATTTTGTACACCTTTCATACAGAAAGTCCTGTCTTGAAGATGATGTCTTTAAGTAAAAATCATGTAATGTAGACAATGAGTTGAAATATAATTCAATATCTCTTCATTGTGTTTCCATCCATTGCGTTGCCAATGAAATCTCTTAACAGTCTTATATTTAAAAGGGTGATCTATGAAGAGTTTTTTTTTCAATAAATTTAGTTTTTTTGCTATTGAAATCTTTAATAACTAATGTAAAAACATGATGTCTGAACACTACTCAAATCTCTAGTTTTAGTCATGTTTTGCAATAAGTACTCTTCAATGCATATTAAACATAAAACATGATATCTCTAAAAAAATGGAGTCTGTTTTTGCAAAAATACTCTTCATGTACATCCTGCTGCTGCTGCTGTCTAACAGGAGTCTAGAGTTTTTGACCAGTCTGTATAGTCTGGAGTAATATTAAATATTTGTCTCACATACTGTATTGTGCCACTTTGACACCTCTTCATTAACTGTACAGTGCACCTGCAGATCATCTACTGGCATTTGAAATGGCCCATGAAGTAATCACCACTGTAGGACTTTTTTGTATGTTTGTCATATTTTCTTGGCATCTACATCGGCAATCCATCCAAAACTACTATTATTTGTACAGTATACTCATTATTCCAAGATTTTTTTAGTTCTTCTTTAACTGGAAGAGTCACAGTTTGCCCACTTAGTGAACACCAGTACACAGTCTTTAGGTGCTTTATATTTCTAAACAGCCTCTACATTTCCACCTGCAGCACTGAGACTGAGAATGATTATGTGCTGAAGGCTCCACATCCTGTTCTTGAGCACTAATATTTTGTTCCATTTAATTTCTTAAGCAAAGATGCTGATGCCAAATTGTACACTATACTGCCATTATATATTACTGGTCTTAGCATTGTGTAGTATACTATTTTCAATGATTTTTGACCCCTGTTGCCATTTGTCTGTTATTTTTCTTTATGTGTGTTGCATAATTTCCATCCAAACTCCAAGCATTAACCACCTTCTTAATCAATTTTCTGTTCTGATCTCAAGCCTAGGCAAATAACCGAGAAAGCATTAATCTGTGGCCACATTTTTATGATGTCATCATGTAGACTACCTACAAGGTATTTTACAGTATTTAAAAAATACAAAAATACAAGACACTAAAGTTTTTAGATACAAAATATTAACCCATTTTCATAAACCCTTATAAAATACAAATTACAAAATACTATGTTGTATTTGAAATACATGTATCAGAAATACTGCCCATCCCTGATTACTACTACTACTACTACTACTAACGTAGACTAACCATATTTCGTACACAACGATGTTCCGTACAGATGACCTTTTAACACCAATCTCTGAAGAAATGCTTACGTGTCGTAGACAAGCTATATCCATGTATATATCTGTATGTCTCACTCTTTCATCCCCAATCACATCAGAGATTCTCCTACCAGATGTTTCCGAAAAAAAATCTGTAAGTTTGCTACGTCCACTTAATGCACTTGAAAATGAACAGTGGGCAAGCTTAAGGTACGAGTGTCGTTTGGAAGGGGAGCCGTTTAGAGCAAGCAAAATATGCATTTCAATTTAATTTATGCATAACACAGTATTACAGTGTTTTTTAAATGAATATTTTGTTATCACAAATTGTTAAATAGATTACCTTTTGTTGAATAATGGCCCGTTTCCACTGAGTGGTATGGTACGGTTCAGGTCGGTACGCTTTTATGGCCATTTCCACTGTCAAAGGGTACCTAAAAGCGAACCGTACCGTACCATTTGGTCACCCTTTGCAAAGAGTACCGAGCATGACAAAAGGGTACCAAAAGGCGGAGCAAGACATGCAGCTGAACGCTATTGGTTTATGGAGAAACGTCACTAGTGTACACAAGCCAGGAGAATGAGAACAAAGGAAGCGCCATTTTTAAAAACACAGCCGAGACATTACATAGTAATACTACATACATATAATAACAAGCCATGGTTGACCCGCACTCAAACAAACCTTGTAGTCATCTTGATGAACAGCCACAAAGCCAAGAAGAACAAAATCTGCTGTGTCCTGTTGTTGTTTTACGAGCCCGTCTAAAAGTGCGAGCGGTTTCACTTTCTTTAGTGAGCTCACTGCATGTTTATATTTAAAATAACGAACTTCTTGAGCTCATATTAATAACGTGAATCATTGAATCGCTCTGATATTCAATCTTTTCAGAAATGGACAAACGCGAGAGTGAAGCGCAAAAAAACAAAGGAGACGCTGGAAAAAACAGCAGCAAATGATGCTTCTGCAACCTAAAACATGAACAAGCTGCCATGTTTAACTATTATCATCGCCTTTTGAACTTACAAGTGCTGGTGAAGATTAAAGACACATGAGACATTTGCACTGACTGTAGGCTATATGTTGCATGTTGTTTTCGAACCCAAATAAGGACTAAATGTATGCTGTGTGTAGTTTTTCTGTAATTGGTAACATATCAGAGACTGTAAGGGTCTGTATGTGTTCATATATGTTGCATTTATTTTTTTATTTTATATAATCGCAGACGTTACAGTAGGCTATTTCGCATTAATAATTGATCTGCAGTTATAATCAAATCATGTTCATAGAAAGGTTAGTAATGAACATTTATACACAAGTATTTATGTGTATAAAGCATATGTTTTGTGAGAAGTGCTTCTCATATGATATGTGAACGACCCGTACGGCGTTACCGTGACATTTCCTCGAGTAAAAATGACGTTGTCTGAAACTTTGTCGTACACCACGCCCACCAAAAGGGTACCCTTTTGGCAGTGGAAACGCAAGCTTGATAACTATTCTTGCTGTCCTGTACGGCGACCTTGAGTGTGAAGAAAGGCGTCTTTAAATAAAATGTATTATTATTATTATTATAATTACTACTTTTACCGTAATGATATCAGATGTCAATGATATCTACAATACATAAATAAATAAAAGTAAAGTAAATAAAAAAGTACAGTAAAATAAAATAAATAACTGCAAAAAAATGCACAATTAGCTACAAAACAGAAATAAAATGTATATTTAAAATATCAAGAAGGCAAAACCTTCTCTTATTCACATGCAAGTCAGCTTCCCTACAACCAAGTCAGCAAAACAATATCCTCAACCAGAAATTGTGTGTGTGTTGAGAGATGTTCGTAAATGCTAGCGAGTGTATGTGCAAGAGAGGTGAGAAAGGTCTGTGAATGATAGCTCCGAGCATGGCCAACTCATTTCCACTCTTGTGTTGACCCCGTGGCCTCCAGGGCTCATTAACCCTCTCTTCTCATCATGCCATGCAGCAGAGGCCAAAGGCAGAGTGGCTGGCGGGAGGTGTGGGATGTTGAATGGGGGGGAATCTGTGAGGTAAAAGCAGCAGCGGTGGCCATCTCACCCCTTGTTTTAACCTCTTCAACCATCATTTATTCTTTTATTACCTCCATTGGTTATGTGCGTGGCTACAAATCTCCAGCACGCTCCTAAAGCTGTCAGGGCAGCCCCGGGCCTGTGGCAGCCAGCACGGTCACCTTGACATGACAGAACTAGGGCCAGAAGAGACAACACACACACGCACACTGTCACACATGCAGATGCAGATTCACTTTCACACTTGCATACATAGACAGGAAACATTAATATATTATAGCAAAGAGGAAGGAAAACAACCCTCACACACACTTTTTTTTTTCTTTTCCCTTTGGGTCGTCTTGTTGTGCTAATCGCAAAGTGGTTGTATGATTAGCTACCATCACTTCTACTAGTGAATGAAGTCTACTGCCCTGGCAGAATCCTGGGTGCCACAGTGCTAGTGTATCTGAGAGATTCTGTGATGCTCATGGGCGCAGCAGAAAGACATTTGATGTGAGGAGATTAGCAAAGGGGCCCCAGATTTTACAGAAACAGAAATACCCTGATTGTGTGGTCAGAGAGAAGGACAGCCCTCTGGTCCATTAGCTTAATGACTCTGAAACAAGCTGCACAGACTTAGTGTGCAATGCCTTAGAGGACATAATACAATTAAAAGCTAAAAAACACATTACAAATATATATACCTTTTTGGTCTTGTAAGACTCAGGACAGCATCTGCAGCCTGTCGATAGTTAAAAGAGTCTTTTCGATAGTATTGTATTGTTTAAAAGAGTGTCCACCCACTTGTTCAATGCATTTGTGTCATTGAGGCCTGCTAGTAAGAGTTGTGTGAGTAAACCTCAATCCTAAGCCTTTAAAAGGGCCCCTATGAAGGCAGTAAGATGGTTGCGAGCTTTACCATCATTGTTAGGACACCTGCCACCCATGATGGAAACAACTGGTCAAATTCAATTCAAGCAGGGCAAATACACAAGATAGGCTCATTTTGAAAACGTAGCCCTATACGTTTCTGAGGATCGCGAATTATGTAGCCAGAAGTATGTATGGCTGCATTTCGTTTTTTTTAACGAACTCTACGCAGCGGTATGACGTCGTTCCTTTTCTCGCTTACCCTGATTCTTTACCCTGATCTGTTCCGGGACCTCGCAATTTACAAATTAGGCACTGCTTACAGCTGACTGCTTACTGCTACGTTGGTGGACTTGAGATGCAGAGAGTTGACCACGATGACAGGATTCAAGTCTGGTAAAGAACGGTTTCAGAAAGCAGAATCCAAAAAATGAAATAAGTATATAGCAGTGTGAAAATGTGGTAAAATCTGAAAACGTGGTAAAAATCATATGAGGGATTTTCTTTTTCTGGATTGCTTTTTAAAATTGTCAGTTGGGTTTAAGGAAGTGGGTGGGTGGGTCAATCTGTGCTTTTGAAAATACTATTGGTTGGGTTTAGGGAAGGAAGAGGGTGTTTCAGTCGACAGCAGCCTCTCATGGATTTATGCGAGAACAGCAGGTGTGAATGGCACTCACGTGAGAAATCTGAGATCTCAGAAAGCGTACACAGCGGTCTCTGGTGGATTCGCGAAAACAAAAACTGCAAAAAAAATGTAGCTCCTGGGATCTCCCTTGGCGCTCTCCAGAAATGTAAATAGAGGTACATTTTCAGAATGAGCCTGGGTTGCAACAAGAACTAGAACCAAAAGGTTATACTAGTGCCTTTACATTAAACTAAGATGAGAGTGGGGTTTATAGGCTGAGTGTAACTTAGGCCAACTAGTAGGAGTTGTTTGAATAAATCTTTCTACACAGCCCTCAACAGGTGCACTAGTTACTTAAGTCCTTCAAGATCTTTTTTGTTCTTTGTTTGAAAAGGCTGAGTGATGGTACACTGTTTCTGAACCTTTTAACACCCCTGCACAGCAGTAGACAGGGTTTTAAATGTGCTTGAGTACTGCTAAACCCAACAACAATGGCGGCTGAGAGAGAATAACGGTTTCATAAACATTTAGCAAACAACCTTCTCCAACTAGAAGCGTCACCACGACATGTCATATTGCCTTATATTTGCCGTGGACAGACACCGAATGGAACATTGTTTAGAAAAGAGTTACATTGGTGCCATGATCCATATAGAAGTGAGGTAGAGGGTAGTTGTAATAGGGGCTTAATAGGAGTATGAAGGCATATACGATATAAACGACTGTCTAATCAAATGAACGAAGGGGGCGGGCCTTCTGTTGTGATAGGCTGATTTGGTGGTTGCCAATAGCTACATAAAATAACCACAGAGAACTTTAGTTTTCCAATTTAAAGGGGTGGTCCGGAGTTTTTTAAAGGGCAACGAAACCCCACTGTTTCAGCAGGGTGTTTTCACACCTCTAGTTTGGAAAAAGTCAGGAAAGTGGGTGTGTCCAGTTCTGTTTAGGTGGGAATGTCGGGGTGGGAAAGAGGGAAGGTGCATAAAAATTTGCATAAAAATGGGAGTGTCCGTTTGGGCACGCGCTGATTTTCACAGGCAAAATAAACGCAGGGGAGAAAAACAGTGACTGTGTTTACATGGACATCAGTAATCAAATTATTTGCCAAACTATTAAATGGTGGACTTTAACTGCAGTTTGGCACTTTCATTCAGATACATTTCTTGCATGCCCCCTCATGACAAACGAGAGTGATTTGAGGAACTGCTGGAGAGTATAGTTTTAATGCAATGTTTGATACTGCACGGCGAATGTGAAGGAAAAAAACCTCCGCATTTCTCTGTAACTTAGATGCACTCGGTAGGTAGCGTCAGAAAGCTGTGTGTGTATAGACCAGGGATGGGCAAATTTGTTTCTGGAGGGCCGGTGTCCCTGCAGACTTTTGCTCCAACCCTAATCAAACACACCTGCCTGCAGCTTTCTAGTGATCTTGAAGACACTGATTAGTGTGTTCAGGTGTGTTTGACTAGTGTTGGAGCAAAAGTCTGCAGGGACACCGGCTTCCCAGGATCAAGTTTGCCCATCCCTGGTATAGACTATCCTGTCACAAAATGCGACAAAAATCCTACACGACGGTGATAGTTTGATTGCGGTGTTTACATGTTTACGCTCGGAGAGCAGCATTTACAGCAGATCTTTCAGTCCATAATATTGTAGTGATATTAACATACTGTAAACTTAGTTACTTAGAAATTATTTTGACTAAGGCATGTCTTTAAACACTGAAAGAGTACTGCTGACGATACGAACTAACTTTGCCATCTGAATAAGCAAACAAAGACCACTGATTGCTTACTTACCAAATCTGTAGAGACAGGACATTCAACACCAACTGGAACCGCGTCTTTTTTAAAAAGAGACGAGTGGCAATCCAAGATTTCACCATTTTCAGATGCGAAAAGCTCTCAGGTAAACAATGTTTCATACAAACGTATTTCTGCGGCGTGTCGCCTGTACTGTAATCCACACGTGAGTCCACCTGCGCTCTCATAGCGGGAAATGAAAACAAAACCTTCGTTGCAGCACATTTATTAACACAACACTGACGACTCGTGTCTCCAAACAATTGTTCTTCTTCCACTTGTTTTGGCAACACAACGTGGCATCTCTCTGCCGTCTGAACACTGTAACAGGTAAAAACTTTCTTCGAGGCTATCATGCATATTAATGAAGTTGCACCGCATACACAATAGAGCGCGCTGATTGGTTTGAACCAAGTCTTTCTCATGAATTAATGCCGCACACTCAGAGACGTAACGATGCACTCGCAGGTACAGACATCCAGTCTACACGCTGGAATACACACAAGTATCTAATCGCCGTGACGCAGCTTCAAAAATTCGTTTCAAACCGGAAGAACGAATTTGCTCGAAATAATGCAAACAATTTTCACTTTTTAGTGAAATATATGTGTCCTAATAGGGGTTTTAACAGCGTGGGACACATATATGACTGTCAAAAGCTCAAAAAATGTGTTTTGGTGTGTCGTGACCTTTTAGGCTTGGTTGTGTTTATAAGATGCAAAGCAATGTGTGCTCATGCTTCATTTGTAAAAAAATTCACATTATTTTTCATATACCTTACTTTATTATATAAGTTACTCAGCTAACATGAAAACTTTCCTAGTTCCTCTGAAAGGCCCGCCCTCAAGAGGCTCTAATTGGTCAGCTAACATAATGTGCTGTGATTCGCAGATCGGTTCCACGTCACCAGGAAAAGTGTCACACCCCTACAAGCATGCGCTTTTGCACTGTGTAAACACTGTCAGTCAGAGTAGCTGCTAGCCGTATAAGTTTATACCTAAATCAGACAAAAAATAAAAGAGGACACAGATGAACCTCACGCCTGCTCTCTAAAATCAAATCTGACAAGTTTCTTTGACATATATTCAGAGTAAGCATGTGTAAGTAATATGAAAAGTTCTCATATCTTTTGTGAGTTCGTTATTTGAGGTGTAGAACGCAGGAAAAGCTGCTGCATAGAGAGACACTGCAGCGCTGGTGTAGATTGTGGGTGTTTACAGCAGTTTACATCCTTGTTTACGTCCTTGCTACAACATACCGTTAACGCTAGAAACTATGCATGTAATAGATCAATTTTAACAAATAAATATACTTACAGGTTGTGACTCACGATCCACAGCTTCGTCTATTATGGTTGGAGCTGCTCCTTCTTTGAGGAGTTTTTAGCCGAATCCAGCACTCAACTGAGATTCTGGAAGCTCTCCTTTGTCAAATGCTAGCTATATATTTTTTATAATACTCTGGAAAATAATTCAAATGAAATTGTTAGCACTTCTCTCTTTGTGTCATGTCCTTTGGAAGCCCAAATACAGAAACAGAACAAGCTCTGTGTAAATAGCAGCGTTTGGACGCCGTTTGAGCTTTCTCAGCTATTACATTACAGCGCCTCTGGCCACTGTCACAATCACCAGCGATCACAGCCAGAGATCGCTGGTTAACACACACACACAGTCACAAGGACTACAAATCTGCAGGTTCATGGACTACGTATCCATACATGCACTCCGCTCACACACACATGTTCTAGATCCAGACTGATTCCATTCTCACAGCTGAAGCCACTCATGCACTGATTACATGGACTTTAAGTACACCTCACAAACACACAATGTTGCTGAGTCTTGCGATCTGAATAAGTGAACATTACGACGCGTTTTTCCTTGTCCTGATTCCTGTGTTTAGACATTTGCTTTGTTTTGTTTTGATTATTCCTGTGTGCCGCCTGCCTTGTGACCATCTGCCTGATATTACAACTACGACTCTGGATTGCCCTAATACATCTGTTTGTTCCTGTTTTGACCACTGCTTGCCTGACCATCCTAATAAAGACCTGCATACGGATCCTCATTACGTTGAAGCATCAATCCTTATTACAGCCACGCACGGCGGTGTGTGTGTGCGTGTGGTGAATGGTGCAATTCCATTTCTTGCTGCACATTACATTATTTGCAAAGAAGTTTATTAATTCATCTGCATGTAATGTTATGTAGTTAATATCTGATTGAAAGAGTTTGTCATGTGCCAAAAGTAGAGGTTCTCCTCCTTCCTTGTCTTTGTTTCTTCCTTTTTCTCCCTGTTATTGTGTCCTGTCTACATAGTGCATAGTGCAGGACAGGGCTTGCTGTTGGTGCCCGCTGTGTACAGTGGGGTGTTAGCAGGCTGGATGGCACATGCATGCTGATCAAGTGCCAGCAGGTCAGAGGTAGACGCTGGCATCATCTTGGCACAGCGCCCCATGCCCTGTCTAACCATATCAGCCACGCCACTGCTCAAATGCCCAGCATCAGCCCTGCTGGCACAGAGGGAGAAAGTCACACAATGCCAAGGGCACTCTGAGAGAGAGGAGTCACAGCCCAACATTAACATGGACACATACACAAAAACAATAACACTGCTAGAAGAAAACACTCTCATACAGATTCTTACAACAAAAAATTCTACATAATGGTTATCCAAAAACTTCTCAAATGCGGTTATAAGGTGCTAAGCATTACAGAGTTTAGCCTACAATGCCTTTAATTAGACGCTGTAAGGGATGATTGCACAGTGTGTTAATATGATAATGCCAGTTATGAGTTTCAAAATACTTTTTGTAAATTATCCATGAATCTGTTCATATTTTCATTCATTCATTCATTTTCTTTTAGTCCCTTTATTAATCAGAAGGTCGCCACAGCGTAATGAACCACCAACTTACCCAGCATTTTAGCTTTAGTTTACCCAATTCACCTATTCTGCATGTCTTTGGACTGTGGGGGAAACCGGAGCACTCGGAGGAAACCCACGCAAACACATGGAGAACATGCAAACTCCACACAGAAATGCCAACTGGCCCAACTGAGGCTCGAACCAGTGACCTTCTTGCTGTGAGGCGACGGCACTACCCACTGTCCCAGAGATGGGATGCAGCTGGAAGGGTATCCGCTGCGTAAAACATGTGCTGGATAAGTTGGCAGTTCATTCCGCTGTGGCGATGCGATTAATAAAGGGATTAAGCCAAAAAGAAAATTAATAAATTAATAATAATAATAATAATAATAATTTTTTGGCTAAAACAGCCTTTTAGGCAAAAAAACCCTACATTTTAAATATTTCTTTCTGTCTTGCAATCTTTCTTTTTCACCTATTCTTTTTTCAGTCTTTATATTGAGAAGAAAATTAAAAACCAAATGTAATTTACACATTTCTAGTACATCTCCTATCTAAGTTATCCATTCATCCATAAAGAAAAAAAAATGTCCTCAAGCAAACAAACGCTTTAAGCAAATAATAAAAAATAAAACAGGTTAATAATACTAATTATTAACATTTATATAGCGTTTTTTCTGGACACTCAAAGCGCTTTATACATTGGTGGGAATCTCCTCATTCACCACCTGTGTGATGAAGCGACATCAGCCAGACTGCACACCACACAGCAGCTGATTGGTGGAGAGGAGTGATGAAGCCAATTATGATATGGGGATGGTTAGGAGGTCATTATGAACAGAGGCCAGGGGGCAAATTTGGCCATGATGCCGGGGTTAAACCCCTACTCTTTTTGAAGGACATCTTGGGATTTTTTAACGACCACAGAGAGTCAGGACCTTGGTTTAACATCACATCCCACTCACTCAAAGTATAGAGTCCCCTTCACTATACTGGGGCGTTAGGACCCACACAGACCACAGGATAAGCGCCCCCTGCTGGTAAACATAACTTCAAGCAGCAACCTAGCTTTCCTATGTGGTCTCCCATCCAGGTACTCACCGGGCGCAGCCCTGCTTAGCTTCAGTGGGCGAGCACGTGAGCATTGCAGAAAGCTATAGCTACTGGCTTAGACCCTCTAGAGGTTAGACCTTCTGCTCTGTATGTAAACTTTGCAGACAGAGAATTTCAAAACTCCCTGTAACCCAGAGCATTCGCTGAGTTGTGTCACATTTATGCATACTGTAAGTCTGCATACCAAACCCTGTGGCCTACTGACAAAGACCATATACAGTCCACACACAGTTTCCAAGCTTTCTACAGATCTGTCCTTATTCTGAACCCATGCTGGGCTGGTCAAAGAGCCACCCGAATAAAAGCTTCGGCGCAAGATGAAGTCTCTGGCCAGCCTGGGCTTTGACACACAATGCGGGAAGAAAAAAAAACGCCTCGTCCCAACTCACCGCAGCAGCCTCCCCATTCAGCACGGCCACGACACGCACTTCTATTAGAGCCCGCAAATTGAAATTTACATGTTATTGCATCCTGGCATGCAGCGATTTGCGATGTGTCATCTAATTTTAAATCGAGCCGCGTTAATTCACCATGGGGGAAAGAGAGAAGACGGGAGGTGTAGTGAAGACTGTATGGGGAGGGGGGGACTGTAGCGAAAGAAAAAAAAATCTCTGCCTCAGCAAAAGTTTTCATTAAAATTTTAGACAAATGATCTCTGTGTCCTTCTCCCAAGCTGCCTGGGGCGTCATGCTATTTCTATGCAAATAACAACCTCACGCCTTCCTCCTATCATTTCTACTGGTGCTGCTGTAACATGACCTGAGAGAGAGAGAGAGAGAGAGAGAGAGAGAGAAAGAGAGAGAGAGATATGTTGCAAGCAAAAGCGAGCAAGACAGAGAGTGAGATAGAAGAGGAGAAAAGGAGTGACAGAGAGCGAGCGAAGCAGGGCACATGAGAGAAATGAAGTGGGAGAGAGAGAAAGCAAGCATGGGGAGAATTCACTGAGGTGTGAAAATATATAACACTAAGAGTGTGAGAGAGAGACAAGAACAACACAAAGACACCGGGATAATTTGTTTCTCTCTGCCTCCCCTTTAATATATTACAGCCCTCCTCCAGCAGGCTGGTTCAGAGACTACTGCTGTTTAACCACTCACACTTTCAACCCCATCAGCCTGCATCTCCCCCACTGCAGTAATTACACACAGGCTGATATTTATATTGTACATATACGCACAAATCAAACAAATTTGTTTCTTCCTTGTTGTCATTAAAGGCAACTGTAGACTAAGTGTTGTGTGCATTCTGGTCAGCCAGAAGCAAATACTTAGAAATGGGTGTTAGAAATGCTTAGAAACTGCTCTCCTTTTGGTGTCGTTATTAGATTAAATTTTACAAAAAGTGAATTTATATGTACATTTAAAAAAAAAAAAACATTAAAAAAATAAAAATAAAACATCTATGTTTATTTTTCTAATAACCTGAATATAAGATATCAAAATATGAGTGAAATAATGTTCATCACATTCTGACATCTATGTATTAAAAATATATGTAGCGCTCATATATGTTTATGTATTTCTCAGTGAATATAGGCAATGTATTTTGGTGCATTTAAACAAAACTGATTTTTAAACATATATATTTATTAAAATATTTTTTAGTCACCAAACATGGAATGGAAAGATAATACAATTAAATTCAAGCTAAATATTGCAAAGAAAATTACAACCTACAAAATTTCAACAAAATTTTTCCTTTTTTTTTTTTTTTGCTTCTCTTGCTTTTTCCTCTTTTTTTTAAATTTGTATTTAATGTTTTTCTATAACGTATACATTTTGGTGTACTAATTTTTGGACCGTTATCATATGTTATAGTTTAGTTTAGTTTAAAACTTTATTAATCCCCTTGCGGCAATTCATTCTGACATGGTGGGGCTTCACCTATAACAAAAATGACACACTTAATACAATAAACACCAACACTTAACATCAAGTACACAAAAAAAAAATTCAATAACAATAGTAATAACTAATAATTATAAATAATAATCCATCGATTAACTACATTTATCATGTAACCGAATTGCTTGAGACACAAAAGTAAATTTATAAGGATTTGTGGAACATCTTATTGTCCTTAGATCTTGCCCAAGTGGCATCCACTCAAAATATCTGCTCAAGGGGTGTGTGCTGTCTTCTAGTATTTATGTGCCATCCTCAACACCTGCTGTTCGTAATGGTATGTAAGACTTTGCAGGGGAACTCCTAAAATTTTTGAGCACAAATTAACAATGCCTTGAAAACGATTCTTATTATTATTATTAATTATTTTGTTAGATAAGCTCCAGATTTGGCTTCAGTACTGAC
The DNA here is from genome assembly GCA_903798195.1 of Danio kyathit. NCBI lineage: Eukaryota > Metazoa > Chordata > Actinopteri > Cypriniformes > Danionidae > Danio > Danio kyathit. The sequence continues at coordinate 32,759,101 of LR812533.1, read as the reverse complement.
TAATCTAATGTATATACACAAATATAATATTGTATAGCTTCCTATTAAAAATATGAACTTAAAAGATGATGCTGAGCACTGTACACGACATAAACCACTATATCCTAGTTAAAAGGAAAGTGACAAAGTATGAATATTTAAAATGACATTTAATGTGTTTTTGGGATGCACTGTGATATTTAAATACAGCCTTTTAATATGTCATCAAATGATTCTTTATTTAATAATTCTGACAATATATTATTTTGATATGTAAACTATTGTTTCTCCAAATTACATTGGTCACACTTTACAATAAGGTTTCATTAGTTAATGCTAGTTAATGTGTTTATTAACATGAACTAATGATGAAAAACTTTATGAACTAATGTTAACAAAGATGAATAAATACTGTAATAAATACATTGTTCATTGTTTATGTAAGTTAACACATTGACTAACTAATACATCCTTATTGTAAATTAACCATTATTACGTCATTACATTTTAGTTAGTGTCTACTGTAAATTCCTGGTAAAGTATACATTTTTATTATTAAACAGGACACATTGTAATGTATATAAAAATCTTCAAGCATTTGAAAACAAAATGTACTTCTTTAATAGAACTTTTCAGAAAGAATTTTAAGATTTCATATTTGCTGTATATTTCAGATTCAAAGCTTAAGATTCTGTATTGCCACGTAAAAATAACAATAATTGCGAAACAATTTTTCTAAAGCTAAAATATCAGAAATAAATATGACAACATTTATGTGGATCATTTTCTGGTTGAATCTTAGAAAAAGAGAATTTACTGTATATATAACAATAATAAGGATATAAGGATAATCTTAAACAAATAGTATTTTAATATTTTTTCTTTTTTTATTGCCATAAGTGTAACTGAAATTATATACTACAGTTGAAATCAGAATTATTAAACCCCCTTTGAATTTTTCTTTCTTTTTTAAATATTTCCTAAATGATGTTTAACTGAGCAAGGCAATTTTTACAGTATGTCTGATAATATTTTTTTCTTTTGGAGAAAGTATTATTTGTTTTATTTCAGCTAGAATAAAAGCAGTTTTTAACTTTTTAAAACCATTTTAAGGTAAAAATTATTAGCCTCTTTGAGCAATTTTTTTTCAATAGTCTACAGAACAAACCATCGTTATACAATAACTTGCCTAATTACCCTAACCTGCCTAGTTAACCTAATTGTTAAGCCTTTAAATGTCACTTTAAGCTGTATAGAAGTGTCTTGAAAAATATCTAGTAACATATTATTTACTGTTATCATGGAAAAGATTAAATAAATTAGTTATTAGAAATTAGTTATTAAAACTATTATGTTTGAAAATGTGTTGAAAAAATATTCTCTCTGTTAAACAGAAATTAGGGAAAAATAATCAGGGGGCTAATAATTCATGGGGTTTAATAATTCTGACTTCAACTGTGAATACTTATCAGTATGATTGTATTTATACACAATTATTATGATTGTATTTATACACGCTTATTCTGGTGTGATCTTTTCTTTTTTGTTAAGCAGAGTATGAATATTGCATTGGAATTCAAAGAAAAATATGTTTTATTTTTTTATGAGAATACAGTTGACTTCAAAATTTGGTATATTGTTAATTTGCTCATTATATATGGAAATTTTTTAGTGATAAATGTAAATGGGCAGTGAAAAAAACAAATTTTATTGACTTTAAAATATAAATAGGTCATTACCTATGTACAATAAATAAATTCACAATTTTTTTCTTTGCAGAGACAAAGAAATTTAACCCTCGCAATAATTCTAAAAGCTCTAACAAAAGACATACAGTGCTCAGCATATATAAGCATATATACACCCCTCACAAATCTTTCTTTTTAAATTGATATTTTTAATAGGAGGCTATACAATATTATATTTGTGCATATACATTAGTTTAGTCAGTACTGAAGCCAAATCTAGAGCTTAGCTAACAAAATAACTTACGATAACGGTTCAAAAACTAGTACACTCAAATTTATAGAAAAAATATTAAATACAAATTTTAAAAAGAGGAAAAATCAAGAGAAGCAAAAAAAAAAATTTGTTAAAATTTTATAGGTTGTAATTTTATTTGCAATAATTTACTTGAATTTAATTGTATTATCTTTCCATTTCTAAATATGTTTGGTGACTAAAATATTATTTTAATAAATATATCTGTTTAATAAATCTGTTTTGTTTAAATGCACCAAAATACATTGCCTATATTCACTGAGAAATGGATAAAAATATTCCTTTTCAAAATGGTATGTTACTTATAATCTCAAAAATGTATGATTTATTACTTGCACTCGCAGCAATGTACAGTAAATGATTAAAGGTTTCACTATCCTTGAAGGGACATTTGGTTCCTCAACACACACACCCTAGAATGCTAAAAGCAAACTGCAAACTAGTTAGTCAAAACAGAGGCCTGATTAGCGGCTAATTGCAGCCGGCTCCATGCAGAGGCAAAGGAGCACAGACAGCATCAACAGGCCTCGCACAGACAGGGTCAAGTCTGAACACTACAGCGTCGAGGACAGCTCATGACACGACTTTAGTTATGATCAATCTGTGTGCAAGGCGTAAACAGAAGACCTGCAAATACCCCCTATAGTCAGTACCCTGTCACCCTGTCACCTGTCTGGCACACACACAGACACATCCAGCCCCTCCTTTAAGATTCATTGGGGCCAAGGCGACGGCACTCAATCCATCTGCTCCACATTGTCATTTGCATTTCATGCCTCCCGGCTTTTTTTGAAGTGGCAATACTTTGATGCAGTCAGAGGGACACATTATCATTATTTCAATTTCCGTGGCGACACAACGCAGCATTGTGGAAAGCAGCAGAGGGTCGACGAGACACGGTTGCTGGTGTCTACAGATGCACTGCATGGCAATGGGATCTACACACATGCTAGTCACTCTCACAAATCTCTAAGCCACAATTCTGTGCAAAACTGTGAGCCGTGCATGCACATCAGAAGGTCAGTGTGTGAGCAAATGAAGATTTTGAAGGGGTGAAAAGAAAATGTTAACTGGATGATAAATAAAACTAAATGTTCAGACAATCTTTTCTTACTGCTGCAAATAAGTCCACCCAACACAGTTTGGTGGCAATTTGTTACTATTTATGTTTTGACAAAATGGTGGCTATGAATTCGTTCAAGCTCAGCTGTACATTTTTCATACACCTGTAAGATTCCATTCTATAACTTATAAAGCAGGGGTCTCAAACTCACGGCCCACAGGCCAATAATATGGCAATACGATTCTGTCATCATTTACTTACTCTTGCCATTTTTGTGTGGAGTTTGCATGTTCTCCTCGTGTTTGTGTGGGTTTTCTCTGGGTGCTCCAGTTTTCCCCACAGTCCAAAGACATGCAGTATAAGTGATTTGGATAAACTAAATTGGCCCTAGTATATGAGTATGTGTGTGTGAATGAGAGAGTGTATGGGTGTTTCCCAGCACAGTGCTGGATTGCGGCTGCAAGTGCATCCAATGCGTAAAACATAAGCTGCTGTGGCAACCTCTGATAAATCTGCGAATAAGCCGAATGAAAGCGAATGAATGAGTGAATATTTTAATCAGACATTGAAATTGCATCTAGCTCTCTGCAACTCTCACATGGTCGCCCACTGAAGCTAAGCAGGGTTGTGCCCTGTCAGTACCTAGATGGAAGACCACATGAGAAAGCCAGGTTGCTGCCGGAAGTGGTGTTAGTGAGGCCAGCAGGTCCTAACGCCCCAGTATAGTAAAGGGGACTCTACAGTATACTGCTCAGTGAGCGTCGTCTTTCGGATGAGTCATTAAATTGAGGTCCTGACTCTCTGTGGGCGTTAAAAATCCCAGGATGTCCGTTAAAAAAAAAGAGTAGGGCATCCTGAGTTGTGGCGTCATGGCCAAATTTGCCCACTGGACTCTGTCCATCATGGCCTCCTAACCATCCCCATATCATAATTGGCTTCATCACTGTCTCCTCTCCACCAATCAGCTGGTGTGTGGTGTGCGGTCTGGCACAATATGGCTGCTGTCGCGTCATCACACAGGTGGTGGATGAGGAGATTCTCCCCAATGTATAAAGCGCTTTGAGTGTCCAGACAAATGCTATATAAATGTAAGGAATTATTATTATTAATTAAATTTGCTAAATGTATGTGAAAATCAAACATGTTATGTAATGTATATCAGCCTACAAGCCAATTTACTAAGGTTATAATAAATAACCAATAGTTTCCAGAAGAAAGAAACAAAGCATTAAAACATCTGAATTTTGCCCAAAACTGCATTGTCTCTGAAATTTGAATACAAAGTTTTCTTGCGATGCATTCAAGTCAGCTTAAATCTGCCCCCAAGAGCTATCTTGGAGTGACAACAATCATGGCGGCCATAATGAAGAACTGTTCCAAAGTGCTCAAAACGATCTACTTTAAAATGCCCTTTGGAATTTTTCCTAGATTACAAATGATGGACACTTTTTACTCCCATAATTTGTTGTGTTTAATTTGTGATGCGCATGACACCAAAGTGCATTTTTAAGGAACATTTTCTGTAGGTCCCCTACGCTCTTCTCTTTTAAGCCCTAATTTAGTAAACAGAGTACCCATAAAAAGTTTTCACAACAGAACTGCTTTGAGTATATCTTGCAAGACACTGGCACCAAGTCAGTGATGTCAACATAGTGGCCACTCATCCCACTTCATGTAGAATCTCTTCAGCCAGAGCCTTTTACACAACTCCATCTGTACCATCTTTAACCAGCGCCAGGGTTAGAAAAGAGCTGTCAAAGTGATTAAAAGGTTTCTTAAGGCTGATTAGCAGGAAAAGATGGCAAGAACATTGGGATCTGCTGATATCTCTCCCCGGGTCTGCTCCTCAGCATCTACACTGAGTTTGGTGCTGACACTCACTAAAAGGAGACGCAAGTACTTGAATTCTGAAGGAGAGACAGCAGGAGGGGGACAGGCATAATAGGAGAGACAAGGAGCTTCTTGCCAAAGCAATGCATCAGGAGCACTCTGTGTCTTCTCACAGCATAAATCCACTTCTCGGAGATAAGCCTAGGCAACCTGCTGCACTCCGCCCACCCTATGTGAAGGCTTTGCCACCTTGCCAGGGTTCAGAGGGCACCTGGGCAGCTTCCAGGAGCAAAGCAGCTGACTGGCTGCAGGACAGAATCTGCCACCCTTGTCCACCTGTGTAATTTAAAAACCGAACAAAAGCAATGTTAACAACTACTGCAGGAGAAGAGGAGGATGAAATGACTTCTACTTATCACAGGAACGAAAAAAAGAAAAGAAAAGCATTAGAAACTCTTCCAATAGATTTCTTTCTGAGTCACTATTTAGTCTTAAAGGTAATGTACTCTATAGTTCACTCATTACTAAACATTTAATTACCATCATCCCATTTCAAAATCTATTTTATTGATGTATTTTATTTTGCCTATTCAGTAGCTATTTTTATATTCAAATATGTGAACTAGACTTGTGCACATAACTGGAATAATATATAAAATATTTAAATAATAAAGCACAATAAAGAACAATATTGTCACTTCCTGATAATATTACACCAAATATCTTAAAGTATCAAATGTATATTTATATATAAACACTATATTAGGTACACCTGTCCAACTGCTCATTAATGCAAATTTCTAATCAGCCAATCGCATGGCAGAAACTCAATGCATTTACGCATGTAGACATGGTCAAGATGATCTGCTGCAGTTCAAATCGAATGGTGAAGAAAGGTGATTTAAGTGACTTTGAATGTGGCATGGTTGTTGGTACCAGACGGGCTGGTATTAGTATTTTAGAAACTGCTGATCTACTTTTCATGCCCAAACATCTCTAGGGTTTACAGAGAATGGCTTGAAAAAGAGAAAATATCCAGTGAGTGGCAGTTCTGTGGGCGCAAATGCCTTGTTGATGCCAGAGGTCAGAGGAGAATGGCCAGACTAGTTTGAGCTGATAGAAAGGCAACAGTAACTCAAATGACCACTCATTACAACCAATGTATGCAGAAGAACATCTCTGAACACACAACACGTCCAACCTTGAGGCAGATGGGCTACAGCAGCAGAAGACCACACCGGGTGCCACTCCTGTCAGCTAAGAACATGAAACTGAGGCTTCAATTCATACAGGCTCACCAAATTTGAACAATAGAAGATTGAAAAAATGTTGCCTGGTCTGATGAGTCTCGATTTCTGCTGTGACATTCAGATGGTAGTGTCAGAATTTGGCATCAACAACATGAAAGCATGGATCCATCCTGCCTGTATCGGTTCAGGCTGGTGGTAGTGGTGGTGGTGTAATGGTGTGGGGGATATTTTCTTGGCTCACTTTGGGCCCATTAGTACCAATTGATCATCATGTCAATGCCACAGCCTGAGTATTGTTGCTGACCTTGTCCATCCCTTTATGATCTCAGTGTACCCATCTTCTGATGGCTACTTCCAGCAGGACAACGCACCATTTCTTAAAGTGAGAATCATCTCAGACTGTTATTTGAACATGACAATGAGTTCACTGTACCCTAATGGCCTCCACAGCCACCAGCTCTCAATCCAATAGAGCACATTTGGGATGTGGCAGAACGGGAGTTTGCCATTATGGATGTGCAGCTGACAAATCTGCAGCAACTATGTGATGCTATCATGTCAATATGGACCAAAATCTCTGAGGAATATTTCCAGTACCTTGTTGAATCTATGCCACGAAGGATTAAGGCAGTTCTGAAGGCAAATGAGAGTCTATTCTAGTTTATACTAGTAAGGTGTACCTAATAAAGTGGCCAGTGAGTGTACTGTGTATGTGTGTGTGTGTGTGTATATATATATATATATATATATATATATATATATATATATATATATATATATATATATATATATATATATATATATATATATATATATATATATATATATATATATATATATATATATATGGAACTTGCTGTTAGGAGTAATCACTTTGGGTTCTTATATAATTCACAACTTGTGGCTCAGAAGACAAAGATAAAACTCAATGAAGGCATGGTGGCTTGGCTTTTGAAGGCATGAGAATGCTTTTTAGCAGCACAGCCACACAGTTCTGAGAGGTAATAATACCAAACCACTTTGATGACAGACTTTAGAATGACCAAAATATAAAAGCCTTTTTATGCAAAATTACAAAATGCACATACAAATAAGTGAATGAAGATATTGCTAATGTCAGTGGTCCAGTGTTATTTTGCATATCACTGACTTATGGTTTTTGACTATACATGTATGGACAAAAACAGCTAAAATATTATTGAGTTTTTTGGGTCCACCCCCCCCCCATACCCCCCCCCCCCCCCCCCACCCAAAAAAAAAAAAAAAAAAAAAAAAAAAAAAAAAAAAAAAAAAAACAAAGAAAGTGTTTTGCGTTTGTTTGAATGTACAGAAATGTTTGGTTCTGGAAACTTTCCTCAGAGATTTTGGTCCACACTGACATGATAGCATCAATTGGCTGCAGTAGATTTGTCAGCTACACATCCATGATGTGAATCTTACGTTGTATCACATCCCAGAGGTGCTCTATTGGATCTGGTGACTGTGGAGGCCATTTGAGTATAATGAACCTCTTGTGATGTTCAAGAATCCAGTTTGAGATGATCTGAGCTTTGTGAGTATGGGTCCACTGTGGCCGTAAAAAAGTGAAATACTCCAACTATCCTGTCTGGCACCAAAAATAATGCCACATTTAAAGTCATCCTTCTTAAACCTCAGTAGATTGTCTCGTCAAAACACCCAAATGCATTTAGTTACTGCCATGTTCTGATTAGATATTTGCATTAACACATTGCAGTGCACCTAACAAATTGTCCAGTGAGTCGATTTGACTAAGTTTTTCTCATTTATTCAGCTTTTGACAAGCTAAATTGGCTTGTCAATCAGCATGTCAGGGAGAACGAGGAAAGAAAATGATGGAGAAAAGCGCAACCAGTGAATGTTGCAAGCTAAATTCGAACTGCAAGAACACCAAATATCGTTTACCCACATGTCTCTGACAAAATCATCTCTAAATTTTGTGCAAAATATAAAAAAGATTAGAATTAGCAAGAATTAAGATTTAATACCAAACAAAAAAAATTAAAATAACATTTTGGCTTCCAAAAATATCCACCAGGGCATCAATCGACTGAGATTCAGAGGTAGCCTAAGCTGTTATTTATTATAACTGTCTCGATCCATTAAAGTGCGCGGGATTAACCTTTTGCCTTCCCCTGTCGCTTTCTGGGGTTAATGTTAATGATGGCCATAAAGAGACGTCCCCTGTTCAATTCGACATTACTTTGCTCTGGGTCTGCAGAATACATTACAGTAAATACAGCTGTGTGTGTCCAGACAACGTGGCAACAGCAATCACCATCAGAGAGAGAAGATGCACTGCTAAACATTAACATACGCTTGTAACATCCTCCAAATTTCAGCTCTCCGCCCAGACATTGTATTACACCTGTACAGCCTCGCAATTTACCAGAAAATGAGAGCCGCTCGCATCAGTGGACAGACGCGCCAGAGAACGTGCAAGATTGCTCTCATGCACAAGGGACATTATTATGGCCGCCTGTATTTTTTTTTTTGAGGCTCACACCGCCAGATCTCGTAGTCCAAAGGGTCTGTGTACTGAATGACTATAGAGATGGGCTCTGTGGTTTGTAAGATACAGGGTTTCTATTTTCAGAGCAAGAGTGTGGACTGGAATGAGAGAGACGGGATCAGCGCAGCACTAGGGAAGAAAAAGAGAGACACCTGTGGGTCAGTCAACAGCACTGCATGAAGAACGGCTTCCTCAGCCTTGGTCGTATTGTTCAGCTGAAGAATAGAAACTGTTAATCAAATATACAATTAATTTGGATGAATTAACATTTGACTGGGTAAAAATAAGCTTTATTTAACAACTGTGATGTTTTATATAAACATAGTGTCCAATTTTGGCCATCCAATAATTTTAGTAATTCTGTTTTTAACATGGGCTGCACGGTGGCGCAGTGGGTAGCACGATTGCCTCACAGCAAGAAGGTCACTGGTTTGAGCCTCAGCTGGGTCAGTTGGCGTTTCTGTGTTGAGTTTGCTTGTTCTTCCTATGTTCGCGTGGGTTTCCACCGGGTGCTCCGGTTTCCACCACAAGTCTAAAGACATGCGCTATGGGTGAATTAGTTAAGATAAAATTTGTTCCGTAGTGTATGTGTGTGTATGAGTGTATATGAATGTTTCCCAGAGATGGGTTGCAGCTGGAAGGGCATCTGCTGCATAAAACACATGCTGGATAAGTTGGCGGTTCATTCCACTTTGGCGACCCCAGAATAATAAAGGGACTAAGCCGAAAAGAAAATAAATGAATGAATGAATGAATGAATGAATGTTTTTAACATGACATGGAAAGGACTGTCATGGTCAGGTTGAGTGAAAATAAATAAATAAATAAATAAATAAATAAATAAATAAATAAATAAATAAATAAATAAAACAAATGTTTAAAAACATTAATATTCACCTACACCACCATGATCAACTGCTTTTAACCATTTTAATTTCAGGATGTTACTAAATAAAATTAAAGTGAACTAAATTAAAAATAAATAAATGAACAAACTTTTTTGTATTAAATGGACATTTGTGATATAAACTTAATTAACAGATTAATCAAGTTTTTTTAGATTAATTAAAAGTTTCAGCGGCGGTTCATTCCGCTGTGGCAACCCCAGATTAATAAAGGGACTAAGCCGAAAAGAAAATAAATGAATGAATGAATGAATGAATAAAAGTTTCACCTCAATCACACACACACTGAACTAGAGTAAAATCCTTACCTCATCTACTATAAACTGGTAAACTAAATCACAATTTTGGATTTCTTATTAAAAACTATTCTTTGCAAGCTATCTCACATTTCAGACCTTTTCTCTCAGACCAAAGCACTTGTCACTATTTTGAGTTCATATTCTCCACATTAATGAGATCATATCGCACCATTGTGGATTGATTTCTTAAAATAGCATTATTTATTGCAGTTCAAAGTTTATATGTCACACATCTGACTTTTTCTCTCAAACTTGGACTTCAAGAAAAAATGTCAGAATGACTACTTCTTTAAATTGTTAGTTTATATCTCACAGTTCTTAGAATTGCAAAGGGAAAAAAATCTGTAACACTGTAAAACCCAACAGATAACTTTATCAAATGAAATAAGTGTAGTTAACTTAAAATTTACAGAAAGTTAATTCTACTCAATTGAAAAGTGTTTTGAACTCAGTGTTGAAGGTCATGAGTTATTGTAATTAAATACTTCATTACTTTAACTTAAATGGAGTAAGTTCACAGTACTCATTAGGATTAGTTTTTGAACTTAAATGGTTTGTTGCAATCGGTTTCCTCAAATGGTTTGAGTACCATTAACCTTTTGGGTTTTACAGTGTAGTTCATAATTTTTACTTTCCTAGAATTGAAATTGAAAATCGAAGTTATAGTATATTTCAGACTTTCTCACAGAACTATGTGATATAAACTTAATTGCAAAGCAGCATCACAATTTTGAGAGTTAATTTACAGTATATCTCACAATTCTAACAATGTTTTACTCAAAATTGTGAGATATGAATTCTGAGGGAAAAGGTCTGAATGGTTGGAATAAAAAAAACACTTATTCACTTAAACAAGCTTCAACAGAAAAGCCTTTCAGATCTAACTGAAATGACGTATCATGTAAACTCCGCTTTAATTTTTACACATGCATTATAGCATAAAATCTTTAGGACTATGAGCTGGTGAGGTGAGTGAAAGTTTCACCCCAATCACACACACACTGAACTAGAATAAAATCATTTTTATCTCATCTACTATAAACTGGTAAACTAAATGTATCTGTACAAGTATATTTTAATATTTAAAACAATTAAATATTAAAACAAATATGAATCTACAGCATGAAAAAACTGCCCTGAAACATAGTAAGCCTTTTTATCTCATCTACAATAAATTACTAAAGTCAAATAAATTCAAACAATGGAATTTTAATTGTACCTTACTTTCTAATAAACTATATTTATTTATCTAGAAACACCCTAGATAACATTGAAGATCCCTGTGTTTTCTTCCCCAAAAGCCAAGACGGAAGTACTGTAACTCAAGTTACGTGAAAAGAAAGCATAAAAAAGACTTTTTGACCGGAGAAAAAAAGCATCATTGTCCATAAATCCTGCATCCGTAATGGTTCTATTATACAGAGGCAAGAATGAGCTTGCCTTATATCTACTGTGGTAAGTGTTAATTAAGGAGGGTGAATACAGTGCACTGCAACTGCATCCTTATTTAATGCTGTCTGGCAACTCTAAATAGGAAGAAAATGAAATCCTCCCTCTCCTCCCCACTTTCCGCTACAGCCACTTTCCTCTTTATAGAACCAGAATTACAAAATCACATTAGTTTTTTTCCCCAAATGCAAATGTGTTGTTTTGCAAATGCGATGACTGTTTGAAATTACATGTGATAACTATATACTACAAAATACAAAAGAAATGCCATCAAAACTCTTAGATCTATTCAGTCATAAAACTTGTCAGTAACTGTAAGGGCTTTTTTTTTTTGTCTGAGGATCATTAGCACCATTTCAAAAGTTTGTTCGTGGTAAAACCTTGACTCGGTTCGAAATACATAAAAGCACATACATAGAAAGACTCAAACTGTCACTTCAAGAGAGTGTCTCTTCCTTCTGATACAAGACGGATATTGACTGTTTGAAGGATAAGGAGTTTATTGAGATGGAAAATGGCCACAAGTGGAGCGCCCAGGCCAAGTAAATGAAATAAAGGCCAATCACATCTTATTAAATGGGACTCATTCCTCTTAGCGAGGCAAAGTAATTATAAAGTTCATTACTGTAATGAGTTAGGCTATTCTGGAGGAGCAAACGAAGGCCAAGAAGGAGAGAAAAGCTGCCATTGATCAAAACATCAGGCCACTCAAACTCACTGAGGCCATGAAAAGGCCTTGGGCAGGAGAGTTGAGAAAAAAATGGATATTAGGGACATGATGTCAGACATTACTTTATTTTAACACTGATATTTTATATGGAATGCAAGAAAAGTTTTGAAGCATTATTCTGAAGTCATATGAACAATGTGGATCATACAGTATGGAAAATGTCAAAATTCAGAGTTTTTTTATCTCACAATTATGGTTTACTGTCTTAAATTTGTAACTATTTTCTGCAATTCAAAGTACTGTACTATATATATGTCACAGTTTGGACTTATCCTCTCAAAATTGCAGATAAAATCTCAGAATTTCAAGAGAAAATGTCAGAATTCCAGATTTTGGCTTTACGACTATGATTACTTCTCTAGGTTGTCAGTTTATTTCTTGCAATTGTGTCTTGTTGACACTAATTGTTGAAGTTTTAAATGTACTGTACATCGCATAGTTCTTGGAATTGCAAAATAAAGTAAAATAAGTTTGTTGTTCACAATTTTGGCTTTCTTATTGAAACAATTTCTTGCCAGGTATCTCACAAGTCAAGTCAAGTCAGGTCAAGCTTTAGGCACAATCCCAGTTCTATTGTTGTACCCCTACCGCTTCCCCTTAGCCCTTGAAACAGAGTGTGAAGAGGAAGGGCTTCAAAATGTATGATCGACGATCGCAACTGCTGTAGTTATTCCAGTTGCGCTATTTTTTGGTATTTATCTTCAGGAAATCACTGAATGCAACGATATGTTATCATAATGATATAATGTGGCAATATGATCATAACTTTACTGTGCATTTACACCGTGGCCATATTCATCTATCTAAACACACGAAAACAACATTAACATTATAGCAGACACTGTAAAAAGCTCATTCCCAGCCACTAGACTTTTCTGACAGGGTATTCCAGTGTCATCGAGTGACAGAATGTTGTGGGACTGCTGTACAGGAGTTATTATTATGCATTATAGATAGCAAAATTTTGCATAAAAATTTGTAATAATGACAAAAAATACTAATTTGTGCATCTCCTTACTTCTGTGTGCAGCCATTCTGCTGTTGTAGATGGTGTATTCTTGGAAAATGTTGTACCCCTTGGTTTCGAATGTGGTCCTGAAAAATCTCAGTTTGAAGGGGTATCTAGTCTTTCCCCTAAGCCCTACGCCTTCAAGCTAAAGAGAATTGGGACACCCAATAAGGGGAAGGGCTAAGGTGTAGAATTGGGATTGGGCCTTACTGTCATTCCGCTACATGTGTGGACATACAGAGGAACGAAATGTCGTGTCTCGCTACATAAATTAATCATAAATATAAACACAACACTGGACATAAGAGCTATTTAAAAATAAGAAACCTACAGTATGTGTAACTAACATATACTATAAGATACTTAACTATACACATAAAGCAGGCTATACAAGTACTTTTACATGAGACTGAACAATGTTGTATTGAGCAAGAGAAGTATTAAAGGTGAATATTGTGCAAAAGAGGTATTTAAGGTTTATTATTGTGCAAGAGTTAAGGTTGAAGCAAGCAGTGCAACATGATTGTGGTACATTTATAGTAAACATCGTTTTCAATTCAGACCTATTCTCTCAAACCAAGACGACCTCAGGATTTTTAGGGAAAAGATCATTAGATTATTTGTCACTATTTTGAGTTTATATTCTCTCACAATAATGAGTTTATATCTCACCATTCTGGTTTAATTTCTTAAAATTGTGTCTATTTCTTGCAGTTTAAAGTTCATAAGTTTATTATAAGTCACAGATCTGACTTTGTCTCTCAAAATTACAGGTATAAACTTGCATTTTAAAATAGAATTTCTTTAGACTGTTAGTTTCGATATCACAATACTGTACATCTCACAGTTCTTGGAATTGCAAAAAAAGTAAGTCCATAAGTTCATAAAGTTCATAATTTTGACTTTCCAAAAATGTAGGTTATTGTATATTTCAGACTTTTCTCACAGAACTGTGAAATATAAACTTAATTACAAAACATCACAATTTTGAGTTTATATTCTCTCTCAATAATGGGTTTATATATCACTATTCTAACAATGTTTGACTCAAAAATGTGAGAGATAAACTCTGAGAGAATAAGTACAAACTCACAATACTAAGAAGAAAAGTCTGGATAAAAAACATTTAATCACCTAAACAAGCTTCCAAACAAAGCCTTTCAGATCTAACTGAAATGATGTATCATATAAACTCCACTTTAATAGATACACATCTATAATAATCCATTGGAAAGAAACTCAGAAAACAATAGCTGATGATATTGGAACAAAGAAACGAATACGACTTTTAAAATAACTGACACACTTTGTCTCTCCTATTTATTTTCTTAACACTAATTTCATCCTCATTACTAATAGACACTTTAAAAAGAAAGTAGGGGAGAACGACAGAGAGAGAAAGAGGGAACGAGAGAAGGAATGAGTGTACCAGGGCAAGTGGGCCCCGCTGGGCAATAATCTGATCAGCGTTATGGAAACAATCACAATAATTCCCTTAAATTAGCCCGATGCGGCACCCCGCCAACCAGGAGATTGGAAAGTGATCGCGGAGAGACTCATCCTAATATGAGCGCTAACTACCCAGCTAGGGCAGAAAATTGGGTGTCTAACAGTGGTGAGTTCCTAATTGGCAAACACACGGTGCACAAATAAAGCACTGTAAATACAAGAGGTGATCTAGCGGAGACCCCCGAAAGAGTCTGTGTTATTCATCATATTATTTCGTGTGTCTTATTTGGCCTAATATGCATTGCTGCGGTGAAAATAATTTTATATAATGTGACACTTTTCATTCATTACTCATGTTAATTCATTACCCATGACAAGAAAACTCTAACTTTCTTTTTCAGAACATTTCAACAAAGCCTGAGGTATTCAAATAAAAAAAGACAAAAGTAATTATTAAAAACCTAATAAATCTTATAAGATATTAATAAAATAAATAAATCAATATAAAAATATTTATTGGTAAAGTATATATATTTATAATAAAACATTTCTTTGGACTATTTCAATATGATTATTGAATATTATATATAGATATGGATGTATGTATGTATGTATGTATGTGTGTGTGTGTGTGTGTTTATGTGTGTATATATATATATATATATATATATATATATATATATATATATATATATATATATATATATATATATATATATATATATATATATATATATATATATATATATATATATATATATATATATATATATATATAGTCCAAATAATTTTTTGTTTTTATTTATTTATTTATTTATTTCTTTATTATTTACTAGACACCAGTGATACTGAGAAACAACCAGTAAAAAAAGTAAAAAATGCCAATGGTTGTTCTTTAACAACCCTTCATTTTCCAAGTCTCCAATTGTAATATGCATATAATAAATTTACCCTTGAACGATACAAAAGATAAAAGCTACAAGTGAAATGAAATTATGCGTATTTAAAAATGCTTTGGAATATAAACTGCAGTACAACAGCAGTACTGTATATAGAAGTATAACTGCAGTAAAATTATGCACAATTGCAAAATTACAATACAATGAAGTATAAACACAGTTCAAATGCAGTACAATAAAGTTCAACAGCAGTAAAATCTACGGTACAACTGAAGTAACATTGAATAAACTAAGAGAGGCAATATAGTGAGATGTTATATAATTTATTGCACTTAGGTACATAATTATTAAAAGTGCACTTTAGTTTTATTATGTATTGCAGTACTGTAGATGTATTTCTGTAGTTAGTTATACTTCTGAAAAGTGCAATATATTATTGTAGTACTTCAGCGATACATCTGAAGTAGGCTACTGAAACCTCATTTGGAAAATCATTGTCCACCGACCAGGAAAAGTAGTAGTGCTGGAGTTGCATTGTAGAAGTACTTCAGTTGTATTGCAATAGCGGTATGGCAGTTGTACTGTAGTAGTACTTCAGTTGTATTGCAGAAGCAGTACTGCATTTAGGCATGGGCCAGTATAAGATTCTGACGGTATGATAACCTTGGATGAAAATATTACAGTTTCATGGTATCACGGTATTGTGATTACTGCTCTAAAATATATTGTTTTTAAATGTTTGGGTAAAAAACAACAAAATTTTTCCCCTTTGAAAACTATATATTTTATTTTTGAAAGATTTAAAATATTTTGGAGCAGTAAACATGTTAGGCTAAATATTGAAAATGAATCATTGACTTCTGCTGTCTTCATTAGTTTCAAAAACACAGATTTCTGTACAATTTAAAACGGCATCTTTGGATAACTTTTCTGCTGGAGATACTGTTGTCCTAAAAAACAAAATCTTACACATACCTTAGGAACAGTTTAGCAGAAAATGTGGGTGGTTCTAAAACCTTGACTTTTCCAAGCCGTGGTATACCATGAAAACGGTTATAGTCCCATGGCTTACTGCGTTATACAGTAGTAGTTGTAGTACTTCCGTACCATTGCAGTGGTTGTACTGCATTGTAGTAGTAGTATCACTTCAGTACTATTGCAGTAGTGGTACAGCAGTTGTTCTGCAGAAGTAATTCAGTTGAATTGCAGTAGCTTTACAGTAATAGTATAGTTGAATTGCAGTAGGTGTACTGCAGTTAGTTGTATTGTAGTACTTCAGTTGTATTGCAGTAATACTGCAATATGCTTAAATAATGCAGGTTTTTGTGTCTAAAAAAACGCACTTTTCAGAAGTTAACAAATTGCAGTATTCCTTTAAATAACTGCAGTATTCTTAAAAAAACTGTAGTATTTTTTGTAAGGGATTTCTCAGTCCATAAAAACAAAACTCCCACTGTTTTGAAAAGTGACACCAGATCAGCTATGCTGTCTAACAGTCGAGCGCCACATTTCTTGTTGGAACGCCAGCAATTGAGCTTAAACATGCGGGGTATCCCACTTTAAGGTCTGTGCCTCTTAGCTTGATTTGACAGCACTACAGCAATAACACACTGCAATTTTCATTAGCATGACAAATTCTCTGTAACAAACCCCGCTCGTGGACGCCAGCCAATCAGCATTTAAAATCCAGCCAAATGTGTGAGATATACGAAACCCTTTCTCTTCTGACTGGCAACAAAATGTGGAGGAGGGGAAGGAAAGCATAATCCACTTTTCACTCAAGGAGGAGGCACACACAGCTAGAAATCTTTACACAAGCCAAACAAAAACAACTGTATGGGAGAGTGAAGGCTAATTTAATAGGATTTAATTCAGAGAACGGGGTGGCGAAGGGAGGGAGACGAGGGGCAATTGAAGACAGCACCTTTTCTGTGCGCGGCAGGAAGACCTTACAATTGCAGAAGGAGGGACACAATGATGCCGGTGATTACCTTTGAGGGCCACAAAACAAATCTGCCTTTTCGCAATCAAGGCATTGGGTTGTCTAATCAAATGAAGGCGAAAGGCAGTAATCCTAGCATTAAAGAGGGAAAATGAGCTGGTGTTGTCATCCATCCAGATCCACAGAGGAGAGCATGAGGAGCACATGGAACGCAGAGCAGTGATGCCAGCTGAACTCAATAGCCCTTCAATACAGACACACACACATACAAGTACCTGCGTATGTATTTGCTGGCTGACGCTTGCCACTGCTTGTTTTATATTGTTTTAGGAAGGAATATATATATATATATATACACAGTTGAAGTCAGAAATATTAGCCCCACTGTTTATTTTTTCCCCAATTTCTTTTTAATGGAGAGAAGATTTTTTCAACTAATTTCTACACATAATAGTTTTAATAACTCATTTCTAATAACTGATTTATTTTATCTTTGCCATGATGACAGTAAATAATATTTTACTAGATCTATTTCAAGACACGTCTATACAGCTTAAAGTAACATTTAAAGGCTTAACTAGGTTAATTAGGTTAACTAGGCAGGATAGGGTAATTAGGCAAGTTATTGTGTAACGATGGTTTGTTCTGTTGACAATCGAAAAACAAAATAGTTTAAAGGGGCTAATAATTTTGATCCTAAAATGGTTTTTAAAAAAATTTAAAACTGCTTTTATTCTAGCCAAAATAAACAAATAAGACTTTCTCCAGAAGAAAAAATATTATCAGACATACTGTGAAAATTTAGTTGCTCTGTTAAAAATAATATGTATATACAGTATGTATGTGTATATATATAACCCACCGGTTCTACTGCACCCAACCCAGTCTGAGCTGGAATCAAACCGGCAATTCTTTGCATAGAATTCGGTTGCTCTAACAAGGAGGCTAAAGACCATGCCCTGTAGCATCTGTAGCATCTTTTGATGTCAGAGGAGCAGTGTTCATTTTGTTGACGAAAAATTTTCATCAATTTTTGTGACGAACAAGTTTCTATTCATGAAAACTAAATAAAAATTAAGTGATGATGATGACAACTATGATAAAATAAACTGACATTTTTGTTGACTAATAAAAATGAGATGAGAATGTGATTGAGGGATGTTTTTGGAAAATATTCAATCAGAATTAATCTTGGTGTGTGATGACGCGCACACATTTGAAAAGTAACTGATCCCCAATAGACGTGGGATGCGATTACGTCATCATCCATAGGGGAGTCTGTCTGTCTGTTCAACAGACTGGTTGAAAAGACTAGTAGTCTACCATGTTAAAATAAAGGGTTTGCTAAATAATTGCAAAGTCCTACATTTTCAGTAGTCTACTGTTCTTGCCGACACATAATTTTACATATTACTTATGATATAAATAAACAACACATATCTAATTTTTGGTCTTCAATGGAAAAGCTATATTCCATATTCTAACTTTAGAATGATTTGTATAAATAAATGTATAAAATATTTAATTAGTTGTTACAATATGATCACATAAAACCATTTCTGGAGAATTTCTGAACTGAATTAACCTGAAATTTTGTACCACCTCCGCCTTTTGACAGGCAAGCAGCCATGGCTACCAATAGACCCCAAGTGATGCTCAAGCAGTGGTCATGCATTTAATGTTAACCTTTTAAAATAAGATAATGTTTTACTTGATAAGATAACAAGAATATTGCAAAAGGACTTTGTTTCAAGTAACATCCATTTCATGATTGGAATACCATCTCCACTCCATTTTAAGCCAGAAAAAAATCTTGTCAGAGAACAATTTAACATATTGAATTAATGGACACTACAGTATGGCACCTTTTAGTAACCATTCTCTTTAATTGACATCCATGCAATGTACTACAGCAGAGCAGCGTTTGACTTTCCTTAAAAAAAGGGAAACCATGAGAGATGTCACCATGAAAAGTGTACGTGTAAGAGAAACATAATAAAGCTAAAATGAATTTGCTATAAAGGTGCTTCAACACTGCATAGAGGAGTGCTGGAGAGCAGACCACATACGAAGACAAATGCACTGTGAGCAGTGACGGGCCTGCTGTGTTCCTCTAGAGATAATATGGTTCATATCATTGTGAGTGACTGTCTTAGTGTCGTAACAACTGTAGGATGGGATGGCGACACTGCAGGAAGCTGATGACCTAATCTGGCCCTCAGAACCCAGCCTCTGCTTTCTGAATCAGACACAGATGATAACAACAGGAGAAGAGAACCACACACCCTTTATTATCTGACACTCATGCCCTGATTGAACCTCCATGAGCTGCTTACAAAGAAGCCTTTTTTAAAGCATCTCTATATGTAACCGTGCATGTGTTTCTGATGAGTGCCAAGAAAAAGAAAAAATATATTAAATAATTCTTTGTGGCCAAAATTCTCTCGTGAATTTCTTGCCCTCATGTCATTCTAAACCGATTAAACTTGCATTCATCTTCAGAAAACAACAAATGTGTTTAACCAAAATTCTGATGCTGCAAAATGTTAAAATGAAACTAATTCACATGATGGAGGGTAAATGATGAAAGTATTTTGGAAATTATCTCTTAAGCTCACTAAATCTGCATTAATTGTACTGTAAATACAGTAAACATTGTGGTATTGTAAAGATGATTCCATTATTAGCCATTATTCTAGTCTCTAGTGTCATACGATTTTTAAAAACCATTATAATACGCAGATTGAGGGCTCGAAACAACATTTATTAATCTTATCAACATGAAAACAGGGCTAATAAATGTACAGGATGAATAAAAATGTACAAAAATCATTTAGTTGTAAAGATTATGTTTAGCAATACAGAATTAATGTTTTATTGTATTTTATATCAGTTTCCTTGTGGAATAAAACATTCATGTATTTTAAATCTTCCTGACCTCAACATCCTGAGCAGTGGTGTATACAGTGCATACGGAAAGTATTCATAGCGCTTTGCCCAAATATCAATGCAGTGGCTTCACAACAACTCTGTGAATGTCCTTGAGTGGCTTAGCCAGAGCCCAGACCTAAATCCTATTGAACATCTCTGGAAAGATCTGAAAATAGCTGTACACCGTCGCTTCCCATCCAACCTGATAGAGCTTGAGAGGCACTGCAAAGAGACATGGGCAAAAGTTCCCAAAGACAGGTGTGCCAAGCTTGTGCAATCATATTCAAAAAGACTTGAGGCTGTAATTGCTGCCAAAGGTGCATCAACAAAGTATTGAGCAAAGGCTGTGAATACTTATGTACATGTTATTTTTCAGGTTCTTTATTTGTAATAAATGTGCAACAATTTCAAAAAAATCTGTTTTTTACATTGTCATTATGGGGTATTGTGTGTAGAATTTGTGAGGAAATAAATTAATTTAATCCATTTTGGAATAAGGCTGTGACATAAAAAAATGTGGAAAAAGTAAAGCGCTATGAATACTTTCCGGATGCACTGTACACCAACAATTCCTTTATCATATTCAAACTTATACACAACAAACCCTGACACAGCCTTGCATGCAGTAAGCTTGGCCAAGGCAGCCAGATCACAGTGTTTGAAAAATACGAGCTGAAGGCACGATTAAAATTCCCAAATGTGCAAAGGTTTTTAAGAGGCTGAGACTCCATGATAAAGCATGATGTGTGCTTCTGGAGGAGACACAGATGGGGGGAAAAAAACACATCGACTTTGTCAAATGTGGTCCCTTCAGGATGTTCTGGGCAGGATATACCTTCAGTTTGACTGTTTTCTTTTTTCATTTGCTGGTAAGCCTTCAATTAAATGACGGCTACCTTTTTCATGTTAGTAATCCTCTTAACATAGAGCCTACCCTTTGCCATATGCAGTTTCAGCTCCTTGCAGGAAGACACACAAACTCTGAGAGCTAAATCATCATTCTCTGCCTTCTACAGGGTCAAAGCAGGGCTGCACATCCATGCAACTGCAGACTCCCAAACACATGCTTATGCTAACCGTGGACAGTTAGTGTGATTTCACAGAGTGAGATATGTTCCTGGATTAACATCTGTGTTGATCCTGGATCAACATTCCAATCAGCCAATCAGAATTAAGGTGTATGTTTACAGTTTATGCTATAGGCTTATGCTTAGGGTTATGTACTTCTATTATTGCTATTATTCACCTGTGATTTTGGGAGTAGTTTACAGTTATGGTTGGGTTTAGAGGTAGGGAATAGGTATGGATTACACTTTTGAACAAAAACGACATTCCATGATCAACATAGATGTTAATCCAGGATCGCATACTTGGTAAAATCACACCCCCGAAATGAGGTAGGCATAGTTGATGTCCCGTGTTGGTGGGTGTGATTTTGCCAAGTATGATGCGATCCGGGATTAAACATCTATGTTGATCCTGGAACAACATTCCAATCAGCCAATCCGAATTAAGGGATACATTTACCATTTAGTTTAGGCTTACGGTTAGGGTTATGCACTTCTACATGATTGCTTTACAACTATTATTCCCCTCTAATTTTGGGAATAATTTACAGTTATGGTTGGGTTTAGGGGTAGGGAATAGGTATGGATCACACTTTCGAACAAAAATGATGTTCCAGGATCAACATAGATATTAATCCAGGATCGCATCGTACTTGGCAAAATCATGACGTGCACATTGACTACAAAAAATAAAATAAACAAATAAGCACACTGCACAGCTACAGTGTCCTCCATTTATATTGGCACCCTTGGTATATGAGCCATTTAGCCTTTCTTCTTGAAATCCTTTTAAACTGTTTGTGGTGAATTAAGTGATGTTGGATTGTAGTTTTAGATGCTTCCTGACATAACTAACTTCTGCAGTTGTCAAGTTGTTATTCATAGAGAATTTTTTTTTTCTTTTGGCCACTCAAACCATCCTCCAAACAGTGATAAAGACAGGCTCACATACTCTTCCAGGCTGATTCATAACACTTCCAGTTTACTGGATTTTCTTAATTATTGCACTGATGGTGGAAATGGGCATTTTCATTAGATTTTTTGGCACTTCCAATTTTGTGAAGCTAAACTGTAAATTACAGCAGATCGTTTTTTAGCAAACTGTCTATTAGTAGTGAAACAAAGCATTTAGATATTTGTCATGTATACAAACAATTAAAATGTTTATATTTTACAGTACATTATTGGCATTCTCTAGCCGTTGAGTTTACATTGATTGTGCACTCGATATTATGGTTCAGGTTTGGTTTGATTGACTGAGTACACTTCAAAAAGTCCACTACAGTTTTGAACAACACTACATATGACTGCTCCCTCAAAAGTGCTCTATTTAATGGTATAGGGACGATTTTGAAGCCGAAAGCTGCATCTGAAATTGCATACTTTCCATACTTTATAGTACACTAAGAACAGTATGTGAGCCAAGTAGTATGTCCGAATTTATAGAATTCGAAAAACAGTATGTGAGAAGTACCCGGATGACCTACTACTTCCGGCAAGATTCTGAAGTGTGCGTCGGATGTTATGCTACGCTATCCCATGATGCACCGAGAGTGAATTAATGAATGTGAGAAAAGTGATGCTATAAAACTGATTTGGGTATTGTAGGTCACGAGATGATGACAAAATGTCCGTTGTAGTACTTGCGAGTTCCATTCATACTACTGACATTCATACTGTATAGAACATACTTTTCTAACGGCCGAGTATTTAAATTCAAATGTAGTACCTACTGAGTAGTAGGCAATTTCAGATGCAGCTTAAATGAGTTTGGCTTTTGTGTTCCATCATATTTACACTCCTGTGAAACAGGAGGTTGTGGTTGAACCGTTTTCTGGTTACACAGGTGTACTAGAATATATAAATGATCAATGGGTTCAAACTTCTATTTAACCTACTAAAAATGTCAAACATCAATGGGTATAAACTTGTATTTAACCTGAATTTAACTTGTATGAATTGATAGAGGTGACAATAATTGTATGTATATTTATCAAAAGCTTATTTTATTGGCAAAGCTACATTTCATTTGTCATAGCCTTCTTTACTCATATTTACCAATGGTGCCAATATTATAGGAGGGCACTGTGTATGTCACATATACTGTGATGCCACACAGACATTAAAATGAAAAGATGCAGAGTGTGTGAGCTCTGACTGAAGGGTTTGGTGATTGTTAGACACGTTCACTTGACCATGTTCGGCTTGTGTCATTCTTTTCCTCTCAAAACCATTTCAGCGCCCATCTGCCAGCACTCGAAAGCGGAAAAAGGCCAACTTAAGACTAAATCTCAGCATGTCTGATTGGGAGGGCTCCTGTACTGCCTCCCCATTAAATTGCTCCTCCAGCTCCAGCTCCTCTACAATTTAGCAAATTTGAGTAAGGAAAATTACCATTGTTAAATATTTCATTTCCTTCAGCGTTCCAGTCCAAAATTTGGTTCCATTTCCATCTCAAATTCGTTTCAGAATGGGAAATGGGTGGGCCGCAGAAATTACATCAAAACTATACACATGCATCTTGACGTTCTTGAAAATAATGGGGTTTTATCCATGCTGGTCAGGGGCAATCAAGTGGACTTCAGAAATTAAGGAGACAGAACGAGGTTGGGCGGCAGAAAATATTTCTTTAACCCCCTGTAGTCCAAGAAAGGTGATGGTGAAACAGGAAAAACATGGACAAAAACTTGAACAAAATCATAAAAAGCATTTAATTAATTGAAGTTTGTTAATCCCAGAAGGAGTGAACTGTAACAGGTCTGTGAAATCCTGTAATGGATGGATGGATGGATGGATGGATGGATTAATTGATGGATTATGTTAAATTAAACATCTTAGAATATAATAAAGTAGATCTTTATTATCATTGTCACAAGTACAACTCTCCAGTCAATGCAACAATCATTTGTCTATAAAAAATCAAGTGTTAAAATTACTAAACTAAATTATATAAGAATAAACATATCTAAGACTATATGCACTCAAACACACGTAAATAAAAACATTATATTGCCTTGAGTCCATTACTATCCATTCTCTTGCGAGTACTCTTCATATACTCACTAGCACTGACTTTTGATATTAGTTGAGTGTTAATTTTAGGTCTTGGATGTGCAGTATGTGTACAAATCAAGTCAAGTCTCGTGTACTTTTATACTAGTGGCTAAAAAACAAACATTTCTGGATTTACATGTCCATAAAAAGCTCCACTGTCAGTTTAGGACTCTCTAAACTCTGTCAGTAAATCTTGATGTCACCTTCTGACCAACAAAAGCACCATACTGTCTTCTCAAAAATGGATTCCCAAATTCTGATTGCTACCTTGTCCTGATATTGTCAGAAAATTGGACACCATTCTGTTTGTCTTCAGACCTGTCACTGTGGTCCTGCCAAACTGAGAGCATCTAGAGACCAAATCACTGCAATATTGGCATACCGAAATGGGCCAAACCACAGAGTCGGAGTGAAGGGGGTGGAACGGGTTACATCCAGAGCAACTGACGTACACTATAATCAAAAACATTTATGCCTTTGACAGTCACCCCAAACTCTGAGTTTAGACTTGGTGACAGACAAATAAAATCAAATATACTTAAATGTGTGTGTCCTTTCCATCACAGTGATGGACAGGGAGTGAAGGGAAGGATGTGGGGAGGCAAAGGAAGTGTGAAAGAGTGTAAATAACAGTAACCAGTGACCTGTGTACATGTGGGAGTGGAAGAACCAGAGATGAAGATCTAGAGTAGTGACACCTTCCCAGAACTCCCATTTCCCTCTCTGTAAAGGACACACAGACCTTAAAAAAAAAAAAAGCAACGGCTGGGAAAACTGTTTTAGTAATGAAAGGATTTATATAAACACATCTTCATCTTCGTGAACAATAAATCAGCAAATCCTGAATAATGGAAAAGCGATTACACAAAATAAAGCAATTATTTCATAAAACTGTATTTACTGCTTAGATGACAATGGATATTGGAGGATAATAAAAAACAAGGCTCAGAACAAACCAATCAAGAGAGAAGAAAGCCATTATCTGTCAATATTACTCTCCCTCATGTGCCAGAGCAAATTTCTCCTACTTCGCTAAATCACTTTCCATTTTCCACGTTCCATATATGTTTAATTCAAACGTATAGTACATGATTAACACACAACTGATGTTGATTTTCTTTTTCGCAGTTTATGTATCAGAATCGTCAGAGAACGTAAGCGCAGACAGATTATGTATCCAACTCATTCCCAGCTGTCCACTTTTAATCAATACCTTATAATAGGGTTGAGATGAGCGTCTCCTTATTTGTTGTGCTAAATCACCTCTGGCCGATACAAATTTAAGTCATCACTCTGGTTTGACTACACAGCAAATACCACCGAAAAAATTACACGCATCAATCAAAGTAATCAAAGGGAAATGGGTCAGTATTGATTGAATTTAGGCAAGAAATGTGTTGGAAAAAATGTTTTTAAAAAGCCATAATGTAACTGAAAGGGACCAACACAGCAGATTTCCATTTTATCCGTTGACTTGGAAGAAATGTAACATGACATTAAAGTCCATGGCTATGCTAAGTTCAAATTAGCACTATGTACATTGTAAATTATTTTAAGACTAAAATTACTGTTAGTTTTTCTAATTCTTTAAATGCCATGGTCATGTATAGGTTGTGTTTTCTTAATATTATCTTCCCACATGGAAAGAACCTACTGTATATGAGGATATATGCGCATATATGAAACCTATATGCAGTATATATGCACATATATGATAATATATACGCTGCATATATGCGTATATATGCCACATATAGGCAAAATTGAGGTGCATATATGTGCATATACAGGCCATATGGGTCTCCTGTATTGATTTTTTATATCCACATATAAGCCCTATGTGCACATACAAGATATGTCTCCTATATAGCTCACATCTCACTTTGGCAACTGTCATACATAATGCTTAGCTCATATTTTCTATTATCAAAGCAATAACTATGGCAAATAAGTGAGAGCCCACATGGAAAGAGTATAAACATACAGTTGAAGTCAGAATTATTAGCCCCTCTGTTTATTTTTCCCCCCCAATTTCTGTTTAACGAAGAGTAAATGTTTTCAACACATTTCTAAACATAATAGTTTTAATAACTCATCTCTAATAACTGATTTATTTTATCTTTGCCATGATGACAGTAATTAATATTTTACTAGATATTTTTCAAAACACTTCTATACAGCTTAAAGTGACATTTAAAGGCTTAACTAGGTTAATTAGGTTAACTAGGCAGGTTAGGGTAATTAGGCAAGTTATTGTATAACAGGGGTTTGTTCTGTAGACTATCAAAAAAAAATTAGCTTAAAGGGGCTAATAATTTTGACCTTAAAATGGGTGATAAAAAATTAAAACTGCTTTTATTGTAGCCGAAATCAAACAAATAAGACTTTCTCCAGAAGAAAAAAATATTATCAGACATACTGTGAAAATTTCCTGAATCTGTCAAACAACATTTAGGAAATATATAAAAAAAAAAAAAAAAATCAAAGGGGGGCTAATAATTCTGACTTCAACTGATTTTTAATATATGTGACATATAATTGTCCGTTTTCCTATATTTTATGTACATAAATGTCAAAATCATGTCATGTCAAATGTGTTCTGATTGAAAACAACATCGGTGATTACCTACAGCCAATGAGAGAGCAGCATCCACTAGCATGGGTATCTGCAGGTCAGCCAGAGATTGAGGGAGAAATTAAAAAAGGCTTCTTTTTGGTCTGTTTGGACCCAAGAAATGAAGGAAAAACTAGTGGAAATTTGGCAGGAGCACCAGTGTCTGTTTGATGTGTTATCTGAGCAATACAACTGGGTCGAAAAAGAAAAGAAAATTCCCTTCAAAGGCTAGGTGAGCAAAATAAGTACATTTTCTACTTCACTAAAGGCTTCTTTCTCATTATGTAGTTGTAGCTGCAACCCATCACTGGGAAACATCCATACACTCATTCACACACATACACTACGTGTGGCTTATTTATAAACTAATTTCGAGAGGATCACGTGCTTATGATTGAACACAGCTGGTACCGCATCAGCTTCGTATATTGCACCAATCAGACGAATACTGACACACTATAAATTACCAGAGCTTTCTACTCCAGTCATCTTCATCTTGAAGAATCCCTCCTTCCACCCCTACTGCTCCCCTTCTCTGATAGTTCAGCACGGCGGCGCAGTGGTTAGCACTGTTGCCTCACAGCAAGAACGCCGCTGGTTCGGCCTCTCTCCAAGTCGGTCGGCATTTCTTGAGTTTGCATGTTCTCCCTATGTTCGGGTGGGTTTTCCCCGGGTTTTCCGGTTTCCTCCCACCGTCCAAAGACATACACCATAAGTAAATTTACTACTTCAAAATAGCATCCTAAGGCAACTCTTAGTCAGATATATCTCAGCAGTTCACAAGCACAGGAGTTTTCAAGACCTACCTGAGCTCAAACTCTCGTTTCGCCCTTTAAACTGGAGGGAGCCACGGGCTCAAGGATATTCTGAGCTCAGGGCTCTCTCCCAGGACAGCATGCCAAATACGCTTTATTATCAATCATCAGCTAAGTGTGAACTCTTGAAGGACAATTTAGCTTACCCAATTTACCTGTCTTTGAACTGGAGCAACCAGAGGAAAACCCACGACAACACGGGGAGAACATGCAAACTCCACACAGAAATGCCAACTGACCCAGCTGAGGCTCGAACCAGCGACCTTCTTGCTAAGAGGCGATTGTGCTACCCACTGCGCTACCGTGAAGCACAGCTTGCGTTATTTCCATGTCAATTCTCGCTTGCGTTTGGTAGTGAAACGTTTGTGTACAGAGACAAAGTTGTCTGCAATTCTCCTATTTTAAAGTCGTGCAGTGTAAAACCTCCTGTTGCCGATCCATCCTACAATGTAAACACAGCATGCAGAATGCTACTGCAGATAGTCATGCAGTGTGAAAACATCTGTGACAGGACTACTTTGAAAATCATGCAGTCTGAACTCGGCATAAGTAACGCAACGTTTTCAGGGACTAACTCAATATTTTAATGCACTATTTTCAAAAGTAACTTTCCCCAACACTGGCGATAACGATACATTTTTGATATATTGTGCAGCCTTAAAAACCATTCTTTAAAACATCACAAATATGACCAAGTCAAAGTACAACGGGTACAAAAAAAAAAAAACATATTGACTTCAAACATACACACTAACCACAACACAAAAACAGCCAAACACAACACAGTGGTTTTATTTACTGCCCATGCACTGCTGCACCAATTAGCAGCAATTGACACCAGCTACAGAGCACCTGCATCCCGTTTCTCACCAAGCGCTGGGCCAGAGCATTTAGGGCTGATAGTGAGAAAGCTCCCAAAACAACCCCCCACCCCAAACTCTCATGTCTGTCCGGGCATTGCACGCTGGGTACAAGGCAGCTGGGGAGCAGAGGCTAGCCATGTTTATGTGTTTAGCGTGTTTATCAGTAAGCTGATGATCACTCTGGTCTTTGTCAGTAAATGCCGCCGCAGTTGCGAAAGGGCAGACGGCTTGGTGGAGGCTGAGAGGAGCGGGATGGCACAGGTTGGGGGGGCTACAAGAGACGGAGGAGGACCAGATGAAAGAAACAGCTGTATACAAATGACAAGCGTGCATCGCTCACTGCCTCCCGCTGAGAGAAGGCCTTGTGCGGTCATTGAGCAGCTTCAAAGCACCAGAGCCAGCCGCAATGCACAAAGAAACTCAAACAAGCTCTTTCTCACACACACAGACACAAACACACGCATGGCTGTGCCAGTCTGCTGTAGCACGCTGGGCTGCACTGAGACGCTGTGTGTTTCTGTGCCTGTCTGAGCCAAACTGGCATGATGATTTTGGGGAGCAAGTGTAGTGGTTCATAAAACTTGTGGGAACAACCTAGTGGGTACAGCGAGATGTTACATGGATTGCATTCAGCTTGCAGCTTCAGTATTACACTGACATTTCATTGTGCCTACAGACAAAAACATTGCTAAAGATTATTATAGAAAATTTATATTAATGAAAAAGCTTGAAGGAAGAAAAAAGAGAGACAGACAGAACTTTAATGAACATTTACATGTTACGGAATATATTCTGCACCACAGTGGCTCAGTGGGTAGCACTGTTGCCTCACAGCAAGAAGGTCACTGGTTAAAGTCCCAGCTGGGCCAGTTAAAATTTCTGTTTGGAGTTGGGATGTTCTCCCATGTTCGCATGGGTTTCCTCCGGGTGCTCCAGTTTCCCCAATAGTTCAAAGACATGTAGTATAGGTGAATTGAAAGAACTTAATTGACCGTAGTGTATGAGTGTGCGTGAATGTGAGTGAATAGGTGTTTCCCAGTACTGCACTGTAAAAAAATCCTGGTTGCCTTAATTTTTTAAGCTGAATCAAATTAACCTTATGAGTTCGTTGAACTTATATTATGTTAAACTGACTTAAAATTGCTTGCATAACTTATAAAATTAAGTGAGAACAGGATTAACTTAGTTTAATACGTTACAATGAACTAAAAACATATGTTGTCATGACTAATTGATCATATATTTTTTACAGTGTGGGTGGTGGCTGGAATGGCATCCGCTGGGTAAAACAGTTGTGCTGGAATAGTTGGCGGTTCTTTCCACTGTGGCAACCCCTGATAAATAGGGGACTAAGCTGAAGGAAAATGAGTATATTCAGAAATAGCATAAATACAATAAAATCAAAATGAAAGAAATATAAAATTAATTACACAGAATTTATTTGACATTTGCTGAATTGGTGATTAAAAAATAATTTATATGTCGGCGCCAATAGCCTAGTGGTACTGTGTGCTGACATATAGCACCAACATGCTCACGGCAACCTGAGTTTGATTCCCTTCTCAATGTCCTTTGCTCATCCTTCCCCTCTCTCTGCTCCCAATGCTTTCCTGTCTGCAATCTCTGCTGTCCTATCATAATAAAGGTGAAAATGCCCTAAACATTTTTATTAAAAAATCATAATTTCTATATTTCAATTATGTTCAAAACTCTTATAAACATAATTGAAATCAGTCCCTGCAGGCGTAAAATACACATTTTTAAATTCAGTGTTACCCATTCAGCCTATATAGCAAAGCACTTATTGATTGATGTAAACGTAACACAGCCACAAATACTGTAACACTGGGTGTATTTACACAACATTTTTGGTTTGAAAACAGGTTTTAAAGTGCAGGTTTTTGAAAACAACATCGTGTAAACTACAAAAATGGGATTTGCTGAGTCAAACCAAGCACATGCGTATATAAGACTATAGGCATGCAGGAACATAAGCCGCCTATCCGATGCACATGACAAACGACAAGCAACAGGCCGAAAGTCATTCATTTCTAATGGAGAGTAGTCCGGGAGCTGTGTGGAGTTCCGATCATCTCCGTATGTGGAAAATTCGCATCCGATTTGAGCTGCGGATACGCTGAAATATTTTAACTCCTGCGACTAGACTGTATGCGACCGGCCGACCGGATGTGATGTTTTCCAGTGTTGTCCAAGCAGGTCCGTGCATGCGAGATAAGAAATATTACTTTTTATTGTTATTTTTTAAATCAGTAAAAAGTCAAAACATTTCTATTCATAAATGAGTAATAAAAAATAGCTTTTTTAATGTTTTCTCCACGTTGCCTCTATGAGGTCTATGAGTTTATAGTATTCCATTCATTCAACCATGGTGAATGCATGGAGAGTTTTCGGACACTGTGAGAACCATACCTGCCAACACTGCCCACCTGCCGGTGTGTCATTTCTCCCGGAAAACTCACGGAATTTCAACCCCTTCCCCCGGTCTTCAGGTGATTGGTACAATTTGTAACACCCCATTCACACAGGGCTTCAGCGTCAACACTTGACAGAGGGCGTGTCTGAAGTTGGGGCTGATGCGATCGTCATAGCAGCGTCAGCTAATGAAATTAGTCAGCAATTGGCTCCTGTCTGAGCTGGTGTATTTGTATACAGCAATCCGATTGACTGGCGCTTCCGTCGGCACTTGAAAAGTTGAGAAAGTCCCAAATTCTGCAGCGATCAACGCCACTGAAGCGGCGCTGAAGGATCCACAATGCAGTTTGGCGAGTGAATGGGAAGCGTTGAAGCTGACGCCCCCTGTAAATGGGCGTGACACCTCCGGATCGCCGACAGACCAGGCACCCCTTCCGATCGCTCTGCTCTGCTCATACAGGTTTAATCAAAATCTTTATTTATGTCCGTGCACAACTCAAAAATAAACAAATATAAATCCATGAATGAAGAAAGGACAATTCACAGATTTTTTTTTTTTTTTCGCCATCACCACTCATGAATGTTGTTTGAATTTACGTGCAGGAGGTTACCATGAAAACATAACAGCGCCGCAAAAACACATAGATCGAAACGTCCTCTTATTGTTAACTGAGATTTTATTCATTTTGCTGTAAACAATTACACTAAAAGGGAATTGTAATTGTATTTTCAATAGGAAACTTTTAGATGTCTAGTGATATATTATCATGTTTTAAACTGCAAAATAATATTGAAGGGAGACAGCTGGAGAGCCTCATATTTCTGGTCAAAGAGCCACATGTGGCTCCGCGAAATTAGTCTCAGGGGGTACGTTTTTTTGCCAACCAACAATTTTCAAAAGCAATCCAGAAAAGCCCTCGACTGATTTTTACCATGTTTTACCACATTTTCAGCTGTTATTTACTTGTTTATTTTATTTTTTGGATTCTGTTTTTGTCTTACCTGCTTTCTGGAACCGTTCATCACCGGATTCGAACCCTGTCGTCATGGTCATCTCCTCTCTGCATCTAACGGGACAAACTGGTTACAGCAGGAAAGCCGCCCATACTGAGGTAAGCGGTTAGCTGTTAAGCGCGAAAAGGAATGGTGTCATACCGACCTGTATCGTTTGTTTAAAAATTAAATGCAGCCATACGTAGCTCTGGCTACATAATTCGCGGTCTCCAGAAACATATATAGGGTTACGTTTTAAGAATGAGCCTATGTGGCATAGGTTCCCTACCACTGGTGTAATGGATGATTGTTTTGACATCTGTACAAAGAACTGTTCAAAAAGCAAAAAAGGGAAAACTTTTTGGTTTTTAAGCACACTGTTGTGTAAATGTACAGGTGAAAGTGGACAGAGGGGGTGAGGGGTGCAATACACCTCAGTGTTTGGAGAGGGTGTGCTTTGGGATGTCCATCACAGCACCAGACGTATTTGGATCTAGTGCCCTCACCTGGGGCAGAAATGAGATGGGGGTGTTTACTGGGGGTGAATGCAGGGGACGTGGGGAGCTGAGAGGCGCTGGAGGGGGGTGCAGGCAAGAAGGGGGTGAGTGTTACAAGGAGAAGGAATCGCACCTTCATGACACCCCATAGTAATTACACACTTGAGTGGCTGGACTGTGGAGGAAATTGAAGGCCTGAGCGGGAACCCAGCTGCCTCCTTCTCCCTCCCCATCAGCGTGGTCGTGATTGAGCCTGGCCGTTCGCCCCGCTCTCCCCCTCCCTTCCTCCCTCCTTCACTCCCTCACTCAATCCTCAGAGGAAATGCCGCTTTGTGTCCTGGTAATGAGATTCTCACACACCCAACCTTATTTACCATCCCAGACAGAAGGAGAGGAGAGCAGATGAGAGGACAGGAACCCAAACACAACCCAACTTTCTCTCATCTACAGAAGTCCTCATCCAAACAGATCCGAGACTCTGGCTCAGGTTCTTGGAAACGGAAATAGGATGAGAGATATATGTTGTTACATACTGAGTTGAAGCATATTTAATTGGATGTTTCCTACAGTACAGTATATGACTCAGGCCATTGCTTTAGTCTTGTTGATTTGGTCCTCGAGAACCAAAAAATGTATATTAATAGTTTTGTAAATGGTCATGCTTATTTTTTTGAGTGGATGATGCATTTTAATGATTATTTTTATAAACAGGAAATTTAAGAGAATTGTGTTTATTTAAACTAGATTTTTTATAACAATGTATTAGCCTTAACTATAATATTTGCTAAATATACTTTAAAAGCACCCTTGCTAAATAAAAAATACTCAAACTTTGAATGTTAGTTTTTGAATGTTAGTCATTTGTCTAAAATGACTTACAATCATGAAACGAATACTTAAATCAGGAGCCTAAAAACCAGTGGTGGAAAGAGTACTGAAAAATTATAATCAAGTAAAAGTATCATTACTTGCTCAAAAATGTAGTGCAAGTAGAGTCAAAGTATCTGTTGTAAATATTACTTAAAGTATGAGTAAAAAGTTGCTCTTTAAAAAGTACTCAAGAGCAGTGAGTATTATGCTGTTTAAAGCTGATGCGTTAATAGGCAATTTGTGCATGTGTGTGTAAACGTAACATTCTGTAGTGCATTTAGCAATTGTTAAAGACTATTTAGCGATTTCAGTCATCATACAGTAAACTTCCATCATCAGTGACAAATAGTCTAAGCAGTCTCTTGGTTGTTGTTTGCAGGATTTTGGACATCTTCATGGGCACTTTTAATGCTTCCAAAAGGTTTGCTGCATTTATAACGTGCCCATGTGCTAAAATTGTTCTGTATTGGACAGGAGTTGCAGGACTGATTTTTCTACTGAGCCAATCCCTATAGATAGGAAAATAGTGCAGTAAAATTACCGATACAGAATGTACTCAAGGGAAAGTAAAACTACACATTTTTAAAACTACTTAGTTTACAATTCCTGAGAAAAACTACTCAATTACAGCAATTTAAGTATTTGTGATTTGTTACTTTACACCACTTCTAAAAACATTCTAACTTGTTTTATATACTGCATCCACACCACTAGATGTCATACAGTAAGAGACCATTCACACAAAATGTGTTTTTACTTTGAAAAACAAAACATGGCGGTAGAATAAGAAATAAAACACAAGTCTTTGGTTTTTATTTTAATAACATGTGTGCAGTGGTCAAAGATACCAGTCTAGCATCTAGTGTTACATTAATAAACAACTTAAAATCCACACCGAATAGAAAAATGTGTTCTTACTTGTTTGCAAGGGACTGCGTAATGTGCACTTTGATGCAATTTTCACCATCAGAAGAGCATGCATTTGTACTTTGCCCAGTTTTTGTGTGATTTTGAGTGACAATGTACAGTGTGTAGAATATGCACAAGTTGCACATGCATTTCGAATAGATTTCACATGCACTTTATAAATGGAAGTGAAGAGACACATCTTAAATAGCTAGGTCATGTGATATAGACATCAACATGGTGGATGTAGTAATTCCTTTCATACTATATAGAACTATATAAAGTACTTTTCTAATGGTAATGAAGTAAGTTCAAATTCAAATGTAGTACCAAGTCAGTACAAAATTATGGATGCACCATAAATTCCTGAAGATGGCAAAAACAGCAGACATCTATATTGGTGACTGAAGATGTGAAGGTATATAAGACACCTGCAAGTCTGTTTTAAACAAATACAAGAATATATTTGTTGCTGTTCATACAGTATTTGGATTGAAAAAAAATACAAGGTTGAACATTCCCTGTGTGCATGTCTCAAGCGTATTTTGACTGTTTGCACATGCAATCCTTTGAAAGGCTGTGGATGTATATTTACACATAAAAAAAGAAGCATTTAGCCACTTGGTTTAATCTAGGGGTGTCCAAACTCGGGCCTGGAGGGCCGGTGTCCTGCAGATTTTAGCTACAACTAGATTTTAGCCTCAACACACCTGCATGAATGTTTCTAGAAAGCCTAGTAAGAGCTTGATTAGCTAGCACAGGTTGAAACTAAACTTTGCAGGTTTAGGACCGAGTCTGGACACCCCTGGTTTTATTAGATGTTGCTGATAGTAATCGGTAAGCTTCCTATAGCAAATATTTGTTTGAAACAAATTATTATATGCCAAATATATATAAAAGGTTATAATAAAATCAAATACTCTGAATGTGAATAAAGAAACTGCATATAAACAACCTTCTCTACAGATCTCCATACGTCTCCAAACATCTCAGTTGCTTTGCACTGAAAAAAAAAAGATTGACAGATACATACTGTACTGTATATGAAGTACATATTAAGCTGAAGTATGTTTAATTGATTTTTTTTCTTCAGATATAACTGTACGAATTAAGCCATTCCTTCAGTCTGAACACATTTAGTTGTGTCCGAATCTTTCTGACCACCTTCTCATGTGACAGCACATAGTGGCACGCGTTGACGAGGCTGCCCTTGTTCTCTTGGCACGATGCGAACACATACTTGTCATAGTGGACTGGGAACGCACACAATTAAACACGTCAGCATGGGGTACCTGCCCTGGGCCGGCAGGGACACAGCACTCGCTGTCACCAAAAGCAGCGCCTCTGATACACACACTGCCACCAGACGACTGTGAAAGTGTGTGTGTCTGAGAGAGAGAGAGGGGGGCAGATGATTAAGAAGTTAGTCTGAGAAGCATACAAAACAAAGCGTGACTGTGACCTCAATTTACACCATGCCGCTGTAGTGACACTCAATGTGGATATTCAGAGAGAGTAAGCGGGCATGCGTTGAAAGTCTCGCTGTATGGCTTCAATACGCCATTCTTAACAGCCTGACTGGGTCACGAGAAAATGTGTGTACATGAGCATTTGCAACCTACTTCCTATTTCTCCAGGAAATACATTTATTTGCAAAACAATATCATTTGGGATAAAATAAGTGCCATAGTTAGGCCACAAAACTGCCGTTTGTTTGACAAACTCTCTGACAGCGTAGACGTCTGCTCGACAAACGTTTGCACAAGCACTGTTATTCTTGTTTGTGACGGAGGCAGAGACAGAATTACCTCGATTATGTGCAAAAAGTCAATTAAATTAACTGTGAAAGGCTATTTATTTTAACCCGAGGATACATTTTTTCTGTTTTTAGTAATTATAGAAAAACAGCACAACATGTGTTGGCAAGAGAACAAAGAAAGAGGCTGTAGGAATAGTCCTGACATCATAGTGCCATCCTGTGGTCAAAGAGATGCGCTGTGGTTTTGGTTTAACAAGAAAGTAATAATAACACAGACACCTCTGCACTACTCTGGATCTGCAGGTATACGGCATTTAGAAACCACATAAACAGAAAAAAATATGCTTACATTAAGCAAAGAATGCATTGTATTAATAAAAAATAAAAGTAAAAACATATTATTGCAATTTCCTAGTGATGGGTTGCAGCTCGAAGGGCATCCGCTGAGTAAAACATATGCTGGATAAGTTGGTGGTGCATTCTGCTGTGGTGACCCCTGATTAATAAAGGGACTAAGCTGAAAAGAAAATTAAATGAAATAATATTGCAAAAGATTTCTAAAATCTAAAGTCAGATATTGTATTATTCAACTCCAAAACACAATTTCTGAAAAAATAAATAAATACTGAGCATCTCAAATGTTTTCAGCTACTAAAATGTCAGTGTAAGAATAGTTTTAATATGTTAAAACATAATGTAACAATGTTTATTTGTTAGCCTTTAAAATATACTTATAAAATATTTATGAAAATTCAGAATTAGAATATCTTTTACAATTTTCAATAAATTATTGTGTTATAGGTGGCACGGTGGCTCAGTGGTTAGCACTGTTGCTTCACAGCAATAAGGTCGCTGGTTCGAGTTCTGGGCCAGTTGGCATTTCTGTGTGGAGTTGGCATGTTCTCTTCGTGTTCGTGTGAGGTTTCCTCCAGATGCTCCGGTTACCCCCACAGTCCAAAGACATGCACTATAGGTGAATTGGATGAACTAAT
The DNA here is from genome assembly GCA_903798195.1 of Danio kyathit. NCBI lineage: Eukaryota > Metazoa > Chordata > Actinopteri > Cypriniformes > Danionidae > Danio > Danio kyathit. The sequence continues at coordinate 32,721,972 of LR812533.1, read as the reverse complement.
TTGGCCATAGTGTATGAGTGAGTGTGTGTGTGTGTGAGTGTGTGTGTGTGTGTGTGTGTGTGTGTGTGTGTGTGTGTGTGTGTGTGTGTGTGTGTGTGTGTGTGTGTGTGTGTGTGTGTGTGTGTGTGTGTTTGTGTGTCTCAGTACTGGGTTGCGACTGGAAGGGTATTCATTGCGTAAAAAATGCCGGAATAGTTGGTGGTTCATTCCGCTGTGGTGACCTCTTATAAAAATCAAAGACTAAGTGTAAGAAAAATTAATGAATGAAAGATTTCGGATACTGTACTATTCTACTCCAAAAGAAAATGTCTGAAAAAATAAATAAATAAATACTAAGCGGTTCACATGTTTTCAGTTACTAAGATGTCAGTGTAAGAATAGTTTTAATATGTTTTAAAATATAATCTTATTATGTATTATTGGTTAGCCTTTAATATTATTTTTTTAAAAGTTCAAGTCAGAATAAGTATATTTTCAATAAATTATTATGTTATATTGAATAAGTCATGGGTTCATATCCCAGAGAACTGACTTTGAATTTAGTGTAAACCTTTTTGTAAAAAAGCCTTCTGTCAAATGCAACAAGCAGCTCCTTCATATTTGATTTTTATTCTATTTGGCTTTAGGTGACTAAACTTCTTTAAAACTGAAAATTAACTAAAATAAGCAACAATATAAGTAGCAATAATTTATTCCACGGTCAACTTACTGTATTTAAAGTTTCAAAGTGCATCTGAGTGTAAATTAAATATTACGACATCTGACAAAAAAAACTGAACAAAAAGAAATTAGATGAAAACTCCATGGATATTTGATGTGGATGGTTACTTGCTTGAGAGAACCTAGGGACTGATAAATATACATATAGTCAAGTATAATATATCTACTGTACTTCTGCTCTACCCATTTTGTCACTAACTCTCAATAAACTTAGCAGCTTTTTCCTCTTAGATACAGTTATTTTTTCAACAGTAAAAAAAATGTCATGGCAAAAACAGTGAGAAGTCTTTAGTGAGCATTTATTACAACCAAGTACACACTTGAAAATGCAATACCGAGACATACGCAACCACCTTTAGCAGCAGTTAGGCACTATACTGCAGTCTTCTGCTGAACATAAACAAATAAATAAAATGATCTGCAAGATTATTATGCATGTTAAGTGATACCAGTATACCAAGACTGTGGTGATGGAGCTTTTATACATGTACCTGCAGGCTGGGGATGTAGGTGATGTTGTCACGCTGACAGCTGACTATGAATGTAGGTCATAAAGTCCCATCGGTCCAACTGGGGTTGAGATAAAAACACTAGCATCCCATCAGTCTCTTCTCTCAGTTGCACATCTGCATATACAAATAAAGTTTGAGTGTTATACTTGCTAAATTAATTATAATATTACAGCTGGAGTGGGATTTTTTTTATTTTATTTCAGGCTTAGGACAAGATCAGGCACAATATGTTATAAATGTCATTGTTTTGAACTGCCGGGATTTGCACCATGCTGCTTTTTTAAGTAAAATCAGCCCACCATGTTACTGTTTTGGCTTAGTTTGAAGTCACATGTAGCTGAATATTGTCAAACATGCACCAAATAAATCTTGAGAATTAAACCTCTCACTTCTCTGAACACCAAACCTGCAGAAATATCACATCTGAAATGCTGAGTGATATGGAAATGAGGTTTACGGCACTCTGAGCATGTTAATAATGCTAATCCTGGGATTACGGGCACATTTTCAAGGTGCAATTACATCACCAAGCATCTTGGGATCACCATAATCACAGATTGTGCATGAAGCTTCCGCATAATCCTGCCTCATCCTTATTAACTAGTTGGTGCCATCCAGATTCCTTTTAAATGACACTGTTTTATAGAAGGCTTTGTTTTCACTGATTCCACCTGCCCTCAGATCATAATTGCAATACTTTTTGTACTACCAGTGAAATGTTTTGAAAAAATAAAAGCTTTTTTTTGAAGTCTTAACTAAGGTGCATTTAATAATAATAATAATAATAATAATAATAATAATAAAAACTGAAATATAATAAAAACATTAGCTTGTGAAATATTATTTTAACTTTAAAAACTGTTTTGTTATTTACATTGTAATTTATTCCCTGAGATTCAAAATCATTAGAGTTTTACAAAATCCTTCAGAAATCACTGTAATATGCTGATTTGCTGCTCTTTTATGGGGAATTATTTTTAGTAATATGTCTTAATTAATCCTTTTTGATCAAATAAATGCAGAAAATAATTTAAAAATTCATAATGTAAACTTTTGACAATTTTTCACACTCTGTTTTCATTTTACTTTGCATATCAAGTATCAAAACTAGATTGATAATATCCCTATGGGCTCTATGCACAGCTAGAGTTTTAAAGCCAACGATAAACTTCCAGTGAAAGCTTAATGTGACTATTTTCAATTTCACAAGGTTGTTTTTACAGCATCGATGTTGTAATGTAATTACAATACATTCAGTTAAATAGACTTAAGCATTCATTTAGTTGTTCAAGCGTAAAATGAGATGAAAGACCGTTGTAACCACTAGTGCCGTCAGTAGCAACAAGCGCAGAAATTTCATTGAAAATACTGGGGTAAAATAAACTGTCATATTTTAAAGACATGGCAGGGGGAAATGGAACTTAATGCAGTGCTTCTCGTGCGATCTGAGGCCCACTTCATATAGTATATCTAACAGGCAGTGAAGATCACTGATTTTTAAGAAAAAACAGATCTTAAACGTGACAATTTTGTAACGGAAAGACAGTTCACTGGAAGCCCTTGGGCTGCCTGGCTGAAAACTATGAAAAGTCTGTGTGCATATAGCTCATTGAAAATTATCCATGGTTTTATTACAGCATTTAAAGTAAAGCCATATTAACAACCGAATTAAGCATAGTTTTGCTATGTCATTTAAAGTAAAGCCATAGTAACTAACTACAATATGAACCACAGCCAGAAACTGTGCTGCATATTTTTTGGAATTGCCAGTTCTCGAAGAAAATATGGTATGAGATGACCAATTTCATAAATGACAAATTATTGCCAAATTTAGAATGTTTAGAATGCCAACATGTTATTTTTGGGTTTCTGAACTACAATAAAAAATAGAGAAGGAAGCTTATGTTATTAATCTTTTGATAATATTTACAAAGTACCATATTCACAGATGCTGAACTTAATAACCAAAAACCATTTTATCCTGCTATACTAATTGAATTAAAACATTATACAAACAATATGAGGCAAAGCACTAATAAAAAAGCCATCAAAACCGCTTTTTTACTTGAAACCTTCAAGGTCTTGTAATCTCACAAGGCCCTTCTCTGTTAGTATGTATACTTACACATTGTCTTATATATGTTTTGTTCTGTACACCCCTGACATTTTTTTTCTTTTCAATTTCTTTTTGTATTGTTCTAAAAGTTGTTCTTTAAGCATTAATAAAAAAAAGATTGACTTTAAAAAAAAAAACTACAATATGAACCACAGTTTCACAATTGCATTTAAAGTAAAACAATAGTAGGCTAACTACACAATGAACCATGATTATACGACATCATTTGAAGTAAACATTCTTCATTCATTCATTTTCCTTCAGCTTAGTCCCTTTATTCATCAGGGGTCGCCACAGAGGAATGAACCGCCAACTTATCCATGTTTTACACAGCGGATGCCCTTCCAGCTGCAACACAGTACTAGGAAACATCCATACACTCTCATCCACACTCATACACTACGGCCAATTTAGTTTATTCAATTCACCTGTACCGCATGTCTTTGGACTGTGGGAAAAACTGGAGCACCCAGAGGAAACCCACAGCAACATGGGGAAAACATGCAAACTCCACACAGAAATGCCAACTGACCCAGCCAGGACTCGAACCAGTGACCTTCTTGCTGTGAGGCGACAGTGCTGAGCCATCGTGTCATTAGTTTTTTATTTTGTTTGTTTGAATGTACATATTTGATTGAAAACCTTTTAAACACTGCATTGCAAAGCTTTTTCACCAATTGTTTTTTGTAAAAGTATAGTTGATTTTTCAGTACATTCTCTTCCAAATATGTAATTTCATGATAAATCTATTATTTATTTAAATGTATCATATACAGCTTATTATATACAATAAATGTGTTATATAATTTAACTTTTTTTTAAGATGTTATTGCACCACTTTTGTTAAATGTATGTAATACAACGTTTGAATATGGTTTGAGTTATGATTACTATACTGCAGTAGGCTACTAATTAAATATTACTATACCCAAACCATGGTACAAAAGGATTATTGACAAAGGATGAAGGTCTTCATCCAAACATAAACTCCTCCGAACAGGCCCTTTATTAATTATTGATTAAAAGTATTTTACCCAGGTGATATTATGAGGAAAAAATAACGTTTTTTTTGTGACGATAAATTTGTTTAAAAAATTAAACCTAATCAAAGGGCAGTCTCACCTGAATATCTCTTTCTGGATTGATGGAATACCTATTTCCTAAATGATTCATTCAGATACATTCTGACACAAAATAAAGTTCGGTAACACGACAAGGTACTGAAACGGTTGACGCGTTTGAAATGCTTTTATTTTGAAATACACAAAATGTCATTTATAGTATAATATAATATAAAATAAATTAATCCTTTAATTTAATTTATCTGTGAATTCTTAGTTCTTATATATAATGAAAATTAACGAGTAATATCAGGCATTTTGCTCTGTGGTTTCTACAGAAAAAAAAAATCAAGGAAAGTGTCTTTTATTTTGGCTGTTGACGTCACATTGACGCACCGACGTCTTGTTTGTGATGCAGCGCGGGAGTTTCATTTTTGTGGCTCGTTTTATTTTTTGCTAATTTTACTCCTTCAAAAATGTAACTTTATTTTTGCGGTTATCCATTTTATACTCCTCTAACGTAAGTCAAATTACTCCTAACTAAGCATGCTAACGTTAACTTAGCTTACGGTCGTTGTTTACATTCGGTACGTTAATGCTAGTCAAATTTGAGAACATAACTTTCTACGCAGTCAGTTTTGTCATATAAATGTTCCTAATAACCCTTAAACACTGCTTTATATGTAGTCGGTTGAATCGTGTTTACTAGACACAAGCATCGCTCATGTCATGTGTCAGTTAAATATTAACGATGAATCAAAATTGCAGCTAGTAAATGTTGTTTATCCACAATACACAGGCCCAATGCATCTCTAATGTTTGTGTCCTCAGACTCTGATCTCCACTGGACACAGAAACCCACAGAATGGCAGCGACACCAGTGGAATATATCATAGGAGGGGTGAAAATAAACTTCCCCTGTAAAGCTTATCCCTCTCAGCTGGCCATGATGAACTCTGTAAGATATATTGCACACTGACAGATTTGTTAATGTTTTACACTTCATGAGCAAGCATGCATGCAATTCTTTATTTCTCATAATAACATCTTCACAAAGAAACTTTAAAGAAGTTTAGTTGGTTGAGCTTGACGTGTCTGGTATTTTCATGTTTATCTTAGATCATTCGTGGACTTAACAACGGGCAGCACTGTCTATTGGAGAGTCCTACTGGCAGTGGCAAGAGTCTTGCTTTGCTTTGTTCGGCCCTCGCATGGCAGCAAGCTCAGTTTGGTAAATTTTGAAATGAGTCCATCTATTCTGTCAGTTATTTCATTGGTTTAGAGATAAATGGGAGATAAAGGTGATCAATAGCAACACATTGCATGTAAAATTGATTTCCAGATCATTAGAAAAATTGCCCGATTACAAAAGCCTCTAATTCAAATCACTTCAGAATTTCAAAACTGAAAGTACTGTTTAAAAGCTTTTGGTCTGATAATAATTATAATTATTATATATAATAATAAGTATTAAAATGTTTATATAAAATGATTTTCATAATATTATTTTGTTATATATGAAGAGTTCAGATGGAAAAACCTCTAAATAGCAAAATTTTCTCCTAAAAGTAGCATTTTTTTCAGCCTCCTATGTTGATGTTCAGTTCTTTCACTTTAAAGGCAATGAAAAGAACGTATTCGTCACTATAAAAGTAAAATTATTAAGCAAACACACAGGAGGCTGAGAAAAATGTTAATTTTAGAAGAAAACATCAAATGGCATTTAGAGGTTTTTGCATTTTTTTCAGAAAAAAAAGTGTCATTTTATTGTCAAAAGTTAGAAAAACTAATTTTTACCAGCCTTCAGTACTTTAGTAACAATATGCTGATGTGGTATCATCATCATCATCAGTAGTATTTATTGTTATTGTGAAATCCATGATACATTTTTATCATACTTTAATGAACCAAGGAAATCTAATTTTTAGCACAATATCATTAGCCGTATTGTCAGTTGTCATTTAAATACCCAAGAACTCAGTGACAGAGAGAATTTAATCTATGATCTTTTCATAATATTAAAGTCTTATTTTGTCATGCTGTATATTAAGTTAAGGACCAAGATGCATGCACCGGTTTGGCTGACTGTAAGAAACCAGAAGTGGTTACTCCATGTCAGTGTGCATGCCATATCCGAAATGCACAGTCCACTTTCAACACCAGAGCATCCAAACCACCTACAGTTGATCTTATGGGTGAAGGTACTTCCGCTCAACCTACAACCCCTCTCTCAAAAGGAGGTAAGCGTTTAAGACATTTTGAACTGTAAGTCAGCTGAAATTCCCGTTCACACTTAGATTGATAAGTAAACTATATATTCATTGGAAATTAACATCCAAGCAAGGCAGCTAAAAAAGCTTTAAAGTTGGAAGTAGCAGAAGGATTTCCTCCGGGTGGCACTTAAAGACAAATCCTAGTACATTGTTGGTAAAATTCCTTTGACTGATGTCAAAACTGCTTTGAGTATGTACACTAATGAGAAATTAATGTACAAATTATGAAGTGAATCCATTAGTAAATGCAAGAAATAATTACCATTTTGAAAATGGACATGACCAGGTTGTACATACAAGATATAAAATTGCCACTCAAGACTTGAAGACACTTTTATGAAAGGGGTGGAGAAATCTGTTTGTGACTTGTGTAAGACATTTTGACTATAAAAATATTTTAATAGACTATATATATATATATATATATATATATATATATATATATATATATATATATATATATATATATATATATATATATATATATATTTTTTTTTTTTTTTCCTTTATTTTTTATGCCAAGTACAGAAGTCATTGTTTATACAAAATTTCAACTTATACCCACTTCAACAAACCCTGAATACACTGCCTAGTATATTGACAGTAATAATAATAAAAATAGTAAAGACAAGAAAAAAAATTATAGAGAAAAAACAACAAAATTGTATAAAATGAGATAAAATAAAAAATTAAAAAATATATATGAATAAATAAATAGACAACAATAATGGGTGGTACAATCAGGAATAGTGCTGTGCTATATTACAATGGTAGGCTATCCTAGACTAAGCGCGAGGGTCTGTACAGGGAAAGAAAAGGGAAATTACAGTAATATACAAGAAAGTCACATTATTCCCCAGGAAGTACATTTATAGCAGAGAAGTATAATAATAAGTGTTGCCAACATATGAGAATTTGTTAGAACCTCTAATTGTTTTTTTTCCAGAGTGTAGATATAACCATATATATTTTTTTAATTATATTAGAGAATGTTTTGTTATTTAGGAAATATTTTAAGGGAAATGTTTAAAAATGTGCACCCTGGAGGAAATTTACAATTTTAATAATTGATCGCATTGAAAGAACAATGTATAACTTTTAAATCAGTGTTGCTGTTATCTGTATGTTTTTATATAATGCATTTTTGTTAAGAAAAAGTTATGATTGTAAATTATAACCTGCTTATCTATTACCAATATTGCCATGTGTTAAGCCAATACTGCAGATATGGCATTAAAAATGCATTTTAACTATATTGCCATTCATTCTGTTTATTATAAGAGCTCTCTGCAGTTTTGTCATTTTCCATTTTGAATTAATGAGCTATTTGAAGGACGGTGGATTCTGATTGGCTGGCGATGTTTTTAGTAATAAATAGCAAATAATAAAAAAAAACAATTCCCCTGTGGTTATAGTTATGGTGGGCTCTTTTCTTTTAAATCTAGAACCGTTTTTAAAAGGTATATACAGAAACTATAATTCAGTAACCTTATATAACTGGTGTAAATTATGCCTGTTCAAACCAGTCATTTTTTGAGTATTTTGAATAATTCATAAAAATAGCTGGCTCATAGGAGTCGTTTGTGAATCACCTGAGAAGGCAGTATAGTTTGTAAGCAAATATAGTGCATTAGAAAGACATCTATTTTTTTTCAAAATTATTTTACAAACCTATAACTTACAGTAGATAACCCCTCAGTGGTCTCAAACTGGAGGGCCACAGCTCTGCATAGTTTAGCTTCAACCAGCACAAACTCACACCTGCTTAATATTTTCTAGTAGTCTTGAGTAGTTGCATCAGCTGTGTTTGATTAGGGTTCGAGCAAAACTGTGCAGAGCTGCGGCCCTCCAGGAATTGAGTTACAGACTACAGAATGCTGTGTTAAACAGTATTTAGGTTAAGGTTCACCCAAAATCAATATTAAGTAATTTACTTATTCTGGCCTTTATTATGTCTTATGCCATTCTTTATTTTTCTTCCACAAAACAAACAAGAAATAATTCCTTCCTGTGCTTGTAAATATAATAGCAGTGAGGATTATATGCATCACTTGTTAATTAGTCAAAGTCTTTGTGGGGTATTTGTAAAATGAACTGAAGTTTAGTGTATTTTTTAAATACAAATATTAATTCATTTATATATGCAGCTTGAAATAAAACGTATAGAATGATATTAATGTGGCTTCTTCAATGTGTTGAATATCTTCAGACTAAAATTTTTGTTGTTAGATGAGTCAGAATGATAACTTGTTACATAAGATTCTGACGGTATGATAACCTTGGATAAAATATCACATTTTCACGGTATCACTGTAATATAATTACTGCTCTAAAATATATTCTTTTTAAATGTCTGGGTTAAAAACAAAAACTTTTTTCTCTTTTGAACACAAAATATTTTATTTCGAGAAACATTTAAAATATTTTGGAGCAGTAAACATGTCAGGCTAAATGAATTACTGACTTCTGCTGTCTTCATTTGTTTAAAAAACAGATTTTTTTTGCAATTTAAAACAGCATCTCTAGATATATTTTCTGCTGGAGATTCTGTTGTCCTAAAAAAAATGTAAATAAAAAATCGTACACATACCTTAGGAACGGTATTGCAGAAAACGGTTTTAAAACCTTGACCTTTTCAAACTGAGGTATACATTGAAAACGGTTATCGTCCCATACCTACTTTAGAGTATATGGATTGTATTTTACATTACATTTCTTTTAATTCCGACTTTTCACAACTTGTGTTCTGTGACTGGGTTAGAGTCCAAGGCTTTATACTAATCATTATTCACAACCCTTGTATAGGTGTGAGCAAAACATAATTTGTTTTTTTATAAAATCATTCTGTGTGTCTGAAAAAGGAAGAACTGTTTGCTGCATTAAAATCACACCAGTGTGAGTTAATGCTGACATTTTGGGTGAACTATTAATTCTCATACTGTATGCATCCTTGTTACATTAGGCAAAGGTGACCAACATAAAAGCCCAGTTTGTCCTCCCGTTTCTCTGAAAAACTTCAAGCCTCGCTTAACAATGGAGAGCAAGATGATGATTTTAAGAGTGACAGGAAGCGTATTCGAACACCAGGCACAGAGCAGAAGGTACAGCAACAAATAACTTTATTTCTTTGACATATTGGCTTGTTGAGTCTTGTCATACCCTTATTTCTTTTTTCTACAGATAAGCAAGCGAAGATGTCTTGAGAAAGGAGTGATTTACATTGACGACGACGACGATGATGAAGAGAGAATCTGGAGAGACCAGTGCCTGGGGCTCAGACTTGGACCATGGAATTGAAACAACGGAGCCAGAGCTGACAGTTGCCAGTCGCAGCCGCAGTGTTGTGTGAGTGCACCACCTCAGACACATTTTCTACTCTTATCTCTAATTTGAAGAATATGATGTAATAAAGTGTCAAAATAGCCATGGAGGGCACTGTTTGATGTTTCTTCGCATTTCATCATCCAATATCCATTAAAGGGATATTTCATCCAAAAATGAAACTTCTGGCATCATGTAGCCTCATGTAGTTGTAAAGCACTATGTTTGTGTTCTGTTGAACAAAAGAACATATTGTGAACAATGTTAATACCCAGGCAGAGTAGGTGACCATTAAATATCATTGTATGGAGACTGAGGTATTTCTCAAATTGTGTTCTTTTATGTTTAGTGTAAGGAACAAAAACTGGATACATATAGGCTTTGAATAACTGAGTCTCGTTTTGTTCAGTATATGATAATAGAATCTCCATTTTTGGTTAAACCATGCTTTTAATCGCTAGACTTGAGCCGTTTTGCTATGGATCTGACTTTAAGTAAAATTTATTTAGTAAATAAATCATATAAAACAATGTTATAATATTTTTTTAGTTGATACTTAGATTTTTTAATAAGTTACTGGTATATTCTAAATATAATTTTATGTGTTGAGTTTTATTATTGTTGACCACTGGGTGGCAGCAGAGGATGGTTCATGTCAAACGTTCATGTTTGTTGCTAGATTCAATGGAGTTTTTTTTCACACTGCTTTTTAATACATAGTTATTATCCGCATTATCTCTTTAATTACTGTAATTTGATAGCTGCTGTGCTACAACAAATCATTTGACCCCAGCTTAAATGTACAATACACATACAGAAGTTGGAAAAAACACTTTTTGTTATCACTGATGGCATTTCTTCCTACAACTACAACATTGTCATTTAGAGCTTTTTTGTATTAATTAAATTAGTAAAGGTGCCATGTTTTCAGGTTTGTATTCATTTTTAGACAACACAATACCAATGCTTTAACTTTAATAGAGTTAAGTCGTCATTATTTGTAGGAATAACATCGTAAAACATTTTATTATATGACCAATTGCATTTCGTTTATAATGACAGTATTTTTATTATTTTATTTAATATTTTTTATTTTATTTAATAGAACAGGGTTCATACGGTCAAGGAAAACCAGGCCTGGAAAAGTTTTGGAAAAACAGAAAAACCTACAAGGTTTTGAAAAAGTCAGTGAAATTACATTTACATCTAGTCATTTAGCAGACATTTTTGTCCAAAGCGACTTAAGCTGCGGTCACACTAGAGCTTATGCTTGCAAAATTCTGTCGTACAGCACTGCGAAAAGGGGCGGGGTTAAACAGTATGATTAGACATTAATAAAAGTGAGCGATTGTTCCATATTTAAAATTTCTTATTTTTAATGATCTTCTATTGGTCTCACGCAATCACCTGATGTGATTTCGCAGGTAAAAATTCACAAAGCTTAAACTTTCGAATGCAGTGAAATGCGAAACGTGCTTGCTTTTCTCATCTGCCGCATTCGCATGCCTTTGAATGGAAGTCTATGGAGCGAAAAGTGCAGTGTTATCACGGCTTTATAATAGAAGTAGTTTTACCTGCTATTACCAGTTTAACAAACTATTAAGATGATCTAAAATTAGTTAGACAAATATCTGAATTTTGTAATGGAGGTTAGTTGTTTGTACTTTTCTTTTCTTGGCCAAAAACATGCTCTCACATTATTAGTGCTGTGTAAGCATCATCTATTTTACATAAATATAAAAATAAATTGAAACTATTGCGTATTTTATGATATGCTGTAAAAAATTTAAACATTTCTTATGATTTACCATGTATATGTAGACATTACATGAAACATTAGGTCATGAAAATTGACTGGAAATTTGAATTGTCCTGGAAAAGACATGGAAATTTTGTAGTGAAAATGTGTATGAACCCTGATAGAAATATAACCAGATTTTTATAGAATAAAACAAATGTGAACATTTTACTCAAAATAAATACACTACACTAAATAAATCCAGAGAAACTGGGAGAAATGGTGTTAAAACAATGGCTACTACAGAAATAATATATATTAATACATTTATAGATGTTTGTAAATGATAGAGTCCCTATATTTCAGTTGACAGACCTTATGGTGAATGATCAATGCACTTTGAACTATTATTCAAAATCTGATATTATAACCTGAAATAAACAGTTCAAAAATTTCTTCAAAAATTCCATCAGCCAGACATCCTACTTCAGTGTGGTTATTATGAAGTAGGCCTCCACAATATTTGAAAAATCTAACATTGCCATATTTTGTTATTCTACGATTATATATTGCGATTGGAATACAATTTCACCAGATAACTTAATTCTGTTTGGAAATAATTTATTATTTGGCTGATCGATTGGAATAATTCTATAGGTTAATCTGCATAAAATCTAATAAACAATCTCTACAAGCATAAAAAATACAATAAAGAAAAAGATATAAAAGAAATGAATCGTTATTTGTTTTCTGAGGAGTCTAACAGTATTCAGGGACAGTAATTGAATGTTCAAATGTGAAAGAATACTGTATAGTCTTTGTTCTATATATAATTTAATCAAATTTATTCTTATTAAGGTTACTATTGGTACAATTCTTTTAATGCCTGGATGCATTTAAAATCCTTATACAGTCACAGGCCTGACAAAAATGCATTCAAATTATGAATTATAATCTAGAATCAATATGCATATCCTGCAATATGACTATTGTGAATGATCACATTGCGATATCGATGCTGAAACGATATATCAAGCAGCCCTATTATGAAGACTGTTCACTTGAGTTACTAGAGGCTGTTACGTAGTCCTATGAAATGCAGCTCAGCATCTCTATCTGCTGCATGAGGCCACTTAGAAAATCTGATGCAGTGTAACAAACACCACAGGTATTCACATGACCAGCGGTGAAAAGAATCTGTGTTGGCGTGATCGGCCCGTCACACCGTAGGACATATTGCTTACAACTGGCACAATGGAAAAGGGAGTGACTTCCGGGATGCGTTCCTCAAGATTGGTGGAGTGTCACCGAAGAGGGCGGGCCGATGGGTGTGTTGCAAGGACGGTGGGGGCGAAGAGAACCCAGGCCTTAGGTTTCACTCTCTCACCTGACACCGTTCTTGGCCCCTGCCAGCGCTGACTGACATCTTCAATGGGCCCTTTGAAGCGAGCTCCAGTTTAATTAAGAGGTTTGCCTTGCTTGGCAGTGATCTGTGAAAGCCTGGGATAAATATTGAATGGGGTTCACCCGCTGGTTACGGCGCTCCGGGGATAAACAGGTGCTTTGTGAGATTGGGGATTTGCGGGGTGGGAGCGCTCCGGGGCAGCTATCAGGAGGGCTATAGGGAGTAAAGACCTCACTGAAATGCTTCACTCGCTGTCTCTGTCTCTCGCCCGCTATCTCTTTCTCTCTCTCTGTCCATCTGTATGGTGCGGGTGCAGTGGCCCAGGCAGGCGGACAGTGTGAGATTTCAGTCTCTCAGGTGTCAGCCTCTCAGAGTCAGCCTGTTGAAATGCAGTCTCCATTGTTGGCACTCACACTCGGGCCTGCATCTTCCAGCACAGGGCCATTGTAGAGCGCAGACAATCTAGCCTCACCATCTCAAACACAGGAGCTGCTCTCTCCACACCTCACCTGGCAAACAGAAATGCCACTGTCTAACAGAACAAGCCCAGCTCTTATAATGTTTTTTGCCAGTAACTGATAAGTACTTGGTGGGATTCTACACGTCTTCACAAAAGAATTTAATGATTCCACTTCTTTGCTGCTTCATCTTAATAACAGTTTCTTAAGCTTTACACTAGGGCTGCACGATATTGGAAAAATCTAACATTGTGATATTTTGTGATTCTGCGATATCTATTTCTTTATGAATACCATTTCACCAAATGACTTGATTATCTTCTATTTGGAAAGATTTAGCAATTTTAGATTGGTTGGGATGATTCTATAGAGAAGTGTATCTAATTAAAATATAATAAACCATCTAAAAACAGATCAATACAATAAAAAAAAAGATACACTTAAAATAAACAATGTTTTATCAATTTCTGAGTCTAACAGTATTCATGTACAGTAATTGAATAATAAAAAAATGTTGGAATGTTTAACCAATTCCATACGTGTTCAATAGAAAAGGTCAGGAGAGGATTTTCTTCAACGTCGAAATATTAGTCATTTATAAGATACAAAAGAATGATTCGATGAAAAGAATTCTCGGTATCCTCAATGCAATGCAAGAATTACATTCAGGAGGTTACGCAACAACTCTACATTTTCTGACTCAAGAATTTATGCACAGCTGATATTACAGGTGGAGTTTAGTGAAATTCGTCACTTGTCAATCATTCTCCAGTCCTCCGGCGCCCGCACCCAAACATACTTCCTCTTCTGTGAATTCTCTGCACAACATTAAAAGCATAAGACTTCTCAACTGCAAATATTCTGTGTTCAGTTTCAACCTATCTCTGCTCACACAAAGTTTAGCTGCAGAGCTAAAGTTAATTTCAGACATTTCAGGCCTTTGCATTTTCATCAGCTCCATCTACCTCTGCAAAAATGCTTCATTAGTATGCAAGGCGTATCACACTCAGAAGAAGTTTGGTGTCATTTATCACCTTAAGCAATACGAATACATTTGTTTAATGAAAAGAAAAATAGACAAAAATAATATAAAATATAATCCTTTTTCTTAACAAAAATTAAAATAATTCAATAAATTAATCATTATTAAAGTTACAAACAAGTTACAAATTTCTTATCCGTGAATGCTTTAAAAATCATTTTACAGCCACATACGTCTAAACACATGACAATAGTAACTTATAATATATAATATAATAATACATGTTCTCACTCATTTCTTGTTCATTTCATTCATTTTCTTGTCGGCTTTGTCCCTTGTGGGGTCGCCACAGCGGAATGAACCGCCAACTTATCTAGCACAATTTTACGCAGCGGATGCCCTTCCAGCCACAACCCATCTCTGGGAACTTCCACACACACATTCACACTCATACACTATGGACAATTTAGCTTACCCAATTCACCTGTACTGCATGTCTTTGGACTGTGGGGGAAACCGGAGCACCCGGAGGAAACCCAAGCAAACGCAGGGAGAACATGCAAACTCCACACAGAAACGCCAACTGACCCAGCCCAGCCGAGGTTCGAACCTGCGACCCAGCGACGTTCTTGCTGTGAGGCAACAGCACTACCTACTGCGCCACTGCGTTGCCCATGTTCTCACTCAACATTGCATATTCTGCGATGTGACTATTGCGAATGATCACATTGTAATATCAATGCTGAAACAATATATTGTGCATCCAATTTACACCAATGATTTATTTTTTCTGTTTCAGTCAGATTATTAATATATTGCTCTGATAAATGCTTGTTTTCATTCGTTAACATATCCTTTTTGAGTAATTAGCAGGCAAAATGCAGTTACAGAAACACTTTTTTTTATCAAAAGGAAGCAAGCATTTAACTGGTGTTCATCTGACTTAGTGGTGCCATCCTGTCCTATTAACCAAAAAACTGTACTTAAAGTCCCCATGAACCGGAAGCCGCAATCATTTTTTTTTTTTTTTTCGTATTGTGACGGAAACGGTATTGTAAATGAGAAAACAGTGGGCGGGGCTTGGTTTTTCTGTCGGGGCTGAATGGATGTAGTAAAGTAGGCATTTCATTCCGAAAGATCAGGAAAGGAGTTTTAGAAGGGTTGTTACAACCTAACAGACTCCTCCTGCTCACCATGTGTGTTTGTTGTCAAAACTGACATTTGGACCACCAGCGTAGTTAAGTATGCTATCAATGCTCATTACCTCAAAATCACGTAATCTGAGAATAAAACTGAAAGCAAACAGGAAGTGCAATTTCAGTTTTCAATTAAAGATTAAAGCTGTAAACAGCGATGAAAGGAGCTCGCACCCGGGCTCACTGCCGCCCGGTGGCCTTAGAATGACAGAGAACATTGGACAATAATAATTTAAGCTGATATATTTAAAAAAAACCTGAGAAAAACACTGGTTCATGCCAAACTTCCTCCTTTCAGCAGGTGGCGCTATGACTGTGGCTCAATTTTGGTATGTAGATGTCTTCAGAAGAGGAATCTCATCAAACCTGTGAATTTTCAGGCAGATCAGACATTGTTTGGCTGAGTAATAAAAATATCCGACTTCCTGTTGGGTTGAAGATTTCGCTCCAAGAGACTTATTTTTGTAGGTTTTGGCATGTTTGATGTGTGTGCTAAATTTCGTAAGTGTGCGTGAAACGTAGCTCGTAGGCCAGTTCGTCAAATATGCATAGGTGGCGCTGTCGAGTCATTTTGCCACACCGACTTCAGAAACCTTTAACAAACGTAAATTTTCAGCACTTCAGGAGCGTGTGCAACTTTTTGTGAGTTTTCAAGCATGTTTAGACCCTCAAAATCACGATTCATTCTTGAGAAGAAGAAGAAGAAGAACCACCGTTTCGGTGCTCGGCCCCTAATTAGAAGGGCAAACATTTTTTTTATTTTGTCTTAATGACACGGAGAGAGGAATTGTTCACCACAAAACTGCCAATGTGAGCTAACAAAATCATATGGTTAGTTTTGATTTCTTGGGGACTTTAACTGGTTTTGCTCTGTTTTTGATTAAGAAAGAGCCAGTTCGTCTAAATAGTCCATTTGTGATATTTACTTTATTAATTGCACAGAAGCATTATGAAAAAAAAATATTTTGTATTAGAATTTACTGAAACTACATATTAGCTGCTTATTAATAGTTAGTAAAGTAGTAGTTGGGTTTAGGGATGTAAAATAAGATCATGCTTTACAAGTGCTAATAAACGGTTAATACTAGTAAGCCAGTAGAAAACTAAACTAAAAGAAAACTAAAGTGTTATCAAATACAAAATTGGTTCACAAAAGTTTTACTTTATTCACAATGAGATACTTTTGTATGTTTTGTTAGTGTTTTTGTAGGTCTTGTAGAAATCTTAAATAGTCTTAATTCACCCCTCAGCAATTTAAGCTCTTCAAAAGGTCTAAATCATAGTAAAACTTCTAAAATTAACAAAGTGCGTTACTTGAAATGTTGCACACACTGCAGCAAAAATAAAGATCCCTAGATTTTTGCTTTCTAATACAACTAACTAAACATGCTTAAGTTACTTGTACTGAGCCTTGTTTTAAAGTAACTGACCAAAATTGAGTTTATGTTAAAACAAGAACAAATCTTTGTAAATCTAAATATCTGTCATCATATGCTTTTTTGGAAGCTATTTAAGTTTTCTAAAGTAGTAAAAAGTACCACATATGTGTGATGTGGTATTTTCAAATTTTAATTTAATTCAATATCATATTATTTACACATTGACATTTTGTTCTCTTTTACATTTTTTTCCTGTGGTTTTAAACCTGCGGAAACTTTGTTTAAAATGCAGACTTGTAATGCACTTGTTGACTATTTAGTTTTTAATGCCTGTTTTGAATTCACATCACAAGGATCATTCAGAACATTCTGGTTTGCAAGAAAGTAAGTAAATATCAGTTCCTTACTCTAAAGTTCTTACGTAACCTCTAATGTGCACAATATAGTGACCAACAGCTTATTTTATGTATTTGTAGTATGTGTGTTGGCCCTGAACTGTACCTAGCTGTTAGGTCCTACAGAAGCTGTGAAATGCTGTCATTGTACACCGATGCTGCTACAAACCCCCAAAGACGCTTTCTCAATGTCCTTGCTCATTTTTTAGTGGCAGAACAATGGGCACATTTTATTAGCAGAGCAACGATCTGCTAGATGCATCTGCAGGTGTCTGCCCCGAACTGGAACAGCATGCTTGGGTTAACGCTCCCACACAAAGCTTTGCACTGTTTCATTAGGAGCCACTGTTGAGGTCTGGAGCAGCCTGAGGTGTAGCTCTCTCTGCTCCGCTGATATCAGGGACTCGCCACGAAAGAATGCGCCACTCCGTCTGAATGTGTCTGTGGCGGCAGGTCCGGCCAATGGAGGCTGTTATCTGCATTCCAGGGGTGTCTTATTTGCTGCACGGTAGTGAGAGGGGCCGAAACTGTGGCAGGCTGCATGTAACGGATACCCTTGTGTCAGCTGTTTCCTGCACGGCTGCTGACAAGGCCTCCCATTCACAATCAGCCCTTTCTCTCCCCCCTGCGATGAATAAGTAATTATTCGGTATAGGAGGCAGGATACTTGGACTGGCCTATTGAATGTGGCAGCAGCAGGTAAAGTGATCAGCCGGGCCGTAACTCTTCCTGCGAAGCTGTAACCTTAGCTGCTGCCAGCTCTCTGTTTATTTAGCACGTCGGACCTGGTCTTTGTCCCGCCAGGGGACAGTTTGCAAGATGGGCTCACATTCGCTTCCATTCTATCACTTGCTGTAATATTTAATGACAAACACGGTTTGAGAAGCAGCTCTGGTAACTGGAGCTGGACCTCTTCAGCGGAGCGCAGGCTAAAGGACAGCTTGATCCCTGATGTGAAGGTGTAACACACGCCGTGACTTAGCATTTGCTTATGAGGGATAATCTTACTGTCACTCTTAGGAAGAGAAAAGAAACAGTAGCTTTTTAAAGGATTGAAGTAAATAATTAATCAAATTATTTATATATTGGTATAAATACTATAATATTGGATATGTTCAATGAATTCCTGCATCAAAACAAATGCAAGCACAGGTAAAAGCAACGGCATGCGATAGAAGGAATATTTTCCATATAAAAAGGAGGTTTTGTTCCAACCAACTCCTCAAATTGATATATTAGAAATGGCATCTATATTTTGCAGCTGAACAACAGAAAACTGACAATGATCACCTCAGGTAAACCTCATGCGCTTTATTCAGTGTTAAATGCATGACATTTATTGCCATATACTGAAAGCAGCAGCAGTTTACTTTAGATCTTGAAAATAAATAAACAGTTTGAAATTGAACTTTAGAACTAAACACATATGAGTGATTCAGCATGTACATTGAATAATGTTAAAGGGGTTTAATATGTATTTTTTGATTATAAATCTTACAATTTCGTGAGTAAGTGCATATTCTGCGCTTCTGAATGACTGTATTTAAATTTCTGTCGTGTTTCGTCTGGTGCAAACAGCCAAATTGCTTATCACTGCTAATCTTCTCACGTAGTGTGTTGTTAGGACATGAGGTTACAATGTAACCTCATCTAATGTTTACGTTCGGAATATTTATATTTCTGGCTAATTAATAACCTCATGTGGAAAACACATTTTAAAAGCATAATATCTGGCTTAAAAAATCTTGAATGGTTATAAAAATCTTTATAATCATTATAATAAATTATAAAAAAAATTAGCTTAAAAATCTTGAATAATATCATATTAATGACATGACGTAGTTCCGGAAACTTCCTACTTCTCTGTTTATTCATCTGACTTTACGATGGGTTACTTTTGACCACCCCCTGTCGTTTTAAAGAGCCTCATCCGTTTCGTGAGGTGTGCATGCAGTCAGCGGAGAGCGAAAGTATAAATAAGCCTCAAGATGTTTGTTTGTTTTTTCCTGTAGTTGTATTGATGAATGTAACCTGTCTTCAGTACTGTTCAATTTGAATACATTTATTTTGCCACTAATTTTTGTGATTTTTGCATTTTCTGTTTGTGTATGCATGTTTTTGATATTGTGTTATAGGTCTTAAATTTAATACTTAATGGTCTTAAAAAGGTGGTCTTTTTATGCTTTAACCATTCAATATTACTGGATCGACTGGCCTCAATTGGAATCGCTGATAATGCCCTCTGCTGGTTTACATCTGATTTAAGTGACAGAAAACAGTTTGTCCAGGTAAAGAACAGTCGCTCTGATGCAGTCTCATTCACTCATGGTGTTCCTCAGGGATCTGTATTGGGTCCTCTTTTATTTATTATTTACATTTTACCTTTAGGTCATATATTTCGTTCTTATGGCATAAATTTTAATGATATGCAATGATACGCAAGTTTATATGTGTACCCCCCCCACCACCCCCCACCCCGAAATCTTACTAAATGTCTGCGAGATATTAATATGTGGATGACCAATAACTTTTTAAAGTTAAAGGTGCAGTATGTAAGTTTGACACCCAGTGGTTAAACTAGGTGTTGCACTCCTGGATCAAAACAAACGTGAGCGTGGGTTGCCAGTTTGAATACAAGGAGCGAGTGATTTAAACTGTGTTCTAAATAAAAGCAACGACACGCGATAGAGGGAATATTTTCCATATTAAAGGGAGTTTTTGTCCTAACCAACACCTCGAATTGAATGATTAGAAAAGGCTTCTATTTCTCACAGCTGAACTTGTGAAACCTATGACAGTGATCACCTCAGGTAAATCTCGTGTGCTTTATTCAGAGCTAAATGCTAACAATATGAGTTTGAATGCCATTTTACATTTAATGATGTTAAAGAGGGTTAACATGTATTAAACAGATTCTAAACCTTACCGTTTCATGAGTGAGTGCATATTCTGTGCTTCTGAAAGGCTGTATTCAAATTTCTGTCGTGTTTCGTCTGGTACAAACAGCCAAATAGCTGATCACTGCCTCTCTCGTCACAACATGTTGTTAGGACACGCGTTTACAATGTAACCTGCTCACCTAATGTTTACGTTCGTAATATTTATGTAATTTGCTAATTAATAACCTCATGTGGAACTGAATCTTGTCTCCCATACTGTCCTTTTCGGTTTCGGACGCACGCTTTCAGAGCCTTTCTGAATGAATGAATGAATGAAATGCGCTGTTTTCCAACAAGGCAACCCAGAGTGCTGAATTATAATTGGCTAAAATGGCATTGTGCATGTGAAAATTACCTAAACAAAGACAGAGTTCCGGCACGGAAAAAACATTTTCAAAGCAGAATATCTGACTTCAGCATTGTTTTTTAGTTAAACAAATATGCTCACTTGGGATGTTTCTTAAATATCTGCACACATATTATGGTATTTTTATGCTTTAGAAGAGTAAAAAAACTTACATACAGCACCTTTAAATGCCAGTAAAACTGAAGCCCTTCTGGTTGGCTCTAAATCTGTTCTTTCCAAAGCTCAATCATTTACTCTGTCAGTAATTCTCCAGTAAATTTTACAACTCATGCTAAAAGTTTTGGGGTTATACTAGATGGTATGCTTTCATTTAAATCACATATTAGTAATATTTCACGATCTCCCTTTTTTCACTTGCGTAACATTGCAAGACTTCGCCCTCACAATCTCAAGTACTGAAGTGCTTGTTCATGTTCTGGTTACATCAAGGATTGAATATTGCAGTTCCCTCATATCTGGTATTCCTTTTAACCAACTTAAATCTGTAACAGATTACAGCTAATCCAGAACTCAGCAGCTAGGATAGTCACCCGCTTGTGTGCTTCTGAACACATATCCCCAATTCTCTTTCACTTGCATTGGCTTCCTGTTCTTTATCGTGTACAATATAAAATTCTTCTATTAACTTACAAAGCTCTTCACAACCTGGCACCCGATTACCTCTCTGATCTTCTTTACTGATACACTCCTTGGCGCTCACTGAGATCTTCTGCGGCTGAACTGTTGTCAGTTCCAAATTTTAAGATAAAGTCATTTGGTGGCAGGGCTTTTAGCTGCATAGCACAACAGTTATGAAATATAATTTATATGCATAAAAAATTGTTAAATATGTATAAAAGAAAATTCGGGAAAAAAGTGTTTTATGCAAATTCAGACCACGAGTCCACAAATATGGACATAATTTTTCACTAAAAGTACATCATATCAAAAGATGATACTTAGATTTGTATTCTAGTTAGGTTCCAATAAGCCCAAATAGCAAAGAGAACTAAAAAAATGCATGTAAAAAAAACACCTTGGGCCTTAAGAGGTTATAGTTCACCTAAAAATAAAAAGTTCTGACATCATTTACTGAGCCTTCACTTGTCACAAGCCTGTTTGAGTTTCTTTTTCTGTTGAACACAAATGAAAAAATATTGGAAACTGGTAGCCATCAATTTCCATATTATTCCATTATGTTTTTACCACTATCTTTTGTGTTCACCATAAAAAGAAAGTCATAAAGCTTTGGAACCACTTGAAAATTAAGGACCTCCCCATGTATGACAGCTGTATTTTCAGCATCATTACTTCAGTCTTCAGTGTCACATGATCCTACAAAAATCATTTTAATATGCTGATTTAGTAACTGGTTTTAGTATTGATTTTACAAAGGATTGTGCTGCCTGATGGTTTTGTGGATTTTTTCTTTATAATTAATGTATTTGATAATACTTTTCATCAGTTTAAAGGAGCTGCTTTAATGTAATAATTTTCAGTTCTTATTAGAAAATTATGAACAGCTTGGCAACATGAAGGAAAATGTGAACAATTTTATTAACTGTTTTTATTTTAGGGGAGGGACAAAAGGATGTTAAATGAAAAAGGTGTGTGTGTGTGTGTGTGTGTGTGTGTGTGTGTGTGTGTGTGTGTGTGTGTGTGTGTCACTCTCAGCAGTGTAGATGGCATTGGAATGTTTGTCATTAGTATTTTTCGGCAGTGTATTTCCAACCTCTTACGTTCTTTTGATCAAAGGACCAAAACAATTTTGCTTTGAGTGCATCTGTCCATTGAATTACATTCAGTCTTGTACATCCTGTGTATTAGAGGGCAAACAATACGTTCTGCAGCTCACTTATAGGTAATTTGCATAACTGTTAACATGGGCTTCTCAATGTAGTCCTACACATCTATAAATCTTACTGAATTCAAACTTTTAAACTATATTTGAAATTGTGCAGACTTTTTCACACCAAAATCGGTGCAGAAAACCTGAAAAGAAAATAGGTCATCTACAGCATCTGCACACACCTATCAGTAGTAACCAAAAACTTAATTCATGATCACACTTGGATAGATTAAGCCATCTAGTCCATCAGATGATGAAAAGTTGTTTCTGGAAATATTAAAGGTGTAACATTTCAGTTAGATTGTAGGTTAAAACACTTCACTTGTTTCATGCATGCAGTATTTCAGCACTCTGACAAAATACCGCTGTCTCCCACAGAATGAAACTGTGGCTGTGCTTGACATCAGCAGTGTAACACATGAGTTTTGTGTCATTCCCATGAATAAAGGAGAAAGTGGGACACTTAAAATCCCCATCCCATCCTCAAGATCAGTTTCACCACTAGAGCTGGCTGCAGGCAAGCATGGCCCTTTGTGTGAAAGCTGCAATTAAAGAGATCCAATCAGGAGCCCGCTAGCATGAACAATGGCACAGTCTAAAATTACAGTCTTGCTTGGGGTCATTCTGTCTTGACTTCTAGCATTTGCCTGTTTTGTGGATGATTATCTATATGACCACTAATACAAAAGCCTTTTCATGAAGTGGACAAACAAGGGCTGTAGCATTGTTTCATGTAGGATGTTGCTCTTTGTAATGTTTTCGCTTGACTTGTTTTTCTCTCTTTTGTATCCTACAGTCCCCCGTGTCTTGTTCTCTCTGTCCTTGCGCCAACCTCAAAGCAGGACAAAAAATGGCTGAAAAGTCCAAGGACAACGAGAAAGACAAAGATGGAAGCGGGAAGAAAAAAATCCCAAAGATCTTCTTTGGCACTCGTACTCATAAGCAGATCACACAGATTGCACGGGAACTGAAACGAACGCTTTACTCCACCGTGCCCATGACGATACTGTCCAGCCGAGACCACACCTGTGTCCATCCTGAAGTGGTTCCTCATGCCAACCGCAACGAACGTTGCAAGGAGTTCCTGGAGGCAAAGAATGTGAGTTGACCCTTCCTCTGTTACATCATATGACATCGCAAGCTCCTTCGAGCACAGCTTCTTCATTCATCTGTCATCATTAGAGAGATAAAAGAGTGTAGAGTTAGAGTTCATCGAGTTCAAGGCCTCTTATGAGTCTGAACCTTGAACTCTGTCAGTGTCAGAATTTTTAGATAAACCTAAAGATAGACATTGAATCATTTTCACTTGGTTCTCTTAAAACCTTTATTTAAATGACTAGCCTGTAGCGATGAACCAAAAATAACAATTATAATTGTAGCCTTTACTTTGGAACAGCTCAACAAATTCGTTTTTGTTTTTTTTCGCCAAGAAGGCATTCTTAGAGTATTTTACTAAATAAATCAATAAATGATCATTCTAATGAATAAATATAAAGGGCCCTATCATACACCCGGCACGATAAACGTCAAGACGTGTTTTGTGCGATTTGTTGCTATATTTTGAGACCAGCGCAACCCTAATTTTCACGTTTTGCACCACGTTGTTTAAATAGCAAATCCATTTGCACCACTTTGTGGACTCACGGGTGTGCTGGTCTATAAAGGAGGTGTGTTAAGGCGCATTGTTGGCGCGTTGCTGTTTTGAGAAACTGAAATAGACAGCTGTTGACCAACTAAAAGCACCCGTTAGTTATGCGTTCAAACGCTTACACATTGCTTAATACATTTATACATTATACAATACTTAATACATTTAATTATTATTTAATTTATGCATATTTATATTTGTTTGAATAAAAACAAGTTTAGATTTGTCCACCTGTCGGGTTTTGGACCATATGGGGCCATAAAAATAGAACGTGTGTTTTGATATAACTCAGTTTTTTACCACACTTCATTAATTTTGTTCATTTATTCGTTTGCTGAAAATTAGAACTGAATTTAGAAATAGTTTTAAAACAAATCTTTGCACTTAACAAACTAATTAAATATGTAGGTTAATGAATGTCTTCAGTGGAGTGCATACAACACCGTTTTCCTTATCTACAAAGGTAAAGGAGTAAAATAAAGTGTAAAAGTAAAGACAAAGTAAAGTGGCCGAATGGAGGAGGCTCGTTCTTTATCCTCGCACGGCAGATGGTCTGTTTACTGTTTTCTCACTAGTGAAGCATTCAGTTTTTCTGCTTACAAAGTCTGCCATGTAAATAGCAAATGCACCATGGTGTGACTCTTAAAGGGAATGGGAGATGAGACTGATTTATTTAATGCACATTATTCTCAAAACACACTCATAACTCATTAAGAGAATAAGCACAAAACTGTTAGACCTTGTGCCATGGCGCAGAGCGTATTTTTTCGTCTTTAAAATAGCAAAAGTGGATTCAAACAACCCCTTAATGCGTTTGCTCCATGCGCTTTAGACTGTGCCTAGATCGTTAAAATAGAGCCCATGGACTGTTTTAACTGGAAGTTTCTAATAACATCAATAATGGGACATATTTCCACAAAATCACTTATTATTATCACTTATTACTATCCTTTACTCACAGCAAACTTACTGTTTTAATGTTAAGGATATTTTGCCCAAGCTGTCAAACTTGTGCAATCAGACAAAGAATGCCATTCCAGAATAAACTAATTTATGATAACCAAGAAAAAAAAATTGCACATGCAGAAATTAATTGTTTACCTAAAAAAAAAAAAAAAAAAATTATAATATTGTTTGAATATAGAAATCTGGTTCTGACTACTTTGGCAAATATTATACAGCTGTATAGATGTCAAAATGCAGTCCCTCATCCATAATTTCTAATTATGAATGGATTGAACATGTAAACAATGTACCGCTTTCTTACCATTTTTAAATACGAATGATGACTTTCTTTATTCCAGAATGTTCATATCTTATATTCACAAATTCCTGAGATAATAAGACAAAAAAAATAAAAAACGCGTTCTGTCTGAGCCATCTTCAATGCATTACTTAGTTTTATAACTTTCGATCTAACTCTCATGCACTGACGATTTTTAGATTTGTATGTGATGATAATTGTGTGTGTGTGTGTGAGAGAGTATGGGTGTGGCAAACAATCCTCCCTGTTCTCTTTTCACTGACCACCTAAGTGTACAGGTCATGGCCTGTGCCCTGTCATCTTGGAGTGTTTGGCCTAAGTAGTGATCAACCCATCATGAATTTGTTAGCCATTGAAAGTCTTGAACTGGATCTTGTGAACGGAGATTGACCCACTCTTCACTGTGGAACCAAACACCTCGTTTCCTGATCTCCACAGTGGCCTGCAGGCCAAACAGCAAGTGTGGCCACTTATTCTGTGAACCCTCTTCTTCTTTCACTGTAACACTGTCGAAAGAAAAGAAGATGAGCTGCCGACTCTGAAACACAAACCCTTGCTTTAAGGTTACACAAACTTAATCTCCATCACCAAAGCTGTGGAGAACAGTTGCAGGCGATAATATCCCCAATCAGTCATACAGACCTTTTTGTTGTGCAGCCTTGTCAAAGGCTTCAAACGCACTTTGTTCCAGCAGGAGATTCGGTATTGTCCGTGTTGCTTATTCTCTGACCATCGGGCAGCACGCATAATGATACCTATTACGCTGTCACCACAGGTGCCCACTCACCTCTCCACTGTCATGCTTCTGCACATGAAAGTGGGGGAAGACCATCTCGACAACCCCGCTCGGAAAGAGGAGAGAATGAGCTGTCGTTTTCCTCATCATCCCTCAGGCCCCATCTCTTATATCCCCTTAGAGCCCCGCTACGAGTCTTTATTCTGCTATCCTGACCCTGCTGAATAGCTGAAGAGCGCAGGCTTTTCAGACACTTGTCGTTAGGGCGCACATCCCTCAGCGGTGCCATCATCACCTTCATAGGAGTTAGAAGACAGGGGGATCAAAACGGCACGATCGGGTTGACGTTTATCCCGTGCTCCCATTGATGGCTAATCCCTCTTTGAATATGTGTACTGGAAGCTGCTATCAGCCTTTCAGCAGGATGTTCCAGGGCTCTGTGAATGGCAAAACAATGCACGTATGCTTCCCTTTTCTGCAGGAAAAGACATACGTAAATAAACATAAAAACATTTATCTTGAGGATGTGAATATGAGGACCCATCTAAATACTAATTTAATGCAAAAACTAACAGCTCATTTTTATTTAATGGGATTCAAGTCAACATCTATGGAGTTGCTTGCTTATACAGCTTATTTTGCACATAAGAATGTGCTTTGGCATTGTAAATGTGTTGATACTTCCAGTCTCATACACATTCATTCATTTTTAGAAATTCAGAACAACTTGATATGAGGATTGATGTTGCAAACAGAAAATCATATTATTTTAATGTACTGTTATAAACGCATGGCTTTGAAGTGCAAGCAGTTTGACAGTTAACTTCTGCCATTTGTTATTCTTACTCATTTACCCATTGCAGCAAATGAACCAGCCTAACATCAGAAGTCTTACCAACTGCGCTTAAAGGTCCCATGACATTAAAACAAAGTTTTTTTAGATGTTATTATCAGTATGTTAGTCTTAAAGATATCTAAAAGGTAGTGTGCTCCAAAATAGTGACAAAATTTGCATTTAGAAAATATAAACCTGATAAAAAAATCCAAAGCTTGCAGTGTGTCATTTCCACCTAAATGAATCCACGTCGCCTCATACAGTTTTTCATCAAATCTTGAGCCATCAAATGCTATCTAATATCTGACATGTCCCGCCCCATTCAAGATGCTTTCAGTTTGCTTTTAATTTGATGCGCATGAGCTCAACCCCTCTCACAAGCAGAGCTGTCATGAAACGAAATGCTATTGGCTGTTTTTTAAAGGGGAGGAGCTACGCTGTCCCACACTCTCCTCATGTTTCACTTGAGATTACATAAAACATCGAATTAAAAAATGCACTTTTTAGGGCACTTCACGGGACCTTTAAGTGTAATATAAATATGAGTATTTGTATACTGCATTTTCCACACTCTGGTAGTTTCAGTTGAACCTTGAAAAAGTTATTAAGGATTTTTTATTATAAATGCTTTTTTATGTTAAATTTTAGTGATTTGCTGTGAAGTAAATTTAAATATATTTATTGTGGTAATATCTTTTCAATAAAATATGCTTATGTTAATGTCTTTTCAGGGTCGGTCATGCCGGTACTACCACAATGTCCATAAAATGCGTGATCAGAGCACTTTACAGTGGGTTCATGGTCTACACCAGGCCTGGGACATTGAAGAACTGGTGCGTCTTGGAGGAAAACTGCGGTCTTGTGCTTACTATGCAGCTCGGGAGCTCATGCAAGAGGCCTGCATTGTTTTCTGTCCATACAACTACTTGCTGGACCCCCTCATTCGTGAAAGTGTAAGAAGCAAACCATAAACCTTTCCATTAGTTTTATTATATAAAGAGTATACATAATTTAATTTCTACTAAGGATTATGGTAGGGTTGTTTTATTTGTTTATTTATTTATTTATTTATTTATAGAATAATTGCATTTTGTAGTTTTAGATTGTAATGGGAATGGTCACTAAACTGATGCTCATAGATACAGCATTGTATATGGATTAAAACAGCATTTTTTTGTATTAAATGTTTTTAATATTCTATTAAAGTGATCAACTTTTTTCTTTCTGTACGTTGCAGAATCCTGTTTTTAAGTAAAATCACTTATTTCCACTAATAATATTTTTGTTTATATTTGCCATATACCATAATAGTTACCAACTCATAGTTTTAGAATGATTTCTGATGGATCATGTTATACTGAGTACTAAAGTAATGACTGCTAAACATTTAAGTAGTCATCAGAGGAATGAACTCTATGCTAAAATGTATACAAATAGCAAATTGTAATATTACAATTAAACGGGTGGTATCATATTTTAAACTTTAGTTGATGTGTAATGTAGATGTGTGAACATAAACAACATCTCTGAATGTAATACGCTCAAAGCTCAATGCAAAGAGCTTTTACAGAGTTACCTTAGCAAAGCCTACAGCAAACGAATTTTGGGGACCACAAAAAAGTACATCCGGGTTAGTGAGATCACAAATGATTCTGATTACATGCATTTACCACACGCATACACCCCGTGCAGCAAAGGAGCTTGGCCAGAGGCGCTGTAATGTTATAGCACAGAAAGCTAAAATGCCGTCCAAACGCTGCTATTTACACAGAGCTTGTTCTGTTTCTGTATTTGGGCGTCACTGTATATTACAGACAAACAACCTAATTTGAGCATCAGAAAAAAATACAAATAAACATCAGTCCCGCACACATGTGGTTCTCGTGTTACATGCGTCTACAGACTGTTCACACACACACCAACATAAAATGGCGATTCTCTCTCAAAGGAGCCACACCCTATTTTCACACGTTACAAACACTTGTCAGATTTTATTTTAGAGAGCAGGCATGAGGTTCATCCTTTTCATTTTCTGTCTGATTAAGGCTCAAACAGGTACTGCTACCAGCTATTCTGACTGACACTATTTACACAGCAGAGCCAAAGCGTGTGCTTGTGGAGGCTTGACGCTTTTCTGGTGAGGTGGAGCCGATCCGCTAACCACAGCACATTATGTTAGCTGACAAATCAGAGCCTCTTTAGGGCAGGCCTTTTAGAGAAACTAGGAAATATGACATTCGGTTTCATGTTAGCAGAGTAGCTGCATATAATCAAAGATATATGAAAAAATAACGTGAAACTCAACCAAGCCTTAAAAATACATTCTGTACTACCCCTTTAAATATTACAATTACTTTAAATTGTAATATTATTTGACAATATCAACATTTTTACTACATGTGCTATGATCAGATAACTTCAGTAGAAAGAAGAAAAATCCTTAAAAACCACATTCTTATCTCATTGCAGTGATAGAAATTGACTTGTAGAATTTAAAGTCTTCAAATAAAATTAAAGACACATTTGGTAAGATGTTTTAAGGACTTCATATAGTATGCTCCCATCTGTTGATAACTGTCATGCTGTTGCTCTGCCAGATGGAAATCAATTTGAAGGAGCAGATTGTAGTGTTGGACGAAGCTCATAACATCGAGGACTGTGCCCGTGAGAGTGCCAGTTTCACCCTAAACCAAGCTCAGCTGTTGCTGGCACGTGATGAGATCGATGGAATGGTGACACACAACATTCGGCGTGATCAACACAGGCCTCTGTTGGCCTTCTGTTGCAGCCTCGTCAAGTATGAACACTTTTTTCCTTCTGTGTTTTACATTGTATGCAGTGGGGCATTTATAATGGGATTCATCATTAATATTTCACAGATCAGCTTTCTAAGAATCCATGCCAATCTGAAATTAGTGTTTATTAGGGATTAACTATTTTACTGTATAAATGACATGTGGTTAATGAAATAAGCTGAATGTCTTGATAATAATTAATATGACATAAATCCTAGTTTAATGAGTGTTTTTTTTAACTCATTTCAAATCTGACCAAGGTGTTTTTATAAGGCTTCTTTTATGTCATAACAGTTAGCACGTGGATATTTCTTAAAATAATTACTTACTTAGAATTAAATAACAAGCATATTTTATTGATCTGTACTGTTTTTATTTTAAACAGACAAAGATTTTATTTAGAGGTCTGTTAATGAATGTACTTAAACTGTATTTTAGAAATGTGGTCCAGTGTTAAAGGCATAGTTCACCCACAAATGTTCTGACTTTTTTTCTTACCCTCAGGTAGTTTCAAACGTTTACAACTTTGTCTTCTGTTATACACAAAAGAAGATATTTTGAAGAATGCTGAAAACCTGTAACCATTGACTTTTATAGTAGGAAAATGAGTACTATGGAGGTGAATGGTTTCCAACTTTCTTCAAAATATCTTGTAGTCACAAATAAAGATTGAGTAAATGATGACAGAATCTCTTTAATATCTTTTTTTATAACCTTTTGTATTTTTAAATTAACAAAAATATATATTTTGTTAATTGGTGTTAAAAAGTGAATGGATATATTAGGGATGTAATGGATCACAGTTGGTCCGTGATCCATAGGGATCTCAACCCACAGTTATGAATGCACGTGACACGCGGATTAATTAGGGGTTCAAGCACGTAGTCCTGAAACTCTATTGTATTTGCTAGGATTTTAATAACTTTGTTTTGAATTCGTAGGTTAATCCAACATTTATAACAATTGCAGAGAGATCGCCGTCCCGTGTCATTCAAATCACGTGTATGAAAGCATTTTGGCTTCCCTGTAAAATATAATGGTGACGGAAAAAGTTGTAGTGAGACATAAATGCTTTCTTAGGCTTTTAATTAAAGGTGTTTTCTGTCACTGTTTGTTTAGCCTGCATTAATGCATTCAGTGTAAAGCTGCACAATTAAACATTAAATGATTGGGATCTCAATTCAAACCCACGCAACATGAATGATAAATGATAATGATTTTCATATAGTTATTAATCCTTCAAAGCACTGCATTAAAATCTGCATTTGGTCGAGAGGGATCTGGTTTTTACACTTTTTCAGTTAGTTACAAACAATTAAATAACACAGAAGTACTGGGAGAACAGCTTATAGTTCAGATATAAACACTGATAATTATGGTAAAGATTAAAAAATGTAAGGGAACTTGACGCTGGTGATTTTTGTAGTAATTACATTGTGTAACCAATGGGAGGCGGCAAACAACCATCAAAATTATGTCATTGAATAGGTTTTCAAAAATGATACACTTATAATGAAACATGACATTTTATGTGTGAATTGTTGAATCAATAATTGAAAGTAAATATGATCTGTTGTACAAGAGGTTAGATTTCTATATTTAGCATTATCAGCAACAGTAGCAAAGATCATTTTTTGTATTGAATATTTTCCTTTTTTTCAGCAGGTTCTTTCCTGATTTTTATTTTTATTAAAATTGCAGGTTCTAAGTTCTGTTTGTTAAAACCAATGGGTTTTGCAGTAATATTTTTGTATAAATGAAAAGCAAATGACATTGTCTTCTCCCTTTTTTGCTGATCCAAAAAATGGTCCGATCCGTGATACAAAAACCATAGTGTGATCCAAACTGTGAGAATTGCAATTCATTACACCACTAGAATATATGAATGACAAAATAAATAAATACATAAAAATGTGGCTAAATAATTCAAATATTGCTCTTTAAAAGACTTGAATGAGATCAGTTATGTGTTTGTGTCCATTATTTAATGTAGTTGGGTGCAGGAAAGCTGTGGTGGCTTACAGGAGCGTGAATATGAGTCTTCCTGTAAGGTGTGGACGGGTGCGGAGGTTCTTGGCATCTTCCGTGGCCTTGGCATCACAGCAGACACCTTCCCTTTGCTGCAGGTATTCTTCTTCCGTGTATCTTCCTTTCCTTTGACCAGAAGAGTATACTAACAGTCTGCCCCCTTTTTTGTTATCTTATTTGTGTCTGCTTTGTTTAGAAAAACCTGGCAGCGGTGCTGGAGAAGGAGGAGCGAATCGGGCTAGTGAACGGGAGAGAAGAGACTGTGCAGGTTCCCACCATCAGCTCCAGCACTCAGTCAATGCTCAAAAGCCTCTTTATGGTGCTGGAATTTCTTTTCAGACAAAATTGCAGGTCATTATCACAAACTACCCATCATTCTTCTTACCTTACTATCTCTAAAAAGGTTTTTGGCAGTGATTTTTAAAGACTCCTTGAAATGGGAATGGAAGTTTTATGGCTTCTAGTCCACCTTTATGGCGTTATGCTAGTGGACTTCTAAAAGTTTAAAAAAGGTTTAAGTGTTCAGTATACAGGGGAACCACAAATTCTAAATAAGCTGCAAGAAGGAAAATCATTGATTTAGTTATAATAATAACAATAGTTGATGTGTTGATTTCTGAGAAATTGAGCTTTGATCATGAATCATCTGAGAAAAAACTTCTAATGTAACTTCATGTAAAATGCATATATTTCAGGGTGTCCGGGTTTTAAAAAGTATTAAAAATTGATAAATTAATTATGAGAAAATTAAGGCCCTTAAAAGTTATTAAAAAGTCTTAATTGTGTTTTTTACGAGGTATTAAATTTTGTTCAAGCATTGTCTAAAGTGTTTGACTCCAAAAAAGCATAAATATATTTATTTTCCTCCTAATATTAACAATGGTGAGCTCAATCCATGCAATTGGTTCAGGCCGGGGCATCCGGCCAAGCTCCTTTGTCCGGGTGATGTCATGTAATTTGCGACAAACGCGGGAAGGTGATGTGATGATTTCCACATGTAGCGAAACCATAGAGTGAAACAGATGACAAAATGGGAAAATGTAAGCTTGCGTACTCCTGGTTGGAGAAAGACGAGTTTAAACAGTGGCTGAAGCCAAAACAACCGCGTAATTTATTCTTTCAAGCTTTCTTTCTTTTGAGCTTATCTGAGTTCTATTGCATGGTTGTGCTCCATTGATTTATTTAACTATAACTGTTTATTAACAACTGTTTATTAGATTAAAGGTTTGATACTGATTAGAACTTGAAGTGGCGATGAGGTCTTAACATATTCTGAGATGGTCTTAAAAAGGTTTTGAAATTACCATTAGGATTTCTACATATACCCTGTATTTGCACTTGAAATGACGAATGAAATACTTAGGAACAACTATACTTTTTGCTGAGAGATGCTGTAAAAATAACTTCCATATTCTAGTTGGCTTTTTGTCAAATTCATTTGAACAATATGGAGATCTGTTGAAGAAAACCATGACATTGTTTTCCCATCAATTTGTTACTTTTTTGTGACGTATTACTATACTTGGTCTCAAAATATTCAGTTGAAATTGATCTGAAAATTGACTGTATTTACATATCAATGTTAAATGATTGAATCAGTAAGTGTTTAAAGGAATAGTTTGAAATAATCAATGAAAAACAAAGATATTAGTAAGGTTGTTAAAGATAAAAATCTGTCTTTATTTCATACTTGGAAAATGCAGGATGATAAAGGTTAGTAATCTAATGTCACAGTCCTCCAGAATCAGTTATTGGCGCTTCATTCCACTGTGGCAACTCCTGTGAAAAAAAGGGACTAAGCCGAAGGACTGTGAGTGGATGAGTAAATGCTAATAAGTTAATATTTCCAGCAAAAAACAAATGTATATTGCATAATTGATGCATAACCCAGCTCTTGTGTAATACATAAAAGCCATGTGTTTTCAGTGTACAGTGCATCTTGATGAAGACACCTTCTTCTGCATGCTCTAGTAAGCCACCTAATGTCTCAGAATCCTGTAAATCAACATTCATGTGTTGTTGTTTTTTTTTTTTTCCCTGTACAGGTTTGCAGATGATTACCGTGTGGCCCTCCAGCAGAGCTACATGTGGACCACCCAGCAGGACCTGCCAGACGCTCAGGGCTTTTTTGCACGACCCCATCGTCGCCGACAAAGCAACCGCACCAAAACACTAGTGCACACACTGAGCTTTTGGTGCCTCAACCCTGCTGTGGTGAGAGAAACTGTTGTAGCTCTTTTAAAACCTCATTTTAACATTGTCACTGTGAGAATGGATTGGAAGCTTGTTGTGATTGGTAACGCGTGCCATTGCAGGCATTTTCAGATCTGAGCAGTACAGTGCGGAGTATCGTGCTGACTTCAGGAACCCTCTCTCCTATGGGCTCCTTTTCCTCAGAACTGGGCATCAAATTCTCCATTCAGCTGGAGGCCAATCATGTCATCAACAAGTCACAGGTCAGAGACTTCTACACGTTGAACTACAGAATGATCTTATTTGTAGAACTTTAATATCAACTGTTTGTTAAGTTTTGAAATATTTTTAAGTCTCTTCAGATTTTTTTTATGTTAATAAAGTAGATAGAGTATATATTAATAAATGCATGAATTAATAAATGCATTCATTTGTTAAAAATACAGTAAATATTGTGAATATTGTAACTAAAAAAACATTGAAAACTGTAAGGTTGTGAAATATTATTGCAGTTTTTAAATTAATATTTTTTAATTGTATATGTATAAACCAAAATGGTTAAGTGTTCTTCAATGAAGAACATTATTTAAAAAAAACACATTGTTTTATTCTTTACATTGACTTAATTTGTCTTCACTAAAAGATACTATTCTTTAAAAAAAATAATGTTAATGACTCCAACATTTGAACAGTAGATTCAATTGTTAAATTCTGTCTTCTATAATATTTGTGTCTATGTCACAGGTCTGGGTTGGTACTATTGGTGCAGGGCCTCAGGGTCGTAAACTTTGCGCCACATTTCAGCATGCTGAGACATTTGCCTTCCAGGATGAAGTAGGAGCCCTGCTGTTGAAAGTGTGCCATACAGTGAGTCGAGGGGTCCTTTGCTTCCTGCCATCTTACAAGGTACACACAAGTCAAGTTGCACTTTATTTTCATTCCTTTACATGTGTGGATATATACTGGAGCGAAATGTTGTGTCTCGCGGGACCACATAAATAATACTATATAAATACAAATCCATATGGTACATAAATAAACATAATCATAAATGTTAAAACAACACTGGAGCTGTATTATACCTATATATATTAGCACTGGAGCCATATTATACCTATATTTGAGCTATATTAAACCTATACATAACTAACACAATTTTTTATGTTACAACCTTATTCCAAAATTGATTAAATTCATTTATTTCCTCAAAATTCTCCACACAATACCCCATAATGACAATGTGAAAAAAGATTTTTTTAAATTGTTGCAAATTTATTAAAAATAAAAAAGCTGAAAAATAACATGTTCATAAGTATTCACAGCCTTTCATTCTTGAGATGTTTCAGCAGCTTAATTGGAGCACGCCTGTGGTAAATTCAGTTTATTGGACATGATTTGAAAAGGCATTCACCTGTCTATAAGGTCCCAGGGTTGACAGTGCATGTCAAAGCACAAACCAAGCATGAAGACAAAGAAATTGTCTGTAGACCTCCGAGACAGGATTGTCTCGAGGCACAAGGCTGGGGAAGGTTACAGAAACATTTCTGCTGCTCTGAAAGTTCCAATGAGCACAGTGGCCTCCATCATCCGTAAGTGGAAGATGTTTGGAACCACCAGGACTCTTTCTAGAGCTGGCTGACCATCGAAGCTGAATGATCGGGGGAAAAGAGCCTTAGTCAGGGAGGTGATCAATAACCTGATGGACACTCTGCCTCAACTCCAGCGTTCTTCTGTGGAGAACCTTACAGAAGGACCACCATCTGTGCAGCAATTTGCCAATCTGGCCTGTATGGTAGAGTGGCCAGAGGGAAGACACTCCCCGCCTGGAATTTGACAAAAGGCATCTGAAGGACTCTCAGACCATAAGAAACAAAATTCTCTGGTCCGATGAGACTAAAATTGAACTCTTTGGAGTGAATACCAGGCGTTACATTTGGAGAAAACCAGGCACCGCTCATCACCAGGCTAATACCATCCCTACAGTGAAGCATGGTGGTTTTTCAGCAGCAGGAACTGGATGACTAGTCAGGAAGGAGGGAAAGATGAATGCAGCAATGTACAGCGACATCCTGAATGAACACCTGCTTCAGAGTGCTCTTGACCTCAGACTGGGGCGATGGTTCATCTTCCAGCAGGACAATGACCCAAAGCACACCGCCAAAATATCAATGGAGTGGCTTCCAGCCAGAGCCCAGACCGAAATCCTATTAAACATGTGGAGAGATCTGGAAATGGCTGTACACTATCACTTCTCATCCAACCTGATAGAGCTTGAGAGGTACTGCAAAGAGGAATGGGCAAAAATTCCCAAAGACAGGTGTGCCAAGCTTGTGGCATCATATTCAAAAAGATTTGAGGCTGTAATTGCTGCCAAAAGTGCATCAACAAAGTATTGAGCAAAGGCTGTGAATACTTATGTACATGTGATTTTTTTTTTTTTTTTTTTTTTTTTAGGTATTTCATTTTTTATAAATTTGCAACAATTTAAAAAAAATCTTTTTTTCACATTGTCATTATGGGGTATTGTGTGGAGAATTTTCAGGAAATAAATTAATTTAATCCATTTTGGAATAAGGCTGACATAAAAAAGTGGAAAAAGTGAAGCGCTATGAATACTTTCCAGATGCTATGTATATATATATATATATATATATATGTGTGTATGTGTGTGTGTGTGTGTGTGTGTGTGTGTGTATATATATATATATATAATCAGTATACAATCAGTATTCTCTGCAATCAATCGCACTGGCATCACTAAGCATCACTGTTGTTTATACAGCACCATTAGTGCTAACGATAGGAATGATAATAAGGCTATAAAATGTGAACTGAGGCAATACAATAGATATTCTTTTTCCACTCAGATCAATATATTGCTACTCTACACTAGAAAGTATACATATCGAGTTAACCATTTAGTCTGTATTCTTGGATTGTAAAGAGTTCAAACAAACAAGGGATTCTGAACAATGGGTTTTACTGAACAATGGGTTTTAGGTGAATGTGTCAGTTTGATACTGCAGCTCTACATATCTGCCACTGGGAGGCCTTAGAGACCACAGCTTTCCATTTCTGAAAACATGCTGATGTTTCCTTCAGAACCCCAATCAAAATATAATATGTGTGCTGTGTAAGACTGTGGTTGCTGTCTCACATCCCGGATCTACAAAGCCATAACGCAAGAACTCGCTGTTTCAGAGTTCAATAACAGTGGTCAGACGATGACCATATCCGCTAATACATAGCTTTAATGTATTATAGATAATGAACAAAACCTTTGAGTGCTGCCTTACGGTTTTTCTGTATCCCTTTTCAGGTAACAGGCTCAATTATTAAAAGCCATTGAAAAATACTTTGTTCCTCATTGTCCGTTACGTTTAGCGTATGAATAATTCAACTCTATTCAAGTTGCCTGTCATCCCTCAGAGAGGATGATTAACTTTCTCAGATGTCTCAGATGTGCATGTTCATCTTGTGTGAACGTGTTCTCTGTCTATGCTTCCTATATAATTCATATTTCAGTGTATTTAGCCTGCAATGAATGTAGTGTGCAGCCCCAACTTTAACCCTAGAATCAGTTTCTCCATATATTGACCACATAAAATTCCCTGTTGGATATCGTGTTCATGTATGAACGTTCCATGTGGATTAATATTTAATCTGAAAATTGAGCAGTTTAGGGACCCGCTGGAGACTCTGGATGTTCTGGAGCCTGAGTGTCCCGTCCAGACACCCCTTAACACTCTTGTTTGATCCGTATATCTCCAGTGTGTGTGTGTGCGCACTGGCTATTTGTGCCTGCAGTATGACGCCAATTGTGTCACACTGCTCTCAAGATCCCAACACTATCAGTGTGTATGTTTACATGGACACCAGTATTCTAATCATCTACTTTATTCTGAATAACACAATAATGTGTTTAAGAGGAATTGCTTTTGGAATATTGCTTTTCATGTTCCTCATTTACAGTTGAAGTCAGAATTATTAGCCCCCCTGTTTATTTTTTCTCCAATTTCTGTTTAAAGGAGAGAAGATTTTTGCAACACTTTTTTAAACATAATAGTTTTAGTAACTCATTTCTAATAACTGATTTATTTTATCTTTGCCATGATGACAGTAAATAATATTTGACTAGATATTTTTCAAGACACTAATATACAGCTTAAAGCGACATTTAAAGGCTTAACTAGGTCAATTAGATTAACTAGACAGGTTAGGGTAATTAGGCAAGTTATTGTATAACGATGCTTTGTTCTGTAAATTATTGAAAAAATATATAGCTTAAAGGGGCTAATAATTTTGACCCTAAAATGGTTTTTTTTTAATTAAAAACTGCTTTTATTCTAGCTGAAAAAATTTGGGAAATATTTAAAAAATATTAATTCAAAGGGGGGCTAATTATTCTGACTTTAACTGTATATGTCATAATACATGAATCAAAAAATATTCAGTTTTATTTGTAATTATTTGGCGAAAGCTTCAAGTGCAATTAATTATTTTCCATTGTATACATGGAAACACATGCCACTATATAAAGTCTTGAGTAACGGGCCTCCTCTGCTCTTTCTTTTGGCTACAAATCATTCATGACCCTGCACCAAACTGTGAGGTACTGGATGAGAGTTTGAAGTAAAGACTGCTGGGAGAAAATTGTTTTAATGAAATTTGGTGACACCAAATGGAAAGAAAACATGAAGAGCCATCGTAAAATTGCATTTTTAGCTTTTGTTTTCTGTTGAACTGTTGACCACTGTCATGCAAATAACAAATGGCAATCTGCACATAAGAAATAAACTCAATGAAATAAACCCCAATATTGGAAAAAGAAATCTTTATAAACTTTCCAAGTGGTGCAGCCAGAGTGATTATACCGGCAGTCGAATCGGTCACTCTAGGATGACACAAGTTTTTAAAACTAGGAGAAAATCTTCCCATGTGTTCCTTGTAAATGCATCTTATTTATGAATAATGTTTGCTTTAGTTATGAGTTTTGTTTTATCCAGTTCATTCTTTTGAAGAGAACATTGTTTAAAAACTGCTTATCTAACTGCAATATACATTTCTCACCTCGAAAATAGCCATAGAAGCTGGCGTGGCATTTAAACAAACAAACATGTGTGGATCCTCTTCCTTGTGTCCACTTTGACAATGTGATTACAATACTATGGTTTATGAAGTCATTTACACGGAGTATGGTTTGATTGATATGGTTTGATTGTACTTTTGTACAATTATTTAAACAAAATACATTTCATCATGGTCGAAATGGAGCGGGATGAAGCACAATCTTATTATTTTCCCCACCCCATTACCACACACATCATTCATCTATTACTTCTACTACACTCTTCTTTTACTTATCTCTTCTTTTTACTTGAGACATACATGAAATTCACATGAGATATATTTTATCCTTTTGACATCTTTTACATATTCATTCATTTTTTTCATTTATTCATTTTCTTTTCAGTTTAGTCACTTTAATAATCAGGGGTCGCCACAGCAGAATGAACCGCCAACAGAAATGGGAAGTAACGAAGTACAAATACTTCGTTACTGTACTTAAGTAGTTTTTTCTGGTATCAGTACTTTACTTCACTACTTATTTTTTTGACAACTTTTTACTTTTACTTCTTACATTTTTACACAAATATCTGTACTTTCTACTTCTTACATTTTTTAAGCCACGGTCGTTACTTTCGTTTTCATGTGTCAGGTGGCGCGATCTATATTATTTCTTGTCATTGCGCATATGAGCGCCTTTTTGATGCAGTCAGTCTATTTTTCCTCATTGCGCGCCTGCGTGCTGCAGTGCGCGGCTTCTTCAAGGCTATCGTGCACCGTACATGGCCTAGCCCTAGTTCATGAAGATTACTATGAGAAAGGCTAGGATTACTACGCAGTGACAGAGGGAGTCGGCGAATTTAACATGACTGATGCTGCCCTGTTTACACGGTAATAAGACACCTTTTGCTCGTTCAGATCAAAGGTAAACGAGACACATTCTAGTCAAAAACATGTTGTTTAAATGCTTAAGCCTTTTGTCCACTTCCGATCATACTGCACGGGCTTTCTCTGGTCTTTCAATCTAATACCGCGAAGGTAGTGCTTTTTGTAAAGATTAGTACATTTAGTACTAAAACAATCAAATACTTTATAAAAAATGTATGCATTGCGGTTTATTTCCTTTATTTGTGATGAGTTTATATTTCCTAATTTATGCTGTTTTTCAGTTTTTGGTTTTTTTTATTGACTATATGATTTTACATATATAGGCCTACTGTATATACTGTTGTCTTCAATTAATAATTTTTAACAAATATTTTACAACAACAAAGGTAACTATACTGGGCAATTTATGTGTATGTTTATGTGTATTATGTTTATTATTTGTATGTGTATGTGTATGTATATTTCTTTTTTATACATTTTCTGTATTTTTACAATCACCTTTATTAATCATTATATTCCTTTAATAATATATATATTTAAACAACTTTAAATGGACTAATATCCTGACTGAATATGACTTTTGCTGGATTAAGATCATCAACAATATCTGTTTACATGTTAGGTTCTCAGAATTTCCTCTCAGGAAGTGGTTTTGCGTCTTCCAACGTGTCTCGGTTGGACCCCTGTTAACCATATTGGCCCATGCTTTCTGGCATGACCTCATGTCAAGACAGGCGAAACAGCTGGAAGGGCCTGCTTATTAAATGTGGGCTAGGAAAGGTGAAAAGATCTTGTGGAAATGCAGGATGCTTTTAAAGCAGATTAAGATAAGGGCCATTAGAACTGACGTCGCCAAGCTGTCTGTGTGAAGATGCATCTTAGCTGGCGCCTGGCATTTGAGGTGGGTGGAGAGGAGGGGCTGGTGGATGTGTCTGAACAACTTGCATCCTCTCAAAGTCAAAGTGCTCTGCAGGGGGTCTGAATGCAGCCTATGAGCCCCCAAGGCCTCTGCTCATACTCTCTGCGGTATCTTGGGCATAGCCATAAATGCTGTCTCAACAGCATCAGTTAACATACTGTATCACATGTGATCTACTATACATTATATATATATATATATATATATATATATATATATATATATATATATTTCTATATGTGTATATATATATATATATATATATATATATATATGTGTATATATATATATATATATATGTGTATATATATATATATATGTATATATATGTATAGTAGATCACATATATATATATATATATGTATAGTAGATCACATATATATATATATATATATATATATATATATAAAGAAAATTTTAAATGTATATTTGTAACATTTATATCAATGTTTAAATTTTTCTTCTTTGTATTTAGCTATTTTAGTTTTGTTTAAATAATTTCACTATTTGTTATTTTGTGTATTTTATTAATTTATAAGGTGCAATGATACATTAATAACAAACAAAAAAAAACATTGCATTATACATTTTAATAATTAAATATTTTTCATTTTATAGGTAAATTCAATCATTCACTTCGAACCAAATCTTTAGGGGCTCATGAGAAATACTGCAGACTGAAATGTTAACGTGCATCCCTGTAAATGTAAAACGAAGCAAATACAAAGCAAAAGCCATATTATCAGCCAGCCGTGCTGATTCTCATTTCAGTTAATTTTCCTTCGGCTTAGTCTCCAGCACTGGGAAACACCCATACACTCATACAGCTATAGTTTAGCTTATTCAATTCACCTGTACCGCATGTCTTTGGACTGTGGGGAAACCGGAGCACCCGGAGGAAACCCACGCGAACATGGGGAGAACATGCAAACTCCACACAGAAATGCCAACTGACAGCCGGGGCTCGAACCAGCGACCTTCTTGCTGTGAGGTGACAGTTTTAACCACTGAGCCACCGTGCCACCCCATGCTAATTCTCATTTTTGCCAATAATAACAAGGGCTAAATATGAAAAATTTAATCACACATAAATATTGCTTGAAAAATGTACCCTCAAAATAACATGTAAAATTATGTTTGTTGAAGATTGAACAGATAATACAAAAACAGATTTGTTATCATTTTTATTGGAAATAATCCTATCAATTAGGCCAGGGGTTCTGAATCTTCTTTTCTTTGTACCTTCTTCTACAGCCAGTTTTCCAA
This sequence comes from Danio kyathit, assembly GCA_903798195.1. NCBI lineage: Eukaryota > Metazoa > Chordata > Actinopteri > Cypriniformes > Danionidae > Danio > Danio kyathit. The sequence goes on along the minus strand of LR812533.1, from coordinate 32,679,643 downwards.
TGTCCCCCCTATGCCTGACATTTCCTCGAAGAAAAGTTTATTTTTAAAACTTGTATATTAGCCAAAACATTGGTTTTGCATTCAGCTATTACTCTTCTGCTGCATGTTATAAAAAAAAATAAATTTAAACAATCACCAGGGACAAAAGAGAGATTTTTTTTCTCCAGCTTTTTACTGGACTATCTGGAATATCGACTATTTTTTTATAAAAAAAAAAAAAAAAGAAACAGAAATGTAAAATACAATAAATACGTTCTGAATCTCTTCAAACACATCAACCTGAAATAATCTTATCACTTACTGTAACAGTTTTTCCTCTGGATTGCATCTGATGCTCATATATGCATAAACGCCACTGAGGCTCACAAGACCCTCTTCTATCGTTGAGTGTCCATTATAAAACACTTACAGGACATTAATTTGGACAACTGTTCAAATATAATGAATTGTTCACGCAAAAATACATAGTAAGCACTCGGTTGGTGAATCAATAACGTGACTTACAGGAATTGTGTGAGCTGATTTTTATTTATTACTCTAATCATCTGTGACGTTTTGCTTTATGCAACTGAGAGATGTAGGCCTGGTTGGCGTGCACTGCTTGGGTGTTTTGATGCACATTTAAAGAGTTAGTTCACTCAAAAAGGAAAATTGTGTTATTAATTACTCATCCCATGTATTCCAAACCCCTAAGCACAAATATTTGAGGTGAAATCTAAGAGCTCCCTCATTTGCCATTGACAACAACAGTCCCAACTCCAGAAAAACATGATCAAAATAGACTATATGCTTTCAGTGGTTCAAATGGAATAATTTCAAGCTGCAAAAATACTTTTGCGCTTGCATAAAACAAAAATAACAACTTATTTAACAGTGTCTTCTCAGTGTCAGTATATTGAGCATGTTCATGAGCACTGTGCAGTGACATACCTGTGACTTCTTCTGTTTAAAACAAAGCATAGGAGCATTTGGACTAATATGTCAGAGGTGCACCCAAGCACGGCACATAAACAAATGTCAAATTATTTAAGTTTTATGTGCGTAATTTTTTGGGTTTTTTTTATTTATAGCTTCATAATATTCTGATTAAACCAGTGAAGGCATATGGTCTGTTTTGAGGATGTCTGGACTGTTGCTGTCTATGGAGGATGAGAGACCTCTCAGATTTCACCTAAAATATCCTGTGAAGGTTCCAATGAAGGTCTCTCTCAGTGGTTTGGGATTACATGAAGGTGTGAAATCATCAATAACATAACTTTCAGTTTTAGGTGCACTAAAACACCCCTTTCCCTTGGCTCTTGAAACAGAGTGTGAAAGGGAAGGGCTTCAAATAAACCCCTATGAAATTGGACACCACTACAACACCCGTACACGTCATCATATGTCATTGCGATCACTTACTTCATATGAGATCGAAAATAGTGACTGCTGTAATTATTCCAGTTGCAATATTTTTTTGTATTTATCTTCAGGAAATCACTGAAGGCAGATGTCATGTTATTATAACGATATAATGTGGCAATAAGCTTGTAACTGTATTGTGTATGTACACTGTGGCCATATTCATATGTAAACACAAGAAAACAACCGTAACGTTATACAAGACACTGTAAAAAGGTCATTGCCAGCCACTAGACTTTTCCGACAGGCTATTTGAGTGTCATCGAGTGACAGATGTAAAAATATGTTGTGGGACTACTATACAGGAGTTCATTATTCTCGATTATAGATAGCGAAATTTAGCTGTGTTTTTTTAATAACTGTTATTAAAAACCATGACCGTAAATGCAGTTATGAATGTATTAAAACATATACTTGTTTGTTGTAAAAATTCTTAATAATACCAAAAATACTAATTTGTGCATCTCCTGACTTGCGTATGCATTCATGTTGCTGTTGTAGATGATTTTGAGTGTCGCCCTGGAAAATCTCTGTTTCAAGGACTATCTAGCCCTTCCCCTTAGCCCTGTGCCTTCAAGCTAAAGAGAACTGGGACAACCCTACCCTTTTACATGAATGCGCAAAACGAGGGGTAGGGGTAAGGAGAAGGGCTAAGGGGTAGAATTGGGATTGGGCCTAAGTCTGTATACAGTGGAATGAGGCTTGTTGTAGAAATCAAAACCGAAGAAATCAGTCATAGAGCATAAGAGGCCATGCTTTGATCATTTTAATTTAAAAATGAAAATCAAACAATTATAGGATAATATTTAAATTAATTTAAATCTATCGCACAGCCCACCTGGAAGATCACTGAGCCCCTGTTGGACTATATACTCTACAATTCTCTTTCTTTAAGCTGTCCATTAGTGAGGCAACCCCTTATTCCAGTTATAGCTCTAGATAACAGCAGATCCATACTTCAACAGATCTTGTTTGTTATCTGTGATGTTCAGTTTTCACTGTTAGCCTCACACTAATGGCCTGCTGCACGTCAGCACTGAGGAGTGTGGCTGCTTGCAGGCAGGTGGCAGAGGCGCCACTCCGCTTCGTCCTTGGCGTGATCGTCACTGTGATATTTGACGGCTGAATTATTTAAAACAGCTACACGTTTTCTCCTGCCACCACCAGGGCCCTATGTTTCATTTATGCCACCTTACAACCAAGTTTGTCCATTATTCAGAGGCCTTTTGCGAAGAAAAAAAGCAGCAATGTGTTGCCACATGACAGAATGGCGTCAATGTTGAAGGAAACTAGATAAAGAGTAGTGTAGGTGGCAAAGGAAATGAGAGCGAAAGAGACTCGCAGCACCACCTCACCACTGTGTCCCCTCTGAGAACTGCATCCGGTTGACTTAATCTAGCATGGTGACACAAGCTGAGTGATGCATATATTTAGTCGACTAACCACAATGAATTATTCACCTTTTGTTGTGCCTGTGCACTTGGTCGCTAGATATTCTTCACTTCACTCCGTTTTATCAACAGCTCCTCTGGAAGTGTGCAGACGTCTCTAAATGTGAGACAACCTTTTCTATTTATTTACAAAAAATAAATAAACAAGGCACCTACATGTACACAAAAAGTAAACCCTTAGAAATTGAAACGATGAATGTAGAAAATGTGGTTGCACTGTTCTTTTAAGCCCCGTTTACATTAATACACTTTTCGATCCACGTCCACACTGGCGTTTCTGAACAACTCTGCGTCCATACTACACCACTGTAAACGCACATCACGTGACCACACACACTCTCTGGCATGCACTGCAGCGAGCTTTGAGCACATCAGCCCATATAAGAGCTGTGCGCGTCTGATTGTTAATCAAGGATCTACCGCTGGATCTAATCTCACTATATTCATCAATAGTAAGTATAGTGAGATAATCAATAGTGACTCATCTTGTTGTCTATACCTAACTACATATTCCCTGACTTTGGTCTTTTGAATGTATTACTTGTTCTCAGGTAACGTGTTTTGGCTGAGCGCAAAGATAAGACAGGTCAATATATTAATTAATGTAACCGCGTATACTAATTCTGCACATTTGACTGATTGCTTGCCTTTATTTCCTATATTGTATAAACTTATTGTACGTTATACTTTTGCCATTATTGATAATTAAAACTGATATTCAGCAAAAGACAGGGTATGTTTTGTATTTTTAATGAAAATGAAATGAGGCAGTTATGTTATAGGCTCCATTTTGTTATAAATATGCATACAGTGAAGATGACAGTCATATAAATAAGCAGCCACACGATGCCTCAACATTTATGGTGTCTGTTTATATCAAAGGTAATATCAAAATGAAAATAGGCAGTTCCTTATATCATGTTTTCATTTTATTGTTAAGAAAATGAAACAAAGTAGCCAAGGTGATGTGAATGAGGTTATAAAGTACACTGTTCCATTTGAAGATTTACCCGACGTGTCCTCGGGAGTTTGATTTCCATATCAAACATGCGAAGTCTGAACTTACAAGGAGAGGACGCAAGACTGAACTGTGTGTAGGCTTCTTTATATTGAGAAAAAAGCCCCAATCAGATAGGTGAATGTCTGCAGCCCCGCCTCCGTTTTCAGATATCTCCGTTTTCCCCCAATCACACTGAGACGGAGCAGCAGCGTTTTAGAATGAAAACAGCCTCTTCAATAGGGATGTGCACGATCATTCGATTAATCGAACGCATCAGCGACGATCGAGCATGAAAACGATGATCGATTGGCTCTAAAATTAAATTACTTTAAATCTTTCTGATTGGTTATGCTGGTATTTGGGCGGTAGTTTGATATTTGAATGGTTATGGCTGCAGGGAGTTGCGGTCCAGAGAGACCTGAGCGCAGATGGAGTATATGGGGTCACACACCATAAAGCGCCGCGCCACGCAGCGCATTTCAGAATTCTAAACGTAGGTTTCAGGGTACACAGCGGTGCCCAGCCACGACTCAGGACATTTCATATTTCTGCCGCGCCACAGAGCGCCATCTGAATAGTTTCATTTTAAATACCATGCGAATGTGCGCGTCTGGTGTGTGATGCTTTCAGCTGTCATGTGCGCGCCGTGTCAGACAATCTTTTCGGCGAGGACTAGCCTATGGCACGAGTGATGATGTTTCACCGGATGACACCAAAATCGAAAGCTACTTCATAGAGCCTTGCATCTCTCTAAACCCGGATCCTTTATTGTGGTGCAAGTAAATGAGTCTCGATCTGCAAGGCTAAGCACCTTTGCCCAGTGGTACCTGGCTGTTCCTGCAACTTCTCTGCCTTCTGAGCGCCTTTTTTCCACCGCCGTCTAATTGAAAATAAACTTCGCACTCGGCTTTCATCGGAGCATGTAGACCGACTGATCTTTTTGAAAAAAACATGTAGTCCTTCCTTGTGTTAAGTTTTATTAGTCATGCATTATAAAATATTCAGGCTGTTTTTGTTTTAAGTTTAAGCAGCATAGTTAAATTAGTCCGGCTTTATTTTATTTACCTCCACTGACTGATCACTTTGAAAGAAATGTTATTTTACCCATTCTTTAAGTTTTATAGATGTGGTAAAAAAATATTCAGGCTATTTTTATTTTAAGTTTACGCAGCCAAATTATGCTAGCTTCTAATTTTAGTTAGGCTATGTGCTAGAGATGCGCGGATCAGCTGAAATGTCACCCGAATCTGCTCCTTCATTCTAATCATTCGCTCGCCACGCGCCCACACATTTTATTTTATTTTATATTTGGATATATATATCCACTCCCGAGCCCGCACCCGATCGACACTTTAATAATTCTAATTCTTTGTTTTAAGCATGATGATAGGTTACTGTGGATCGTTCGTTATTAACAGCAGATTCAGCTTTTACATATGGAAAAAGATAACAAAAACGGTGTCACTTCAGCCTAAACAGCAGCTTTTATGTTATGTTTATAGGCTATGTTATGTTTACTTGGTCTTTTTCTTTGCACTGTGCTTGGGCGTCTCATCTTCACATTCTGCGAAGTCCACTCTCTGTTGTTTGCTGGTCAACTGCTATGACCCACCCGCAATTAATCATAATGTATTTTTTATTACCCGACCCGCGGATTATCTGCAGCGCCCGCGGATATCCTATACCGCCATCCGCGCATCACTGTGCTTCTTAACAGCCGTTTGGTTAAGTTTTGGTGAAACTTTATTTTTGCAAACCTTTTACAAAAAAAAAAAAAACCTTTTTGATCCACATCTGTTGTGATGCTGCTGAAGTAAAATATTGTTTTGGTAAAAATGTCAGTAGAATAAAATAACTGAAATGCAGAGTATCATATGTGTGTTTTTATTGTTGTTGTCAACAATATAGAAAAAGGTAGATTATAGTTTTAAAAACGGATCCAAAATATTTATAGTAATAATAAGACACATATTGAAGGGGATAATACTGTAAAATAACTTTGGTTTCTTTTTTTCTGCGCGGCTTCAGTTGGCGTTGTTTTAAAGCGCCCTGTAACGGGAGAACCGTATCCACTTTCTGGTTGGCATGTAGTTCAAGCTCGCATGCGTTTTGTGTAGATAAACACAATTTGTAATGTAATATTTTCATATTGTGTCTCTAGGCTTTATGATTAATTTTATTTACAATGCCTCATGTAGCTAGAAAACCTACATGCTTCACGTCAGTGGCGGTTCGAGAGGCACCCTGGGGGAACCACCTGCTTTTAGAAATGTACTTAGAAATAAAATTATTATTATTATTATTATTATTATTATTATTGTTGTACAATTATTATTCTAAATAAATAACAGAATCAATCCAAATGTAACTGGAAAAAATGTAGACACAGCTGGAGTGATAAGCTAAGAAGCTAAGATCGCAAAAAATCTTTTGCTTGAATATTAAAGTAAATTCTATAGAATACAAAGAATATATATTTATTGTAATTATCTGTAGTCTTAGACCCGACTCATGGCTGAGAATTAATGTTATTAAGTCTTACCTCCCTGATTCATCATCTCTGCTTTCTGCTTCATAGCCATATAGTCAAAAGAAGATCATCATCATATTATAACTTTAGTTTTGCCGACTTGCAAAGCTCGCTGCTCGCCGACACCTCTGCATTAAAGTTACTCCGGTTTCAGGGTACATAAGCGGCGTGTATTTTACCGGCATGCATGTAGCCTAAACAACCGGTAGGCATGCATGCATGCATCAGTTTGCTTTCACCACCTTTGTTTCGGTTGCACATAGACAATAACAAACTTGCACATGCAAAATACGCCAAATGTGAATGGCCTCTAACGTCTTTATTCTGGGATTACTACTTTAAATTAATACACTTGCATAAAGTAAATCGTAACTCAAAGCTTGTACTGGGGCTCGTTTTTTTCGCACCGTCTCCCCGTGCCACCCAGATGCCTCTATGGGCATCGACCATATTGCCCATGCCTAAATACGCCACTTGTTACACTTCTTTAAATGTTTACTGTGTTAACCAATATTGATGGTGATTTTTAATAACCCAACAGCGTTGATCTAATTGTTTTCTGAATCCTGTCATAGTTTTATCAACAACATTTTTAACAGGGCTTTATATATATATATATTTTATTATTGAATGTTATTTAATTGTCCCTATGAGGCACACACGCCCCGCCTCTTGATTAAGCCCCGCCCCTATGACGCACACACGCCCCGCCTCTTGATTAAGCCCCGCCCCGATTAATCGAGTACTCGTTTGTCAAACCTGTGGATTAATCGAAATGAAGAATGGTCAGAAATGCCCATCCCTACTCTTCAACGTTTCCAAAACGCTCCATTTTCGGCACTCAAAAACTTCAGCGTAGTTTGGATGGATGGCATAACCGTAGCAAAACTTATGTGTTTTAAAATAAAAACGTATTAGTGTAAACGGGGCCTTAGACTTATAATGTAATTAGAATGTTGACACCAAAAATGTGATTAAGGTGTAATCTAAGGTGTAATCAATGTTTCTTTCCTTTTTTGACATCAGAATACACAGTTTGAATTGGTTCAGTGAATTGTCGTCTTCAAAGTAAACGTTCACCGGTGTGGCTCACTGTTTGTGTAATAAAATGGACTCTTTTCACAAGACACATTTAACGGTCAAGTTTTTAATATTTCGATAAAAAAAAAAACATATGAACATTTATATGTATTAATGTATGTATAATATCATCTTTGCTTCAAATTACCAAACGGCTTATGCAAGGTGTTTCTAACACAGAGCCTGAGTGGGACAGTAATTTTGACATTGTTCTCTCTTCTGGCTGACGTTATCAGTAGAGGTGTGAGCCTAGACTGGTCTCACGGTTCGGTTACAATTATCATGCCGTCAATTCGGTTCAATTAAATATCTCGGTGCATTGATGATGCTCTTTATACACAATTTTATTCTTGTATTAAAATGTATACATATCTTTATTATTATTTGCAATACAATTTTGTTCTTTAATACAAGCAGTCAGATATATAAACTGTACCTTTAAATTTACCTGCTCAAAGAAAACACTTTTTAAATGTATCAAACAAAATTCAGTGACATGGACAGGACAACATGAGCATTTAAAGCAAACAAACAAATGTATATATTATCCTGCTTGCCTTTTGAGCATTGTCGAGTGAGTTCTTACACCCTCATGATTGGTCACATGATCAACAGAAAGGGCTGCGATTGGCTCTAACACTTTGGTACTTTTCACTGATGAGTGACACTGATAAACAGCAGCGGCGATCACAGCTGATCCATGATAGACGAGTTAAAGAGAAAACTCGCTCTGCAGACACGCTTATGTCTGGAACCACAAGTATCGCTGTAACAGCCGAAGAGGAGAGGAAATGTTACCTCATGACAGAAGGTCAAAACGGAAACGCAGAAATGTTTACAGCTTACAGTTTAAAGCTGAAAGAGTTTACAGCTTTCATTTTCTCCAGCAGTGAAATAGGGGCTTCTGCTGTAACTTTAGTGTCAGTAAAAGACAGTTAATTACTCGCGGTCGTCTCCTTGCCATAGTAAGTTACCGCCATATAGCGCATATGAGATAAATGACGTCAGTACGTACCGCTTAGGATCTATTACTGAATCGATACCGAATTGTTCACGGCTGCATCGCAGTGCACCAAAGAAACAATTAATTTTGACACCCCTAGTTATCAGTCTCACACACTTTTCTTTTTCTTTTTATGAAAGTCTTGATAAAACCATCATGGAGTTTTTCTTTTATTATTTTGGCAAATAGGAATGTAAAAAAAAAAAAAAAAATAGTTGTACTCTCCCACTTACTGCACCTACTCAACTATGACAACTCCTGCTATAAGATACCTGCAAATCATTTTTATTTCAAATTTTTCAATGCTTTGCAAAAGTTTGGATAGACAATTGTGTTTCTGTAAACTTCTGCAAAAATATATATGACTCCCTACCTTCATAGATGGATGCTGCTGTGATTTATGTAAAAAACATATTGCATATCTAACATCCTGTAATCGGAGATCAGTAACGGGAGCAATAGTGACCACATGCTAAAAACATTTATTCAAACTACTTTCTAATTATTATTTAGCATTACATTTGGTTTGTTATGCTAAACAGGCAGTGGTGTTGAAAAGGGTATTGATTTTGCTTTAGCCACAATATTACATGTGTCAAATAAAGCAGCCTTTTGATAGATTGGCTTCAATATTGACTCTTTTTAGACTAACAAGAAATTTTTTAATTCTGCAACCTACAGGTATTTTTATAGTACAGTGACCTCTTAGAAAATATTTTAGATTTGCACAAATAATGATATTGATACAACGTAAGTGGGTTGATTGGATATTTATATATATATATTTATATATTTATTTATTTTTCTGTTACTTGTTTATTTTGCTGTTAATACCTTATTTTAGGACTTTCTCAGGAAAAAATAGCAGAATGTTTTTGTGTTTAAAGACAGACAGAAATTCTATTGGGTGATTGAATAATATAGTAGGAATGCAAAATGTTTGACCATGTATGTGTATGCAGGACTAAATGAAAACAATATTGAAGTTTTGCTATTTGCTATTATTATGGTTAAGACAATATTACAGTAGATTGACTAAAGTTCATCTTAAAATGAAAATTGCTCCAAACCTGTTTGAGTTTCTTTCTTCTGCTAAACACATGAAATATTTTAAAAGAAACATGTAAACGTAAATTTGTTTTTTTACTATGGATTTTTTCCAGCTTTTTTTTTTTTTTTTTTTTTTTTCAAAATTTCTACTTCTACCTATATCTTCATGTGTTCAATTGAAGAAAGAAACTCACAAAGGTTTACAACCACTTGAAAGTGAGTAAATGGTAAGTAATAGGGCTTCTTGATTATGGAAAAAATCATAATCGCGATTATTTTGGTCATAATTGTAATCACGATTATTTAGAACAATTATCAGTTGAAGTCAAAATTATTTGCCCTCCAGTGAATTTATTTATTTTTATAAAATGTTTAACAGAGCAAGGAATTTTCACAGTATTCCTCTAATATATATATATATTTTTTTTTGGAGAAAGTCTTATTTGTTTGATTTGGGCTAGAATAAAAGCAGGTTTAAATATTTTGAAACCTATTTTAAGGTCAATATTATTAGCCCCTTTATGCAATATATACTGTATTTTTGGTTGTCTGCAGAAGAAACTACTGTTATACAGTGACTTGCCTTATTACCCTAATTAAGCCTGAATCTGAATACTAGTATCTTGAAAAATATCTAGTAAAATATTATTTACTGTCATCATAGCAAAGATAAAATCTCCTTAAATCTCCTTAAGTCTTAAATCCACTAAAATATTGTTGTAGGTCTTAAATCATTTTAAACAGGTCTTAATTTTCCTATGTCCATGTAAAGCTATACCTAATTGAGCCAACACCCGTCCAATCACTAACAATATATTTCAATAAAAGTTTGAAAAAACGTTTATTTGTTAACTCCATTTACTTATTAATATGGTTTAATTATCTTCCTTACAATAACATTTGTTTTTAATGTTTTTTTTTAAGGTTTTAACTTCGCAATTAAAACATCTTTAGCATTTAGCCTTGTGTAAGTCTGAAATTTCATTCATTATGGTCTTAAAAAGGTCTTAAAAAATCTTAAATCCACTAAAATATTGTGTTGTGGGTCTTAAATCATTTTAAACAGGTCTTAATTTTCCTATGTCCATGTAAAGCTATACCTAATTGAGCCAACACCCTTCCAATCACTAACATTATATTTCAATAAAAGTTTAAGAAACATTTATTTGTTAACTCCATTTACTTATTAATATGGTTTAATTATCTCTTACAATAACATTTGTTTTTAATGTGTGGTTTTTTTTTTGTGTTTGGTCATTAAAACATCTTTAGCATTTAGCCTTGTGTAAGTCTGAAATTTCATTCATTATAGTCTTAATAAGGTCTTATTAAGTCTTAAATTTGACTTGATAAAACCTGTAGAAACCCTGCAAATTTCTAACTGCTCTCATTTTTGTCGTATATTTTGTTTTGAAAGCGTGCATCACACATACAGTATCACTAAACATAATATTGCAATATTAAATTGTAGCAGTATTTTTGTAATTTACTAAATTATAGTAAAATAGTAAACTCATTTTCCAAAGCGATTGTGTGAGCCTAATTCACGTGTGCATTGTGGGTCTATTGCAGATGAAGCTATTCTGTCGCGGAGTTCTAAAGATGTGAGATTCTGGTCTGCTGTAAATGGGCCTTGAATAAGACATGAGTCTGGGTCACCGCTGTCGTGAACTCCCAGCCCTCGGGAACAGTGTGAGAGATGAGGTGTCAGAAGTAGAGCTTCACACACCTCATATACTCATACCGATGTTTAAAAGTAGCCTAGTGCTGTTGTCATGCCATTTTCAGAGACACTCTCACACTTTGCTGGAGTATTAACTTTGGAAATAATTGTATTATTCCTTTTAAAAGTTTTAAAATCTGACATTAATATGTGTTTTTCATTGCATAAACACAATGGAATGAGGATGTGAGGTTAAATGCCTTTTATCATTTGTCGGAGCTTGTTTGGTACTAGTGCATTCATGTCGTCTTTGAGCACACCATCTGTTTGATGGCACTGTCACTGACCTCAGCGAGCGATGGCGGAGGGTCACTTCTGCCATGTTTGTGCACCTGAGCCTCAGCCAAGTGTGCAGATTGACATTTTCATTCTGCTGTGTCCCTGTCTAGGCCCTGTGGAAACAGCGATGCTCTTGTCAGATAATGCCCATGAATTAGGCATGAAGGCCATGTGCTCATCCCATCACCACCACCCCCACAAACTCCCATTTCTTGTCCAAACATCTTAAAACACAAGTGCAGGCTTGCAGTGCCTAATTACGTTTGGCAACATTGGATGATGCCAATTTATATCGTCCTTGTTTATGATTTTGACGGCAGGTAATTGTTTTTTTTAAATGTTTGATGAATCAGATGTGAAGCATGCACACTTTTTTGTACAGCATAAATCAGAGAATGCCTGTCTTATGCACTGATTATTCAGACTTGAATTAAGAACACATTTGAATCCCTGAATGCAACAGGGTTCCTGCTTGTCCTGGAATTGATTATTTGTCTTCTTTAGCAAAATCTGATATAACACCAATTGTTCTGGACATATCTTATTGTTTTAGAAAATTATTATATCTACACCAATTTATAAAGAAGATAATTTGCTTCATTGAAAAGGTTTTTTGAATAAATAATTTGAAAGAATGACTTCAGTAGCTTTGTTTCCATCCAAAGATGCAAAGTAAATTTATTCGCAAAACTGTAATATCGCATAAAAGACGTGCGAATAAAGCAGCGTATCCAAGTAGTCAAAGAGAAGAAAATCGTCACTTCCTGATTAACTGGCACCAAATATCAAAGTAAAAATGGAATTTGCTGTGGTAGGAGAACCTGCCTGAATCTTTTCTTTATTTAATAATTACTTGAGCCTCAGAAGACAAATGGTGACATATAATGAACGTGTGGTGGCGTTTGAAGGTGTCAGACGCAGAGCACAGATGCTCTTGACAATTCTGGAGGTAATTCATAATATAATAACACTAATACTGGCGTTTTAGAATGACCAAAACAACATTTCAGATGCTCCGCCTGCTGGTTTGTCCATTTACACACATTTTTATCATCACATAATCTCTTATAACAAGATCACATGACTTTTTTTATTGCACATACTGGAACTTGATGCGCATCTTTTCTTATCAAATAAAAAGTTTATCCTACTCAGTTATGCACATATGTTTTTATGCGAAGTTTCAAAATTTTTACGCATCTTGGCGTCTCCAGCAAATGTTTTTTTTTTTTTGCATCTCCAAAATGCGCATAACAATAGGTAGATGGAAACGTAGCTAGTGACTCCCTAGTTCACTATCTGTCCTTTTCTTTTACCATTCTTCTATTTCAGATATTTTTTTTTATCAGTTGTGTATAGGGCTTCACAATATTAAACAAAAACGGACATTGCGATATTAGGTTGTCTGCCATATATTTTGCAATATGAATGTTATTTCAGAAAGAATTAATCATTTTACATTGATTGGGATTATTATGTAGAGGAGTATCTGCATAAAATACAATACAATTGAACAGATACAAATTCATTTTATAGTTTTCTGTGTAATCTAACAGTATTGAGGTGCATATAATATATAAAATAACACTGTATAGTTCAAAGTCTTCATTTTATAAATAATACAAGTAATTTTGGTTTATATACCATTATAACCTCTTGGTTTAAACTTGCTTAAATCTTACACAATCACAGGTCTTAAAAACATCCATATAAATATGTTCTGTGTATATATATATATATATATATATATATATATATATATATATATATATATATATATGTGTGTGTGTGTTCTGAACTGTGGTGCTGATACGGTACATACAGTCATGAAAAACCTGGAAAAGTCATGGAATGTTGACATGGCATTTTCCAGGCCTGGAAAAATTTTGGATAAACAGAAAAACCCATAACGTTTTGGAAAAGTCATAGAAATCAAACATATGTGTTCTTGAATATAGGTAGTTGTCTTGACGTTTATTCTGTCCTTGGCCAATGACATACTCTCACATTATTAGTGCGGTGTACGCATTGTCTAAATCAATTTTACATAGAAATAAATATAAATTGAAACGAAATAGATTGCTGCGTGTTTTACGATATGCTGTAATAAATTTGAACGTGTATCGTTTTTCTTTTACCACGCATATGTAGACATTGCATGAAACATTAGGTCATGAAAATTTACTTGAAAGTCTTGGAAAAATCATGAAAAAGTCATAGAATTTTAGTAGTAAAAATGTGTAGGAACCCTGTGCTGATCAACTATAATCCCAACTTGACATTACTGATCCTGAAATGTGACTATTGCAGATTCACACATTGCAATATTGATGATGAAACAATATATTGTGCAGCCCTAGTTGTAGGCTATTACATTAATACACTACATTATTACCAGTAATTGTTGGTGTCATTTTAGTTTATAAAAGTAATATGAATATAAATTTATTTTCTATTCCCCTTTTTATTCCAAGATTCAAAGAAGCCTGGAAACCTGTGACAACTAACTTCTATAGTATTTGATTTTCCTACAATGGAAGTCGATGGTTAAAAGGTTTCCAGCTTTCTTCAAAAAACCTTCCGTTGTGTTCAACAGAATAAAGAATTTTATAAAAGGTTTAAAAACTCACTTGATGGTGAGTAAATGATGACAGAATAAAAATCCTTTTAACATGCACAGGTTAATTGTGCACATCAGGAAAAGCAATATGAACTTCAAAGTAATAGTGTCAATTTTAATATAATGATAACTTTAAATCATACCCAACTTTAGTTTTATAATGAATAAAACAGCTGATGGCAATCTTGAGTTTCTACCTAACTGCTGACTGGCTTGCCTTTTCATTTTGATTTCTCAAACTAGGGCACTAGTCTGTCAAGATGAGGGATGTGGAAAATGTGCTTGTAATGAAATGACTGCATGGAAGCAGACATAGAGTGATGTTTACTCACAGCATCTGTGAGATAAAAGCATTAGGACCATTACCCTTTGAGCCAAGGGACTCCTGGAGTGGCACTGTATTGTATTTCTCCCGCTTTTATAAGGCCTTACAAATTACAGCTTTGGGAATATAAACAACAAGCTTATACAAGGAGTCTTTGTGCTTGCATGTTGCGTCCCTGTCTTTTAAGGGATAGCATTTTATTATCAGGTTATGCTCAGGTCAACGCGTTTTAAGCACATTTTAATAACGTTGACCCTTAAGGTAAATCTAGTATGCTGAATGCAGAATCCACACCTGTCAGTTGTATCCATATAAATAAAACACATTTTTATTGTTCTGTCAGCTACTTTTTCTGTTTCTCTCGACATGAACTGGTGCACAATATTCTGAATTTTCTCCAAGTATAGTGTGTGTGATGTCTGTTTTGTTCCTTGGGCAGTCTGAGTGAGTGTATAAATAATTAACATTTTATTCATATTGAATTTGCAGCTATTGCAGGACAATTGGATTGCAGTTATTCTTTCAAATGACGACATTTAGGACTTGATGTTGCAGCACAAGTGTCATATTTTATTAATGACAAGTTGCTTGTTTGTTCCTGTAAGCAGTAAGCACAGACCTGATGAAATTGGTACTTGCTTCACTTCACAGTCACGTCAGTGTGTAAAATTGTGTTCACGGTGCAGAAGTCTCAGCCACCTCAAATGGAATTTAATATTTAGTAGGTGTGAGATTAGAGTCTTCTTTGGTCAAGTGAGGATGTGCATAGTTTTTTTGTCTTTTAAACAACAAAACTGTAAATATCCTAATATCGAGCCCTGAGGCACTCCACCATTCCTTATGTTATTGTTTATCTCAATTAAAAACAGGCATACTGCTGTGTCATTTTTGCTGTTGTATGAGTTTGTATGCATTTTTTTTCCAAAGAGAGAAATCATTGCTTGTATGGTTGTGGCTCATGTGAGAAGAACTTGTCAAAAAAGTAAGGGGGCTGTTGGCTAATGGGGAATTTGGGAATTTGTGAGGTGTGTGTGTGGTCAAATGAGCTTATCTGTCTATCTATCTGAAGTTAACCAAACAGAAGGATAAAATTGTAAGAGATGATGGTTTACCATGGGCTAGTCTTTATAATTAACACGCATGTGGTGACCTAGTGCCCTGATTTCCTGATGCTGAAAAAAACCTGTATGTGTAGCAAACATTCACGGAGTGTATAATTAAGTTCTTATACTTCAAAATTCTGCAGGTTATAAAATCATGGTGTCCATCACCTCATCTGCATGTTTTTTATATAAACTCACATATGGCCCGTTTCCACTGAGTGGTACAGTACAGTACAATACAGTATAGTACAGTTCGGGTCCGTATGGGTCACCTTTATCAGACTTGTGTTTCCACTGCTAAAAGGGTACAAATGGTACCCTTTTGGTGGGCGTGGTGTACGACAGAAAGTTTCAGACGACGTCATACTCGCTCGAGGAAATGTCAAAGTAAAGCTGTAATATGATATGATATAATTTGATATGATATGATATGACATGTATCATATCATATGAGAAGCACTTCTCACAAAAGACATGTTTTATACACATACTTGTGTATAAATGTTCATTACTAACCTTTCTATGAACATGATTTGATTATAACTGCAGATCAATGAATGCTAAATAACCTACTGTAACGTTTGTGATTATATAAATAAATGCAACATATATGAAAACATACAGACCCTTACAGTCTCTGATATGTTACCAATTACAGAAAAACTACACACAGCATTCATTTAGTCCTTATTTGGCTTCAAAAACAAAACAAAATATTGCCCAGTCAGTGCAAACCTCTCATCTGCATCTTTAATCTTCCCCAGAACATGTAACCCCTTGTTTGAAAAATAATTATGTCATTCCCGAGTTCATAATAGTCCAAAAGGTGATGATAATAGTTTGTTCATGTTTTAGGTTGCTGAAAGAATCATTTGCTCCTTTGTTTTTTCACTCTCGCATTTGTCCATTTCTGAAAGGATGGAATGGCAGAAGCACTTCAATAATCATGCGCACGTTATTATCATCAGCACAAGAAGTTTATTGTTTCATATATAGACGCGCAGCGAGCTCTCTGGAGAAAGTGAAACCAATTACACTTTTAGACGGGCTCGTAAAACAACAACAGGACACAGCAGATTTTGATCTTCTTGGCTTTGTGGCTGTTCATCAAGACGACGACAAGGTTTATTTGATCTCGGGTAAACCATGGCTTATTACTATATGTATATATTATAACGGTGTAATGTCTTGTGTTTTTAAAAATGGCACTTCCTTTGTTTTCATTCTACTGCTTGTCCACGAGCGAGTGACGTATCTCTGTAAACCAATAGCGTTCAGCTGCTTGTCTAGCTCCGCCTTTTGGTACCCTTTTGTCATGCTAGGTAACCTTTGCAAAAGGTAACCAAAAAGTGGTATGGTACGGTTTGCTTTTTGGTACCCTTTGACAGTGAAATGGGCCATAAAAGCGTATGGAACCGTACCGTACCACTCAGTGGAAACGGACCAATATACAAACTCACGTAGACATGATTTTCTAACCATCAAAATTTGAATATTCTCCCAGGTTAATTCAGGAATTCCTGCAGTCATCAGAAGTTATTTTGCTGGTCACAAGAAGAACTTTTGTTTGACCCTTCTAACACATTTCCAAGTCAGTGAAGATTCTCTTGGATTGTAAGGCATGCTTATTCAAGAGGAAAATGCATACAGCAAAGACAGGGGTTGTTCCCTGTGTGGGAGAGCTTTTAGATCAGTGTTCCCCCCTTGGGAGTCACTGACTTTTTTTTTTCACCAACAATAGCACTGTAACAGTGATTTTTATTGCCAACACAGTTTAAACTCGCAATTTATCTGCTCTGAGTAACGAGAACAAGAAAAAGAAAACATCCTGTGTCTTGCTGTGAGCTTTCGTTCTCAAGATTTAAGTGTGCAAAGTTAGTAGCTTGAGCAGTGTATTATATTCATTAACAATGCAAAAAGACCAGTCCATGCCAGCAAATTGTTTACAATGCAAACAGAAGGTCTGTATTTATTAATGGGAAACCCAGGGTTCAGACATTCTTCTTCAACTGAGTCTTGTTTTTTATTTTAATTGGGGCCATATGGATGCTGCCGTTTCAAAGCAGATTTTGCATTCCAGAATTTGGATTCCATTATGTTTGTTATTAAAAGCATCCCTGTTTACCATTTTATCATCTCCATAAATTACTAATGTATTAAATCATAATTAAAATAAAACCGATTTATGGATCTGGCTTGCTTATTTTTATAGACTAAATACTTTATCCTAATATATTTACTAATAAACATTATATGCTAAAACATTTTCAGGTGGATGCATTGCAACTGATGTTTTATTCTGTCAATTGTTTTTATTTGATAAGATGTTGGATAAACTGCGGGACCGCTGGACGAACACGGGTCTATGGGATAAACTTGAGGAGCACAAGACTGTGATCACCGAGCCTCGTGGTGGTGGCAAGGGTGATTTTGATGAGCTGTTGCAGACATACTATGAGGCCATTAAAGGAACAGCAGCCAATGGTGAAAACAGAGGTTAGTTTTGATTTGACACAATTGGTGTTTAAATGTTTTGTCTCTGTGTGTTGAGTATGATATATTTTCACAGATGGAGCACTGCTGGTAGCTGTTTGCAGAGGGAAGGTGAGCGAGGGCTTGGACTTCACAGATGACAACGCCAGAGCTGTTGTTACCATTGGTATCCCGTTCCCTAATATTAAGGATTTGCAGGTAACAGGACAGCAAAGTAGGACATTATGGGCATAAGAAAAACACAATTAATTTGTACAAACCAGTTAACATTTAACTAAAAAAATCCAGTTGAGATGGAGGTATCTAAATGTTTAATAATAAATTGGTTAAATAATGGTTTGGTACAAAAGCAGCATCTAAGAAAGGTCTAGTCCTTTAAGATCAATGATTGGCAGAGGATCGTCAGTTTATCAACAAATATGTGAGAAAATTATTAAAATGTTTAAGAACACTGTTCCTCAAGGAAAGATAGGAAGACATTTGCATATTTCATCTTCAATAGTGCATAACATAATTAAAAGATTCAAGGAATCTGGAGGAATTTCAGTGCGTAAAGGACAAGGGTGCAAGCCTAAGCTGAACAACCGTGATCTCTGATCCCTCAGACCGCACTGCATCAAGATTTGTCAGTCATCTATTAACAATATCACTACATGGGCTCAGGACTACTTTGGCAAACCTTTGTCAAGTATCACAATACGTAGTTACATCCACAAATTCCAGTTAAAACTATACTGTGCCAAAAGGAAGCCCTATGTTAACATTGTCCAGAAGCACCATCCACTTCTCTGGATATCTGGTATGCACCATCACACAGTGGATACATGTACTGTAGTCAGATGTATCAGTATTTCTGGTATTTTTGGGGAGAAATGGACCCTGTGTGCTCAGGGCCAAAGAAGAAAATGATTATCCAGACTGTTACCAGCAACAAGTCCAAAAGCCAGGTTTTGTCATGGTTTGGGGTTCTTTCAGTGCATTTGGCAAAGGTAACTTGCACTTCTGTCATGGCACCATTAATGCTAAAAAGTACATAAAGATTTTGGAGCACAATATGCTGCTGTATTATATTTCAACAAGACAATGCAAAACCATATTCTGCACACATTACAAAGTCCTGGGTGCTGAGGAAGAAGATACAGGTACTTGTCTGGCCTGCATGCAGTTCTGACCTGTCTCCAACAGAGAATGTGTGGCGCACTTTGCAGTGTAAAATGCGACAACAAAGACCCCGTACTCTTGCCCACCTTAAGACTTGTTTGTAGGAAAAATGGGACAAAATTACACCTGAAACACTTCATCACTTGGTGTCTTCAGTACCTCAACATCTTTTAAGTGTTGTGAAAAGGAATGGCGTTTTCCATACTGTCCCAGCTTTTTCTGATGTGGGGTTGTAGTTAATAATACAAATATTTGTTCAATGATTGCTTAAAGTTGTAGACATGGTAAAGGTATTGATTAAAATGCATAATTGTGATAAAATCACTCTTAATGAATGGTCTTATGAATTTTATTGCTTTATTGATTTTTGTTGTTTAAGATGTTTCGACACCAACATTTTCAGCTGTGAACTGATGTTTCCTTATTCTGAGATTATTCTGATATTTCCTTATTCTGAGATGTAAGTTAATTGCAAGTCTTTCTATAAACTAATTGAAAAGTTTACCTTTTAATTGCCCTCAGATCACCCCAGACGTATTATTAGTTCTCTTGTATATGTTCGTATCTTTAAAAAGTTACTTTTTTGGCAGACCAACAGTTCCCCCCTTGCTGTGATCCGTAAATGAATTCAATACTTATTGCACTGTGTTTTGCCTGTCCTTAGCAGATAGACCTGACCTTTAAGCTTCCCCCTCTGTCTACCTTGCTGTCAGAGTATGTTCAAGCTTTCTTAACTGGGTCTGTCACCGTGGGGATATGTACAGATGATTGACACTTCCGAGCCCTTCACCTTAGTGGAAGCTGTTGGCGTGGTTGTACCCTTACCTCTGGGGAAGGCCTTTGATTTTTTTTCACTTCTGCTCCAGTGGAGGTCGATCGAGTTTGCCATTTTGGATGAGTTTTGGAAGGTTCGGAGGTAGGTTTTAATCGTGTGGCTGGTTGCGGACAAGCAATGAGTTGATGTGCCAGAGGGGGTGAGGAGCAAGGAAGCAGGGGTTTCTAGTGCACCTGGCCAACCGTAATGCCTCTCCTTGTCTCAAATGCCACATGAAGTGGTTGACAGCACTCAAACGTGTTTGTTTGCTGCCCTCGATTTCCCCTCAGTACCTCCCCCATCAACACAGATGATGCTGTGTCTCATTTGTCTACTGCAGGTTGAAAAAAATGAAGAATAGTAAAGTAGCTTTATTGTTTTCTTTGTTAGCCTAAGAGCTGTTGTTACTTGTTGAATGAGTTTTCGCAGATGGGAGATCCACAAGTTTATCCACAAATCTTTTTTTAATATATTTTTTTAGGTGCTTTTTACGTTTAGTGTTGATGACTTTCAGAAAATTCTAAAGGGGGTTACACACCGGACAAGAAGTACAGCACCATCATTCACTTTAAAACTCATACAACTTGTTTCTATGAGTGTATGTAGACTGGCGGAACCATTCGGCATCTGTGCGGAGCGCAGAGCTATATCTCTGTTTGGCGCTCAATTTCCAATGCCATGCCTTGAGCAATGCCTTGTCATTCATTGTGCGATTTGCTTAATTCTGAATTATTCTAATATTGTACTGGTTTTATGCTCCATATATACATTTTTCATTTTCAAAAGAGCTGTGCTGAAATCTGATGGATTTTCTTGTTAATTTATTTGGTGATTTAAAGAATCACATCAATTTGAAATTGTAAGAACAATCACAATTAAAGGCGAATGACATCATTTTGAAAAACTGATGAGAAATGAGAAATCAGTCAGTCTGAATTCTAAATGATCCTTTTTCTATTTGAAACAACTGGAGCAGTCATGGAAGTCTGTTGATTAAAACAATATTTTGTCCCACTTTATATTATGTGGCCTTAACTAATATGTACATCAAAAAGATAAATACTTACTGTGTGTTCACAATGTGTTGCAGAAAACTTCTGGTGCTTTTGAGGTGGGATTCGTCTAGGGTTAAGGATGGGTTTTGTGGTATAAGGTGTAAGTGGTGGTCAATAGTGTAATTACAAAATGCAATTACAGAAGTTAACTACAGATGTAATTACATGCAGATATTTAATCAATCACAAGTACAGTTTTAAAATATGTATTTACACAATAAATACTTTTTAATTTCAATGTAAGTACATATAAGTTAAGGCCACCTTATATAAAAAGGTATGGCTGGACGTTTTGGCCTAAAATCAACATCTTGATTAATTGAACTTTTTAACTCTATTACAATTAACTATTGATAATTTTTTTTTTTTTTTTTTTTTTTGCCTTCATAGTTTACTGACAGGTTTTGTACAGTAAAAATGCTCACATATTACAAGTGAGAGAATTCTGAATGAAGGGTGCATTACTTGATTTTGAAATAATTGAAGAAAACACACACTATCTACTATCTATGATTATTTATTGAAAATCAACGTTGAACAACTGAAATTAAAACACACATTGCCTAAAGCCAACAGTCACTTTTTTCTTATAAAAAAGTGAAAATGAATAACTTGCACTTTTGGAAACAAAATAAATTATTGTGAATGTTTTTCATATTAAAAGTAGAAAATATGCAGTATCTCTTCTAAATAAAATAACTCTTGTGTATCCTGTAAATAATATTTTAAAAAGTGCATTTCTTGCATCGTCTGTAAACAAATATTTTAATGTAAATAATAATTTTAATGTAATGTGTATAATATGCCGTCTCAAGGCATCTCTGGCGCAGCTTTCAATCGTCGTCAATGAAGTGCAAAGTAAGGCTCAAGAATGGGTCCATCGCCTTGACCAGAGATCTGATGTGGCTGCAGAAGTAGAAATCAGCCACAGCCTTTAACAGCGTCACGTGACACGTAGGGAAAGTAATTTAAAAATCCTCCTGGAAAAATTTGATCAATTATAGGTTCTGAATGGCGATTTCGATTACTTTTCGATTAATCGCCCAGCCCTATAAAAAGGGATATCTCAAAACAACACTCAGAACAATCTTTTGTTTAGATGTACTGACAACCTACATGCAAGCTTTTTGAGCTTTAGTATAAGACACTGACTTTTCCTTTATTAAGTGGATGGGGGGTTGAGATGACCCCTGGGGATATTGAGAATATGACCCTATTAATGCATAGGAAAGAGGACACTGACACTATTTAGTGTCAAAGTGCAATGGTTGTTTTGTCCAAATCCAGTCTAACACACACATGCATGTTTTTGTCACACTCACATGGCCATAAAAGAGCCACACACGAACATCCAAGCAACAACACATAAAAGAACTGCTTCAGTTTTGAAAAGACTGGTGCATATTTCTTTGGTAGACGTAAAAATAGTTTTGAGTTTTCAGGACAGTAGACACATAGAAAAATTTATTGTGACTTAACTTTCTTCTCTGTGCTCAGCGTCGAGGTCCTGTTGTGTGGATGCCTGTACACGCTTCCCAGATAGACAGAAAAGCTATTAAAGTGCCTCTAAAACGAGAGTATCGCTTTTATTAGTCCGTTATTGGGAGCAAGATCAAAGATGAACTTTAAACAGTCTAAGGCATTGTAAGCCAATGGTGCACACATAAAAATAGCCTCTGGTGAACATAAAATCTAGAGGGAGCATGTTTTGTTTCGCTAAGAAAAATAATCTCCGATTTAAAAGGCAGTAAAAGGGCTATTCCAGCTGATGTCGTGTCTCGATGCCTAATGAACAGCTTGTGTGAGACGATGGAAAGTGTGTTAAAATGTAAAGGTTTGTGTGGAATGTTGTATTTAAGTTCTCTTTGATTTTCCTCTTAATTGAGGAGCCATGGCCTCTTAGTGTGACCCGCTCTGCTGTTTTCTAACATGGACCGACAGCGGCCTACGAGATCTCTGAAACAGACATGGTGGCGGTAGTGTTCTGCTCAATGCATGCCTCTTGGACAAATGTCTGTTTTTAAGGATGAACAGGTAAAGAGGTTGAAGCTGATGGGAGAGTGGGCTATCTCCTGACATTTTACGTAATCCCTTCCAGCTTGCGGTTTCTTGCACATTGAGGAGATTTGGCTAGCAGCGAGAATTGGCTTTTTCACATATGCAAGCTGTCATGTCAGATTGAGTGTTGATGTGGTACTGGGAGGTGAGTGGCCTTGATAGTGAAATAGACTCTGATTGGATTTAGATGACAGTCCGCCTCAGGGTGGCGGCCTTTAGTTGGCGACAGGATCTCTATACAGTTGCTTTTAACCCGTCCACTGGGTTTGAGATTGAGATGCATCAGATGGCGGATTCAGTCATGCTTAAGTGTTTGCTCTTCAATTCCACCCCACATGTCCATGTGTTTCTAAATATTTCTGATTAAGGTGTGTGACAACATTGGAGATGACGCAGAGCCGATGTGAACAAGAAACAAGCTGTACCTGCGACGGTCATGCCCTCTTTCAGGTTGTGGCATCTGAAAACACGGTACCTGTCACAAATAGTTAAAGGCTCCTGCTGTCCTGTCCCATCCAACAGGATTTGAACTTTTCAATTGTCAATTCAGAAAGGTTAGCGTTAAAACCGTGAGGGCAGTGGGTGAAAATTGATGGATGCCTCCCTGGCATTTTTATGGCGAAACATATGCCTTTTGTATGGTGGCCTCTTTTTTCCGCCTCTTTGCGATGGATCAGCGGGTGTGGGCAGGCAAGTATGAAAGCACTTGAGGCCCAGGGTGTCATCTTCAGGGGAGCCTTGCCCTCTGAAGACCAGTCCTACCTTCCGCCACTCTTAATCCAATTAGTTCTGTATGGGCGGCATGATGGCAGCACAGCTGCCCCTCTCCCAGGTGTGGACTGTCAGGCTTTCTGCAAAATGTGAAGTTGAAGTAGAGCTAAATACTGTCTACTGAGATTAGAATGGAATCTTAAAAGCTGTTGTATACTACTTTTTCTTCATCCAACCTTTTTCCCCATGCATCCATGGAAAGAACAAACAAACAACACTATCATGCATGGCAAGCCTGTGGTTGCAGATGTTCTTAAAAAGTCCTGCACCTTACATTTACCTCTCAACTCAATTTATTTCTAGAGCACTTTCAACCAACCACAAAACACAAAGTGCTGTACATAAAAACACAAAAAACCGCAAACATACAAGGAGCCAAAATACATAAACTCACAACACATGATTAAAAGCTAAAGATGATCTTAAGGAGAGTGGAAGATTGTTCCAAAGTTCTGGAGCTACTACTGAAAAAGCTCTATCATCTCGACATTTCAAACGTGATCGCGGAACTGTCAAATTGAATCAAATCTTAGAGCGAAGAGATCTCACGGGTTGGTGTATATTAATTAGCTCAGAAATATAAAATAGGATACAGTTCAAAATCAGCTCAACACATAATATCATACCCAACACATAGTTGTGCAATGTGCAATAAAAAACCTGTTTTCAAATTTTGTATTACCAAGACTTCCAAAAATTTCTTTTTGTGTTAAAGACCAAAATGTGTAAAAACAGGAAGTTTTGAATGTTCAATGTTTCAAATCTTCAAACTGTGTGTAAATGATGCCTTACTTTACTAGTAGTCTCACATATCCAATGTTCAGTCTTAGATTAGCACTTTAATTTGCCATTTAAAAATTAAAAAAAAGTATTTTAAGACCTGAAAACTTGTGATCACTACAAAAAGCTGGAAAAATGTCTAATGATTTTATTAAGACACTATTTAACACTTCTGTTTTTTATGGTGAAACTTTATTTTTATTATGAAAAGCCAATAAAAAGTCATATTGTTAATTTTTATTACAAAAATATGTTTTATGAATTCTAAAATGTAATTTTTCATTGTCATTATATTTTAAATGTTACTTTTGAACACTTTAAATCATTTTTGCAGAACAAAAGAAAATCTAACTGACCAAACTTTTGAATGGGAGTCTCACACAGCTTATGCTTATTCAGAAATCACAAAAATCTTAAACAATTAAATAAAAAATCATTCATTTATGCAAATGGTGTAGAGAAATCCTCATACAAGAAGGACTTTTATCTCACACTCTGACCATCACCTAGCATTAGGTGTTCCAATTATTTTTTGTTTTCATTGCAGGTTGAACTGAAGATGAAATACAATGATAAGCATGCAAAGTCAAGAGGGCTCCTTCCTGGTGGGCGCTGGTACGAGATTCAAGCATATCGAGCTTTAAACCAAGCACTCGGAAGGTAAGTGCTACGTGAATTTCAATAATATAAATCTTTTAAGGTCATTTTGTTGGTAATCTGCTTGTTAAGTTCAAAGCACTTTATTAAACATTGGTCTTTGTGAGATAGAATCTGGAGCAACTCAACCAGTATATAAGGTGCTTGGAAGAAAATACAAATAGGAAAAAAAGCGAATTCCAGTACTACTTGCACCAAAGGATAAAAATGTATTAAAGATCAAGCTACATTGTGCTTTTATGCTCTGAGGAAGGCTTATAAGCCAAAACCCTTCATCCTTTGGTACAAGTAATGCTGAAATTCCCTTTTTTCCTAAACACTGGTCTTAAATGTTAAATTCTTCAATTGGTCTTATGCCTTCAGAACCTGGAAACACTATTCCATACATCACTGATTAACAAGTGAAAATGTTTGCTGTCTTCATAGGTGTATTCGACATCGAAATGACTGGGGGGCACTTATACTCGTAGACGACCGGTTCAGGACGAACCCAAACAAATACATCACAGGTATATTTCAAATGTTGTAGTTCAGTTTCTGTATCACTAGATGGAGATGATGACCTTCCACAAGGGTTTGGAAATATTAGACTGTGGGCTGCGGCCAGATAATGTGTACATAAGGTCTTGCTCTTTTACATGTAACAGTGATGGGTTGAAAACATTCATTACTTGAAAATGTACACGGATCGACAGCACTGTGGTAGAGTGTTATGAAAATAGTGGTCATGTAAAGTGGTTAAATGTTTGTCAAACGCTGCTGTCCTCTTCTCTCAGGCCTGTCAAAGTGGGTGCGTCAGCTAGTGAGACACCATGACACCTTCACTGGCGCCATGCAGTCCCTGGAGTCCTTTTCTCAAGGCCAGCGGGGGGCAGTAGAGACCTTTGAAGAGCCACAATCTCAGGCTGTCCCTCAGCGCCACAGTCCTTCCACTGCTTCCTCACCCTCTCTTGAGATAATCACCCCCTGCAAGCCCGCTGACCCTCGACCTCTACAGCTAAACTTGCACATTGAGGTGCAGACGGACAACTCTGAGAGCAGGGCTTCTGAGACAGGTATATTACTTGGATGGAGGTTTAAAGATTATGGTTAATAGTGTTTGTCATTAGTGGCTTGATGGAAGACGTTGTGCTTTGGGATGAATAACAGTTGGAATTGCACCTTTTGTTTCTGGCTTTGCTTCATGAAACACCTGTCACAACTTTTTTTTTTTCTCTTGGAATTATTTGTGTCTTGTGGTACAAAAATCAAGTCATGCAATCAGAGAAATAATCATATATATGTTTTATATTATTCTTTATATTATAAATGCATTTAGTTTTTTTGAAAGTTGTTTGAAGGATTTTTTTTCCTTTTTTTGCAAGAAATTAATATTTACAGAAATAATAATTTTATATATATATATATATATATATATATATATATATATATATATATACACACACACACACACACACACACACACACACACACACACACACACACACACACACACACACACACACACACAGTTGAAGTCAGAATTATTTGCCACCCTGAATTATTAGCCTGAAGAATTTTTTTTTTAAAATAATAATAGTTTTAATAACTCATTTCTAATAACTGATTTATTTTATCTTTGCCATGATGACAGTAAATAATATTTTACTAGATATTTTATTCTATACTAGATATTCAAGACACTTCTATACAGCTTAAAGTGACATTTAAAGGCTTAACTAGGTTAATTATTTTAACTAGGCAGGTTAGGGTAATTAGGCAAGTAATTGTATAACGATGGTTTGTTCTGTAGACTGTCGAAAAAATATATACAGTGTTCATACGGTCATGGAAAACCTGGAAAAGTTCAGGGATTTTGACACAGCATTTTCCAGGCCTGGAAAAGTTTTGGAAAAACAGTAAAACAGTCATGGAAAACAGATATATGTATACTTGAATATAGGTTATTTACTTCTTTTCTGTCCATGGCCAATTATATACTCTCACATTATTAGTGTGGTGAAAGCATTATTTAAATCAGTTTGACATAGATATACTGTAGATATAAATTAAAAATAAATAAATTGTTGCATGTTTTACGATATGCGGTAATAAATTTGAACATGCATTGTTTTTTCTTTTAGACATTGCATAAAACATTAGGTCATGAAAATTAACTTGAAAAATCATAGAAAAGTCATGGAATTTTAGTAGTAAAAATGTGTATAAACCCTGTATATAAAAAGGGGCTAATAATTTTGACCTTAAAATAGTTTTCAGAAAATTAAAAACTGCTTTTTTTCTAGCCGAAATAAAACAGATAAGACTTTCCAGAAGAAAAATATTAGGTAAATGAGTATTTTGGCCACATCTTCCTCTTTATGCATGTTGTCTTACTCAAGCTGTATAGGCTCGAAAGCCTATTACCAATTAAGCATAATAGGTGACAGCACTCTTAAAAATTGCCAAGCTTCTGAAGCGTGATCATCGAACAATCAAGCGTTTCATTCAAAATAGTCAACAGGGTCGCGAGAAGCGTCTGGAAAAACCAAGGCGCAAAATAACTGCCCATGAACTGAGAAAAGTCAAGCGTGCAGCTGCCAAGATGCCACTTGCCACCAGTTTTGCCATATTTCAGAGCTGCCACATCACTGGAGTGCCCAAAAGCACAAGGTGTGCAATACTCAGAGACATGGCCAAGGTAAGAAAGGCTGAAAAACTACCACCACTGAACAAGACACATCAAGACTGGGCCAAGAAATATCTCAAGACTGATTTTTCTAAGGTTTTATGGCCTGATGAAATTAGAGTGAGTCTTGATGAGCCCGTGGCTGGATCGGTAAAGGGCAGAGAGCTCCAGTACGACTCAGACGCCAGCAAGGTGGAGTAAGGTGGAGTACAGCAACCTGATCCAGCCACGGGCTCATCAAGACTCACTCTCATTTCATCAGTCCATAAAACCTTAGAAAAATCAGTCTTGAGATATTTCTTGGCCCAGTCTTGACGTTTCAGCTTGTGTGTCTTGTTCTTGTCGTTTTTCAGCCTTTCTTACCTTGGCCATGTCTCTGAGTATTGCACACCTTGTGCTTTTCGGCCCTCCAGTGATGTTGCAGCTCGGAAATATGGCAAAACTGGTGGCAAGTGGCATCTTGGCAGCTGCACGCTTGACTTTTCTCAGTTCATTGGCAGTTTATTTTGCGCCTTGGTTTTTGGTTTGGTTTTTCCACACGGTTGCGACCCTGTTGACTATTTTGAATGAAACGCTTGATTGTTCGATGATCACGCTTCAGAAGCTTGGCAATTTTAAGAGTGCTGCATCCCTCTGCAAGATATCTCACTATTCTTGACTTTTCGGAGCCTGTCAAGTCCTTCTTTTGACCCATTTTGCCAAAGGAAAGGAAGTTGCCTAATAATTATGCACACCTGATATAGGGTGTTGATGTGATTAGACCACACCCCTTCTCATTACAGAGATGCACATCACCTAATATGCTTAATTGGTAGTAGGCTTTCGAGCCTATACAGCTTGGAGTAAGACAACAGGCATATGGATGATGTGGTCAAAATACTCATTTGCGTAATAATTCTGCACTGCCTGTATATATATATATATATATATATATATATATATATATATATATATATATATATATATATATATATATATATATATATATATATATATATATATATATGTATATATATATATATATATATATATATATATATATATATATATATATATATATATATATATATATATATTGCACTGCTACAAGTTCAACAGTTCGGTGGCATAATTGGGTATATAAAAAAGAAAATCAAACACGGAGACAAAATCTTTTTGTATGAGGAACTACTTTCTTCCGCCATTCATTCACATCTGCAGCTGACGTTAGAAAAGCGGAAACCATTGCTACTTCACCAACGTCATTTTAGAGCTAGTATTTGAATGATTCTGTAGTGTAATATCTAAAGTGATGACAAAGCATGTGATTTTGCTCACATTTTAATATTATAATGCTGAACGGCATGAAATGCCATCAGTCTACAGAGATTTACCAGTATTTCTCTGTTGCAATCGGGAGACCATATTAATTAAACCTGAAAAATCCAAAGCAACGCAAACACTACCAGATTACTGTTTCTTTTTTTTTTCTTTTTACTGAACTAGTCTGTGGTACCGAAAACAGGAGACTCATTAGAAACAAATAGATGGTCAATCAAAAAGTATCTCAAGGTTATACACAGAGTGGCTAACATAAAATACATAAATATATAATATGTGAGTCCCATCTCACACTCAATATACTAAAATTATATGGTATAAATACAGCCCTACAACATTCAAAAGAGAGAGATCAACTTGTCGAATGTCAAAATTAAATTTAATAATGATTTGGTCCGCTGTAGTTAGAAATTACGCTCTTTTTTTTTATCTCTAAAGGCTTTTTATGCAGTCTTTGTTGCCATTTTGTTGATGGACCACGTCAACCGTCTTAGCTCTGGCTGATTAATGCCGACGAGCTGTATCTCAGAAATTATAAATATTTAAAATAGACACTGTCCTTATAAATAAACTGCATAGTTCATAGCAATCTAAACAACTACATTCTTGCCTGTAAAAAAACTCAGAAGTACATTACGTTGTCCAACAGCAGCAATATTTGTCAAACTGTAGTGAGTTTATTGATCTGCTGTCACTCTATGTGGGCGGAGTAATACAGAAGGGTAAGGAGGCTGTACGAGTGCTGTTATTACGGGAATATTGCACAGCTATCAGACAGAACTGTGGTGTGTGTGTGTGTGTGTGTGTGTGTGTGTATGTGTATGTGTATATATATATATATATATATATATATATATATATATATATATATATATATATATCAGGGTTCGTACGGGTGCTGGAAATCCTCGAAAATGCTTGATTTTTAATATAGCGTTTTCAAGGTTAGAAAAGTGCTTGGATTTTGGACAAAGTGCTTGAACCTGCTTGAATTTGAAATTGCAGGACTCAAAATTATGCGCCCGAAATTTTATCTATGCAAGGTTCACGCAGAATGCATATTTGCTCTTAACGCCAAACGCAGCGCTCAGGTATAGTTTAAAACAGTTTTCATGTCAACCTGCTGCAGTAAACAAGCCCGCAATGCCCCGCCTTAAAGCTCTTCTGATTGGCCCACTGCTCTTGAACTGAACGCGAATGGATTGGTTAATATTAGCTGTCAATCACTCAGTTCAGATGACAGTTACAGCCGTGAGCCGCGAAAATGTAAAGGTCTGGATACGAGAGAAAGAAAATAACACTGACAGATTTTGTCCGCCTAAAGTTACAAATAACGGCACATCTGATCAGTGATCATGTGGTAAATGTTAATTCAGCATTTACACTTTTCGAAGAGTGGATAAAAGATTTCCGGTGGGTTAAAGTCACTGTAAAGCCTGAGGGACGGAGTTTGCAGGTACTGTAACTTAACAGCGTTTCCCACACATTTTAAGCACGAGATGTTCTGTTTAATCCTTCTTGTATTTGTCAAGATGTTGTCAGTCATGCAACTGCAGCTCGTACACCATCGCAAAAGGGCCTGCATTAACAATGATTAAATTAATATTGCAGCTCATGAAAAGACCGTTATTGCTGTTAGTATGACGTATGCAAATAATAAGTTATATGTCCATATCTATCTACCTACCCTGTTTGGCCTACTCTGGATTTGTACCATATTTTGTTCAGTGCAGTTTCATTTTTGCACTATTTTCATTGCAGATTTTTTCCTAAACTCAACAGTCTCAACAGACTTCTTTGCCAATTTAATTTATTGATCGTGTTATTCACGCCATGCTATGTAAGGGCTGCTCAAGATAAGCAGAAGGCATCTCTCTGGTGATTATTTGTTAATTATAAATATATAGGTTATATAAAATTCCCAAACTACTTCCAGAGAGGTGATACATTTTGGAGTGGACCATTAAACATGTTTTCCTTTAACCCCTTAACTGTCACCATTTGACAGGTGGGACAATTTGCATACAGTTACAACAGTACCTTAGTCCTAACCTAAAGTAATATTGACAATAATAAAAAGTAATATTGATGAAAGCTCGGCGTCACGGTGGCGCAGTGGGTAGCACGATCGCCTCACAGCAAAAAGGTTGCTGGTTCGAGTCCCGGCTGGGTCAGTTGGCCACTGTGTGGAGTTTGCATGTTCTACCCGTGTTTGCGTCGGTTTCCTCTGGGTGCTCCGGTTTCCCCCACAGTCCAAAAACATGCGCTATAGGGGAATTGAATAAGCTAAATTGGCCGTAGTGTATGTGTGTGAATGCAAGAGTGTATGGGTGTTTCCCCGTGTTGAGTTGCAGCTGGAAGGGCATCTGCTGCGTAAAACATATGCTGGATAAGTTGGCAGTTCAATCCGCTGTGGCGACTCCTGATTAACAAAGGGACTAAGCCAAAAAGAAAATGAATGATGATTCATTAATTAATTGATGAAAGCTTACAAACTATGGTTTCTATATTTGGTGACTGACTTTCTTTCAAAACAGTTGAAGACATAGGAACAGTTCATTAATTTGCAGCAAGATTATTCTCAGACTCATAAGGATTTAATTTGTTACATGAATTTTGAATAGCAATGCACATGAAATATTATGAGTGACTGGTCTTGAAAGTTTGGTGCTACACCCAAACAAAGTCTGACTGTAAGCTCATTTTTGAGATATCAACTTTAGGTAGAAAGAGACCAAACTTAAAAAAAATGCTTCATCCAATAACTGAACTTTTTTTTTTTTTTTTTTTACCATTTTTGGGTGACTATCCCAATAAATCTATGCTCCAAAGTATTCAACAATTTAGGTTAAAATGCCATATAGTGTTTTATTAAAATAGCACAATGGATTTCAATGTGAAAATGTACATACAGCATATATAAACGTAATTTACCGCGGTTGTTAGGTGCTGGAAAAGCATAAAAATGCACCTTGAAAGTGCTTGAAATGTGCTGGAATTTGAAGTTGGAAAAGGTGTAAGAACCCTGATATATATATATATATATATATATATATATATATATATATATATATATATATATATATATATATTATAGGTGGGCATAGATTAATTTTTTTAATCTAGATTAATCTAGATTAATTTCAAAATTAATCTAGATTAATCTAGATTAAAATGGCTCATTTGAATTCTGCCGAAGATATTCAGAATATGTGTGCTACCCAAATAATAAGTCTTTGAGAACGGGTTTCTCAAGCCGGGTGTCGCATTAGACCAGTGTCTCATCTCCAAAATGTTTCCAAAATGCATCACAAACTGCTTGAGAAACTGTTCTACTATGAGAATTGGTGATGAAAATAAATGATGTTCAATAAGATGTGTTTACTTACTTGTGTTTACTAACTGTTTATTCAGTTAAACATGAATGTTGAACTGTAGGCCTACATAAGCTCCAAACAGCGAATTCTGATGAGCTTAATCAGACTAAAGTCAGCACTGAACTAAACAGAAATGGAATTAAGACGTGGAGTATGCAGATTTTAGTGGCATTATTGAAGTAAACGCCGCGGTCTTTAGGACCTTTCGCCATATTTTCCGACAAGGTCCACACGCGGCTGTCAGAAAGGACTGCACACACACATACACAAACACACACACACACACACACACATCGCGAAATGCGGAAGTTTTTTTTTCTTACCATTTGGCATGCGTTATTAAACTCCATAACTCTCTCACCTGTCCTTACTCCGTATTTGCGTCTATATTACCCCAGTTTGTCACGAAGGAATAAATGAAAAGTGAAACTGCAGTTAGAGTCAGGCATCCTGCTGATTTGATTCAATAGAGCAGACGGCTCACCGGTCAGGTATACATCCGCGGTAATATATCAAGGTGAAAGTCATCATAGCTTGCGTAGAATAGACCCAGCTCCCAACCCAACTTTGAGAATAGATTAACGGCGATATTTTTTTTATCGCGCGATAAGAGTCTCGCATTAACGCAGCACGTTAACGCCGTTAACGGCCCAGCACTAATATATATATATATATATATATATATATATATATATATATATATAGTGGCTCTTTTAATTTGTTTTCTTTTTTAAATATTTCCCAAATTATGTTTAACAGAGCAAGGAAATTTTCACAGTATGTCTGACAATATTTTTTCTTCTGGAGAAAGTATCATTTGTTTTATTCCGGCTAGAATAAAAGCAGTTTTAAATTTTTTAAAAGCCATTTTAAGGTCAAAATTATTAGCCCCTTTAAGCTATATTTTGTTTCGATAGTCTACAGAACAAACCATCGTTATACAATAACTTGCCTAACTACCCTAACCTGCCTAGCTAACCTAATTAACCTAGTTAAGCCTTTAAATGTCACTTTAAGCTGTATAGAAGTGTCTTGAAAAATATCTAGTAAAATATTATTTACTGTCATCATGGCAAAGATAAAATAAATCCGTTATTAAAACTATTATGTTTAGAAATTTGTTTAAAAAAAAAAAAAATCTTCTCTCCGTTAAACAGAAATTGGGGAAAAAAAATAAACAGGGGGGCTAATAATTTTGACTTCAACTGTATATATATATATATAAAGAAATATATGTATAATTAAATAGATGATATATATAATTAAATAGATGATGTGTGTGTGTGTGTACGTGTGTGTGTATATATATAGATATGTATGCATGTATACACCTATTTTATTTTAGTTTTTTCAATAAATGTATCATTGGACCGAATAAGAGTCTTCTTTAAAAACTTTTAAAATAAGTGTATAAAACAACAACAAAAAAACAGCCCCCACATTTGAAAGGTAATGTTTGCAAACAGGAGGCCACAACATTCTTCAACATTTCTCATTTAGTTATCCTCACAGAACAAAGAAAGTCAAATGGATTTAGAACAACATGAGTAAACAACGACAACATTTATTTTTGGGTCAACTATTCCTTTAACATTACGGCTACCTTTAAATCAAACCATCTGGTAAGTGAGTGCGTGTTTGTGTGGTATGTACATGTATGCGTGTGTACAGCACACGCTCTTCACTCCTGGTTGCCCCTGTCAGACTCTGTGACCCCCGATTGACTGAACAGCATCGGGATGAGCAGATGTCTGACTGTTGCTTTTAATGAAACCCCTTTGACCTTTGTTTGTGGGAGATTGAGCGTGAGTTTTTGCGCACGCTTGAGAACAAATCAGGGACTCGAACACACAAACCATATTGTGGAGCCAAAACTGAAGCCAAACAATTATCATAAGAGATCCTGCACTTAATCAAAGCTAGCCCTCAAACAAGACAATGCTGGCTATCTTGTTTTAACCAAAGTTCCTGCTTTGAGGCATTCATTTAAGCTTGCATAGACTCTAGGAGTTTTGTATAATTGTTACTCAGATGTCTTTTGTGTCTCTCTGTTTAAACAGGTGATCAAAAGAATATCCAGCATCCACATAAACCAAGCCGAGAACAAAATGTCCAGAGAACGCCATTGCTCACAAACCATCTTTTCACCTCCACGCCAGTCAGTAGCCAATTCAAGACTCCCATTTTTCAATCCGAGCAAAATGCAATTTCATTAAACAAGCAGCAAGCTCTGAAGGAAGTTATTCCTGTGACACCAAAGCACAAAATAAATGGTGACCCTGACCCAAATGACAGTTCATTTGAACCTCAACTTGAGCAGCTCTTTGTGATCCCGAACTCAAAGCAAAACACCAGTGTTACAGATCTTGAAGACACCGAAGAGGATGAGCAAAGTATCTTCTACAGTCCTGAGCTGTTCGAAGGAGGCGAGGAAGAGAAGGAAGAGGTTATAGAAGTGGAAGAGAAATCTTCTCTGCAGAATGAAGTCAACAATCCCGCAGCTAATAGCACAGCCAGTGTTCTTTTAGAGGATCTGTTTGGTTCAGAGCAGGGCGAGAAGACATTGTGTGAAGATCTTGTGAGCAGCGCAATCCCAAAAAACACATTAATACAGGGCAGTACAGAGCAGACAGGTTTAAGCTGTAGCCCAGATTTTGAGAACTTCCCTGCCTCTCAAATTGACGCCAGCAGTAGTCGATCACGTAGACTGTCCAGATCTAAGAAAAGATTCAGCATGACAACAGCATCAGGTAAACTCACCAACTATTTTATTAAAAATGTGCCTCCAACCAGTCAACCGAGCATCATCACAATTGATGACTGATAATGTTCAGCTTTGTGTATGACAGAAAAGAGCCTATGTACGTTTCTTGTCTTAATTAACTCATCTGTTGTGTCTTATTTGGAGTAATAATGTGCAATTTTATTCATCCCCCACCAAAACAAACCCTTGGCCTTTCTGATCTGTTTAATATGTTCTTAAATATGTGTGTGTGTGTGTGTTTTATTAGAATTATTAAAATAAGTGACAAGCTCATCTCGACTCTGCACATGTGATGTTTTGACCGGGTTGATTTTAATGAGATGTACTGCACTGTACTGTGGAGGCTAAAAACTGAAAGGAGGGGGTTTACATGGCTGATTTCACTCGGCTGAGAGGTTCAGCGTCTTTTACTCTGAAATTACAGCCTAGTAAAGTTTTATTTGTGTGAACTCTGAATGTAAACGCAGGGCAGCTGTGTAGCGTTGGGGGCGCCAAGGGCGGGCGGGTCTGTAGGCAGGCACAGGAAGCTATTCTTTCACTTTCCCCTTCACTAAAAGCACTGAGGAATAACAACATATGAATTTTTACATTAGTACAATTGCATTATCGGCAATCAATTATGCCTCGAACAAAACAATTTATGCTGAAAAATATTGGTAATAATGGGGTCATTATTCTGTTATTTTAATCATTTTGTGAAAATGATTTTAGCTACCTTTATTTACATTTAAATTGAATGCTTGGCAGTATCAAAGTCCCTTTAAGGCAAGTCATTTCACTCAGCGGCCATCTTTGAAACGTCTATCTGGCAGTATGCTCTGGCATTCTGTCTGAATGAGGAAACATCAAATTGTTCAAAACGGTTAGCCAAGCTTACTATTACATTATATATTTGGAATCACCAAAAAAATTAAACAACAACTGTCTCATAAGTTTTGTTTCTAAATGTTCGAATCAAACTAAATTAGCATCTTTTCAGGTTGCCCGAGCTAATGCGCATTTGAAGGGAATGAGATCACGACACCAACCTCATTTATGGCCGTTCTACACATTATCATCCTCTGAATAATGCTGCGTCTGATCGCAATGCTCTTCTGAAATAATCCACAATTTAGTCTTGATGGCAAATCTCCTCCAGAAATGACGGCGACTATTTGTTTACAAGTTCGTGGGCATTTGAGTAGTTGCTGTCGTGTGATGTGCGTTTAACAGGACGGACTGTACCTCGCGTTCGTTTCATACAGATTACAAAATCAGAAAACTTTTGTTATCAAGTGCACTACGTTCATTTAAAAGATTTATGTGGATATATTTCTTATGTCTGAAGCAAGTATTCGCTGAGATTGCAGTGCATTTGTTGACCACCAAATTGTCGTAAAAGCACACGTCTGATCCGAGCTTCCCGCTGGAGAAACGTCAGTCTATTTAGATCGCTGATTGGCTCTTGTACTAGTAGGCGGGGCTTCGTTCGGCATATTAACAGTTACACTTTTCCCCATTCAAAACTATACGAGTGACATGTCTTGTGTATTCTAGTCTTTGACAGTAACCAATTAGACAAGCTTAAACTGAAAAGTCTAAACTATTGTTTATTAAGAGTTTATTATATTTATTAAGATGCTATTATACAAAATTATAAATGGGACTACATTAACCTTATTCTTGACATATAGTGTAAGCGGGGGCCCCATTGGATTTTTTTTTTGGCTTGACACTTCCAGTCTTATTCACTTCCATTGATTTTTAGACTATAAAAACAGCTAGTTATGTTGATTGATGTTACAAAATGATATGTCCTTATTATATTATTATCATTTTTATGTTTAGTCGTTACACACTTGTTTGTAGAGCAAGT
Organism: Danio kyathit; assembly: GCA_903798195.1. Classification (NCBI taxonomy): domain Eukaryota; kingdom Metazoa; phylum Chordata; class Actinopteri; order Cypriniformes; family Danionidae; genus Danio; species Danio kyathit. Next base: position 32,642,305 of record LR812533.1, on the reverse strand, counting down.
AGTTTGAATGTTTTCTGCTATTTATTATACCCAGTCATTTCTCCCATAGGCAACACTAAATCAGAAGTTCTAAAACAATCGTGAAAACGAGCACACTTCCGCATTGAAGGAGGTGGTCAATAGGGTTACTTACGACATTTGTTTTATATATACGTTCAGGACTTAAGAATAATACATTTGCAGATAATGTTTTTGAAAGTCATTGTTTCAGGCAGCAATACTTCAATACTCTAACTGTGATAAGAATAGAAATGGGCTCTTAAATATGCTTTTTTCCCCTCTCATTATGTTCCAAGGAACATATTAAATTAAATTATTTTTTATTCCTGAGACTTTGAGGAAAGAGGTGGGTGAAGTGGGGGGGACTTTGGCAAATTAACCACCATTAGCCTGACAAGATTTGTCTCGTTAGAGGGGCTTAAACAGCAACACCGTTAATGTGGGGGCCAAGGAAGAAATTTTATTAAAGCTCATCCCTCTTCATCCGCCCTGTGCAGAGGCAGCCAGTTCGTTATTGTAATTGCATGGCGGTCTGAGACCGGCCCATTAGTATCAATCTGAATAAGGATGCTAAAGGCTAAGGCGTGAGAAAATGTGTAGTGCAGGACGTCCTAATAAGCTGTCTGCAGCCGCGCAAGACTGCGAAACAGTTGGACCCTACCCCAGCTTGCCATTTATTAAACTAATAAATTTAATTGAATTAGCCTAATTCAGCCCTTGTCTGTTCACATTCAGTTTTTTCCTTAATCAGAGCAAGAAAGCTCTTTCCACCGTTTTAAGCATTATTACGTTGTTCAGCCATTATGCTTTTCTCAATGCTCATTCTGAAGGTGCACATGCTTCATTTCAGCAGGTCAAAGTTCAGATGTAAGGATCACAAACAGCATGCCAAAGAAGCCCCAAGTGAAAAATCCACACAAAGCTAGTTCAGCCTCACTGACACCAGAACTTAACCAGAAAAGGAGGGTCTGTATCCTGAATAGGAAGGAGATGAAGCTGACACAAACTGGTAACCAGCGGACAATAAAAGAAGTTGAAGCTAGAATAAATGCAGTTGTAGAGCCACTTGAGAAAGCTATACGAAGAGATTTGGTCAGACACTCGACCCAGAAACCCTCAGGGAAGGAAAGGTCAAGAGAAGTCTCGTCTTCAGAGAGGGAGAAAAGAACTAGCGAAACAAGCACATGTTTAAAACTTAAGCCTTTGCCTCCTACACCTGTCGAGGTTCTGAATGACAGCTTAGAGATCCAAAAAGGTAGGAAGAATCTGCTCATAAGTCCTTAAATGGATAGTATGTACTAATATCGTATTATTTAGTGCAGTTTCTATGATCTTATGAACAGGCATCAAGGTTCAGAGATCATATTTGAGGAAGAACAGGCAGCCAAAGAGGCTTGAAATGGCGTCTGAGGGCAGACATTCCCAAACACAGAGGTTAGACAAGTGTTGGCAGTGTGCTGTGGATGCTTGGTGATTAAATTTTTCTTGTCACATGAAACCTTTCTCTTCCAGTGCTTACCCTGGTAAACTTTGTGAATGAACATGAACTGGAGTCCTTAAGCACAGGTTAGTGAGCTTGTTTAAGACTCTACGAAACACACACCGATTCATGTTCCTTTCATTTAGCAATTTTAAGTGATCAAAGCTTGAAATTTTAATCAGTTGAGCTTTTTGCTTGATAAGTGTTGTGTATGTTTGTTGTACACTATTGTTAAATAGTTTGGGATCATTAGGACTTTAATAAGTAAGACTTGACATAAAAGTCTCACCAAGACTGCATTGATTTGATCTTTAAAGTTTTCTATTTTAATATATGTAAGAAGTGATTTATTTCTAGTTTCTAGTTCCTATTCTAGTCTGTTGTCACATGATTCTTCAAAAATCTTTCTAATAGATCATAATATGAATGCAACAGAGCAGAGTTTATTTGAAAGCATGTTTTTCAGTATCCTCTGTCCCCTTGTTCAGAGCACACCAAGGTTCAGATGGCAGTGCCCAATCCTGTTCAAATGAACCACACTAATGGAACAAATAACCTTATATTTGGCCTTTATGTGGATAGTAAATGATTCTTGTTCCTAGAATAAGTCTGAAGTATAAATGAAAAATTTTCACAGAAAAACTGTGGCCTAATGGTTAGAGAATTGGACTTTTGGTTCAACCGTAGCTGCTTTGAGTATTTGCACCAGCATGAATTGTAGGTGGGGGAAGTAAATAACTAGCACTCCCTTCCACCCTCAATACCATGCCTGAGATGATTCTCTTAAGCAAATGCACCGAACCCCCAGCTGACCCCAGAGCCCTCTTTGAGGAAAATAATGCATTTAATTCATTTTGGAATAAGACGTCAGCAAAAATAGTGAAGAACTGTGAATACCTCTCAAAAACTATATAAAAGTGGATTTTGCTAAATAATTCTCCTTTTATTTGAACCAAACCAACACAAGAAAAAAGCTAGACCAATAATTCTGTTTAAAAGATGAACTTTTTGCTATTTGTGGTATCAATATCAGAACAACAGGCCGTCACTTGTATTTATTTCAGATTAAATCACTTAGGTATTTTGCTTTTTCATGTTTTTCTGCAACCTGTACACACATAAACATGTCTTCTTTTACAACGCCATATGGAACACGTTCTTCAAATTGGGGGAAAAAATCCTTATTGATTGGAGGTCCTTGAGCACTAATTAAACCAGAACCAGACAGGAACAGGAATCCATGAAAATAGCATTTGAAAAACACATAAAATGTAATAAAGACACTTTGTACATTATTTGTATGTAATACTAATGATATTCTATTAGAGTTCTTGATCAATAATGGAGTAAATTAGGTTTATATTCTGTGAAATATTGATCAGGATCATGTAAGAAGGGCTTATTGGCTTGTTGTTATTAGGCGATTATAGGCTGCACCACTACACATGAACATAAGTTTATTGATCCACAAAGTCTGCTCTGGTTGAGTAATCATTACTTTTGCGCCTGGCGTGTCTGGACCAAGATGACCCATTAACTGAAGGCAACGCTTTATAGTGTCAAAAACACTTCTTGTGTGTTCTTCTTATACTTCTTATCAAAAGTGTCTGGATAGGATGATTAAAAAAATGTATTGGGTTCTTTAAGGATGCATCAAAATGATCGTAAAGACATTCAAAAATGTACAAAATATTTCTGATAAATCTTATTTGTGTGTATTTAATGAAGGACTGAATTCATCAGAGAATCTTTAAGAAGTAAATATCCCCAAATTAAATTAACAGCAAAATCATTTTTAGCACTGATTATAAGAAATGTTTCGTGAGCAAGGTCAACATATGACTGAAGGTTTATGTATTATAGAGTTTTGGCTGTTAAAATGTAGCTTTGTCATATCAGGAATACATTACTTTTTAAAGTATATTAAAATATATATATATTTTTTTATTGAACAAGGTTTTTTACTATTTATTTTTGACTAAATAATATAGCTTTAAGGCCAGTTCACACTGCACAGACAATTGGCAGCAATTGGTGTTTAGAATGTTGTGGAAAAAAAAATCACTGCCGTGTTCACACTGCCCCAACAATAGCCACACAATCATTAAATAATTAATTATATGAAAATAAAAACACATTTACGTGAAGCCTCTCTCTTTCTGGTCAGATTTTAAGTCTGAGTTTGTTTTAAAAAATCATATCACACTGCTCAAACGTTCCACGATCCAGCAAATGCAGATTATTGAATATGTTCAGTCGGGTGAAAACAGACTCCAACCCATGGCAACAGACACTGGCAGAGGCGACACACTGATCCAACAAACTCAGACAGTTTTGTTTGTTGGTGTTATAAGAACAATAAATCCCTAAACTTTAGAATAGACTGTATTTTAATTATTTACTTTTTTTGCAGATACTAAGACAATAGATAAATTTTATATATGATTATGAATACCATATATTAGCATCCTATATATATTTTATATATAGAATAAAAACAGTTTTTAATTTTTTTAATCTATTTTAAGGTCAAAATTATTTGCTCCTTTAAGCTATATTTTGTTTCGATAGTCTACAGAACAAACCATCGTTATACAATAACTTGCCTAATTGCCCTAACATGCCTAGTTAACCTAATTAACCTTGTTAAGCCTTTAAATGTCACTTTAAGCTGTATTGAAGTGTCTTGAAAAATATCTAGTCAAATATTATTTACTGTCATCATGGCAAAGATAAAATAAATTGGTTATTAGAAATGAGTTATTAAAACTATTATGTGTAGAAATGTGTTGAAAAAAAAACTTCTCTCCGTTAAAGAGAAATTGGGGAAAAAATAAACGAGGGGGCTAATAATTCTTACTTCAACTGTGTGTATGTGTATATATATATATATATATATATATATATATATATATATATATATATATATATATATATATATATATATATATATATATATGAAGCACTATAGAACAAAGCACTGTTGTCCATTGACTTGTCAAATTGGCCTAACTTGTAATTGAACCAATTAACTTAGTTCTTTAAATTGCCCTTTAAGCGGAATACCTGTACCTTGAAAAATAACTAGTAAAATATTATGCACTTTCATCATGACAAAGAAAAAATTAAGTAATGAAAGGAAATTTCTGTTAAACAGCACTTAAGAAATATATATTTTTGAAGAATTAAAATTTTACTGGAGGGCTAATATTTTTGACTGCAACTGTATATGAACTGTATCTTTTGGTACACTGTACTAGTGCTAGTAGTTTTGCTTACATAATTTAATAAATTTGTTGCAAATTCCAACTTTATCACAGCCCACCACCTTGTGTTGGCTCTCACCTTGTGTAGCCTCCTCTCCCCAGTTCATTCTGAGAAATGTTTTACCCCTGCGGGCTGACAATCTTCTGAATGTGTACAGTATATGGGGGCCAACACACTCCCCAGAGGTGTCGTCCCATCATTCACACAGCTACCATCGCACCATGTTTAACACATCTCCTGCTGGTTTCATCCACTGTCCGGCACTGCTGTTCTGGCCCATATAATCATTTTTTTCTTTCTCCTTCCTGGCCTTTTGTTTTTGCCCCAGAGCAGAACTCGACAGCTCTCGAAGGTGTTAGCCTCAGCCGTTACCTCTCAACGCCGTCCAAACTTTTATTCATAATGGGCGAGGACGTTGAGGGCACATTAAATAATTGGCCATTATTCACAGCCTGTAGGGAGCTCGGCACACATGGCATAGTTTGGTGGTTTTTAATGTGGAGAAGGAAGGTCGACAGACTCTGACCCCATTACAGAGGTTAACGTTATATTTGTAATTAAACTGGATCATTTTGTCTCGTGAGAGGAAATTATCGCGCTTCACAGAGTATAAAATGTGATCATTCAGAGCGGAGCTTTTCACTTCACTGCTTTTTGGACGAAACAAAAGAAAACATGGCTCTTATTTATCCGCCAAATGACTGAGCCTTTTTCATAATGTGTGTCTTTAATCAGTTTTGAAGATCTTGGTGGGACTTTTTGTTAAGCATTCAGCTCATCTATGTTGATTTGTGCGGATGTTTTTGTGCCTTTAAGTTACAGAATCCACATTGACTTCAGTGTTTTCTACCAAATGTTTTCTCCTAGTAATCATCCATCTTTGACTCCCACCTTGATCATTTTTTGTTATGACCAGTGAACTTGGTTTTGAGAAGTTAAACACAATGAACAGGACGTGAGCTCAGGTTTTTACACTATATCTGAGGCTGTGTGTCCCCAAGGCGTCACATTGAATGAAGCTGTTAGCCAGAAGCTGTGAGCGCATTGTTAGGGACGAAGGGTGGGGTGATGTTAGAACTGCTTGCGTTATGGGCTTTGGTGCTTTAACTAGGAGTGGCTTTTGGACAGGTGGTTGCCTAGTCACTGATGGTTTGTTAGTCTTGATAAATCTGTTTTGTTTTTTGTTTGTTTAGTTTAGTTTTTTTAAAGAGGGATGTGACTAGGCAGGTGAGGAGTAAGCTTTAATGTAATGGATAGCTAATCCTCATTTCGGTTAATCTGTCTGTCTTGTTACCATCTTGTGCCGGTTTGGATGCCAGTTTTTACAACCTGAAATCAGAATAAAAACTCTTATGGGCTGAAGAGGCTCTGTTAGAGGTTTAGACGTATAATCTCTGGCAATAATTGGCTCATGAGCAGACAAAGGTATTAAGGAACTCATGAAGAGTAAGTCTAATATGCCATTCGTCTTTGGCTTTTTAATCGATAACAGTTTAAACCGTTCTAAATGTTTGGTAATGTGTGGAGATGGGTTATCGACTACAGAAATGTGTTGTTATCAACTTTTAATCTTCAAGACTTACACGCTGTTGGCCGTTCGTGGTCATCTTAGTTCCTAAACATCTCCCCCTCAAGCTGTCTGCAGACACAGCTGTCAAATCTTGGCTTGGGTTATAGTTTTGGAACCCCATGAACAATAAACCCGGATTTCTTTCAGAGGTTTATTTAGAATTAGACACTTAATCTGATTTAACAGTTCGATAAGTAGACTGATCTGAGTATAGACATTCTTTGCTATGGTTCATCCTCTGTTGTTTACGTAAAGCCTTTAATATGTTTTATGTCGGTAATCTCTGTTAAATCAGAGAGGCCACTTGTCAGGTAGGTGATTGAGTTTAACCTAACGTGTTATAACTTAAATATTAAAGTCATATTTCTTACAGTTGTCACCAATCTGTCTTGATCATTTGATTATTGAATCTTTTTATATCAGTATTCATGTACATAGATTTAAAGTGCTAAAGTGACCATTAACTTGCTAATCAAAGATGCTTTGATTTGAAAAATGCAACTTATTTGGTGACTCCCTTTTGTAATTTGCATTTGAAAACATAAACATCAAAGTAGTTTCATGAATTATCAAGGAAGAATTTTATTTTATTATTTAATAAAAATATTTCCTAAAAAAACATTGAAATGTCATTCAGTTTTCATACACCAAAAAAGGTTTTATTTTTGTAATTTGAATGTTAAGAATCATTTGAATCAAGAATCATTTGAATTAAGAATCATATTAAACTATTTATGATCAAAGTCCATACCCAAATTACATTTTAATAGTCATTTTAAGTCTTTGCCTCTATCCTCCAAACTACTTTAAATGGTTTAACCCATTTATACTTTTTAGTAAATACAATGGTCAGAATAAGTATGCTGTTTATTTAAAACATTAAACAGTTTCATAAGAGAGATAGATTTGACAATTTATTCTCACCAAAGTTATTTAAAAACATTTAATCAGCTTTCTATGCACTTAAAAACAATCAAATCAAAATTGGAGATTGTCTTGAACTGTTTACATAGTAGGCTACTTTTATATCTGAAGATTCAGTCACTAATGAATTGCTCTTTAATGTGGTTTAAAGTGCCTTAGTGGCCATTAGTTTAATTAATCGAAGACTAAAACTGACTTGGTAACTCGCAATAGTCATTTCCATTTGGTATCCTAAAAATCAGTCGTAATCACACTCTTAATTTTTAGGCCAAATTGACAGATGCTTTAAACTGCAATGCCTTTTTTAGTGCTTATCTTTCACAGACAAAAAAAATCCCACATGTATTTGCAACTATTAATTTCCATATTCATGTGCATTGTGGTCACATAAGTGTATCTGAAGATTTAGCCACTAATGAATGACTCTTTCATGAAGTTCAAAGTGCTGAAGTGGCCATTAGTTTAATCAGCCAAAGACCTCAGAGTGATTTGGTAACTCCCTATTGTCATTTCCATTTGGTAGGAAATTGATTTCTAAATTATGAGAGAGTAATCATGTGTTGTTTGTTAATTAATGTAGTTAAACATTGCTGTTGACACTATTAAAAAGTCAATTTTATTGATTCTCTAAAGAGAGATGCTGATGGATCTTACATTGAACGATGCAGCTTTTAGTTTTTTTTTCATCAGACAGATCTGGATTCTTTAGTCTTACAGTAGGTGCATTTTTTCATTAACATTTGCACAAAACCTTTGCAAAAAATTTTAAATCTCGATTAAAATTGTTTTACAAATTGTTACCTTCTCATTTTAAGTGATTCCATAAGTCATGGTGACAGATATTTGGTAGGTTTAACTATATCAAAGCCAATGCACTAGCCATTATTTTTAATAAAATATGAGCATTAATTGCAAGGAAATGGGCTTTTTGTTTTGTAATTTTTTCTGGGTAGTTACAGTGGACAATTTCACAGAGGAACCTGGGGATTCAGAATTTCAGGATTCAGGACCTGTAAATGCAATGTTGTGTGTATGTGTGAGAAATTGATGTTTTCAGTAGGTCTATTTTCTTTGCACAATATCAATTTGCTCAATTTGAAGTGCAATGAAATTGTGCCTGATGTTTCACTAAGACATTTCTGTAAATCTGCACTACATAAAAGACTCTTATTAATTGAATCTCTGTTGTTTTAAACTTAAGATCTGATTTCCAGACCATCAGACATATGATTGCTTAGATTAATCAGACCTAACTTGAATTCTTTCTGCATGATTTAGATAATGGCACTGTCAATCAGCCAAACAATAGATAACAGCCTCTCATTATCCTGATGTGCTGCTGTTCATATACAGTATGACCTCACATTCCCCTTGTTTTGTGATGTAAGTGCATATGAAGCTGTCTGATCCCACCATGTGTTTTTGATTTCGCTGTAGGCTGGGTGGAAGCCTTGTGAAGTTCACTTCTCTGGCTGAACTGTCTCCTCAGTGCTGATCATAGCAGGGATTACCTGAGCTATGAGTCTTGGCCCTCTTCATGCCATGCTGTAAGCTCTAGCTCTGGCTCCTATTGGAGGAAAGAGTCCTCCTTCTTACCTCGAGCGCTAAATTAACCATGTTCTTGAAGGTCTGTCTCCTGCTTACCAAAGAATGTTGAGCTGAAGTTTAAATCAGAGATTCTTGCTGGTAGACGCTCTAGCTGTCAGTGATTTGCTGCCTTCTAAATGCTGCAGACAAGCTATTTTGTATGATATTGTTGAAGGTTATATATTTAATACGAGGCCCAGTTGTTCCCCTCATATTCCCATTGTGTGTTGTAGGGGTATGCAATATTGAAATAAAATAAAAATTATTTCAAATGCAATAATATTAATAATAAATATATACAGGGGTTGGACATTGAAACTGAAATACTGGCCAATTTAGCATTGAAGGTTTCATGGCTAAATTTGACCAGCCTGGTGGCCAATCTTAATTTATTGCACATTCCACCAGTAAGTGCAGAATGTGAAGGTTTATTAGCAGATGTTGGTGCGTGTCTCTCTGGCGCATCTGTAACTCAGACAGCAAGTCTTTGTGATGTATCAAGAGCCACGGTATTCAGTGTAATGTCAGCATACCACCAAGAAGGGTGAACCACATCAAACAACTGTGGTCGCAAGAGGAAGCTGTCCAAAAAGAGATGTTCTAACTCGGATGCTATCCAAAAAAACATAAACCCACAGCTGTGTAACTCACTGCAGAAGTAAATGTGCACCTCAACTTTTCTGTTTCCACCAAGAAATGTTCGTTAGGAACTCCACAGGTTCAATGTACATGGCCAGGCTGCTATAGCCAAACCTTTGGTCCTTCATGTCAATGGCAAAAATTGGTTTCAGTGGTGCCAGCAGCGGAAATCTTGGGCTGTGGACCAAGTGAAACATGTATTGTTTTCTGATGAACACTGTCCTTCCCATATTCAAGAGCGTTACGGTGTGGAGAAGCCCTAAAGAAGCATTCCACTCAGACTGTTGCATGCCCAGAAGCATGAGGGTGGATCAGTGATGGTTTGTGCTGCAATATAATGGCATTTCCTAGGTCCAATACTTGTGCTAGGTGGGTGCCATCACTGCCAAGGGCTACTGAAACATTCTGGAGGACAATGTGCACACAAAGGTTCACACATTGTGTCCTGAAGGTGGTGCCATGATTCAGGATAATAATGCGCATATTCACACAGCAAGACTGGCAACAGAGTGGTTTGATGGACAGGAAAGTGGGTTGAAATTCTCCCATGGCCTGCACAGTCAGCAGATCCAAATAATATTGAGCCACTTTAGGGTTTTGGAGGAACAAGTCAGGAAACATTTTCCTTCACCAGCAACACATAGTGACATGGCAACTATTCTGCAAGAAGAATGGCTCAAATTCCCTCTATCTACTGTGCATGACTTGTATCTGTTATTCAGACAGTTTAAGACAGTTTGATGCTGTACTGCTGCAAAAGGAGGCTCTACGCCATACTAATAAATTATTGCGGTCTAAAACCACACTAAAAAAAATCCGTAATTTTGCGGTTTATTTCTGGCAGCTGGGGTGCCTAAAGAAAAATTTAAAATAACAGCTGTTAAATTAAAGAAATTTACTGTAAAATAACGGACATTAAATTACAGAAATTTCCTTCAATTTAAATTTCTGTAATTCAACCTCTGTAAAATTTCTGCAATTTAATGGCCGTTATTTTACGTTTTTTTTTCGGCACCCCAGCTACCGGAAATAAACCGTAAAATTACAGATTTTTTTTACAGTGCAGGCAAAAACTACTGCTATATAAACATTAAACTAAATTACCTAATTGTCTTGATACCTAATGCATTACCTTATGTTCATTCAGCACTGAACCTTTTTGTAAAGTGTTAGCATAATAATAATTTTCAGAGTTTACCTATGGTGCCCACATATGCAGTGGTTTTATCCTGACATATGCAATGTGCCAGAGCACCATTACCAAGTAAACAATAAGCATGTTCTTAACAAGTCGATCGCGATTTTCCTCAGAGAAAGCAATCAATCGTCTACAGTTAAATCCATCTGCCATCCCCTAGAATGATGGATGCTACATCTGTTTGCATAGGTTTGTGTAGAAAGAGAAAAAAAAAGAGAAATCTCCTGGCTGTAAGAGAATGCCCAGCTCCTCCTCTCCCTGCTTAAGTGTCAGAGCTTGCAAATGAGTGAAGGAAACCCAAGTAAAAATTGAATGCTTTAGAAGTGCGTATGTACATTTGTGTGCCTTGCTAGAACGTAGGTGGTCTTTGGTTGTGTAAATATTGGAAGCTCTGAGACACAGTGTGTCAAAACACGCAGGGCTTCAAGTGCCACGCTAATGAATGGGGGCCACATGTGGAGTGCCACGGCAGTTTGTTTAAGCAAATGAACTCTGCTGACAGACATCTGCCCTAATGTGCAGGCAGAGACAGCTCCGATGCAGGATTTATACACAGACGCACCCTTCCCCTTCATGCCTGTGTGTCGAGAGGCGACTTCTGAGGCCTTTCAAAGTGGCACAGGCTCTCCGTATGCTGACAGACAGACAGTGTAAGAGACTGAGGGTGGCTGAATTATGCATGCACACTTTCACAACACTCAACGCTTGCCCTGACTCATCATTACACAGTTCACCAGCGACATGAGAAAGGCAACTGTTTATTTAGCCTCTTTTGAGCACTTTTATTCCTGTCGCTTTTAATCCAGCCCAGTGCGAGCCACGGTCGGTAATGTTCGTTTTCACATTGATGAAACCGGTTTAAAGCCTTTCAGAGCATGTGGATACAAGCCAACGGTGCCAAATGTCTCAGGGTTTTCAAAGGATTCATCGCAACAAAGATTGAATGAGTTATGAAGAACTAATGAATTGTCATCGGAAGCGCAGTTGTGTAAAGGATGGCTTTCAGCACAATTCTCAAGTGCTTTTTTGCTGAGTATAGTTTACTTTTATCTTTATAAATTCGTTGAACCGTGTCTTGTGATTTTTATTTTTCTCATCGTCTTTCCGTGCTTTAAGTTTCTGCGGTTAAATTTTGACATTATATTAACAGCTGAATAGATGAATATCTGAATAGCTGCTAAGAATTTACAGTGAAGTGGAATTAATTTGAAATATTTATAAATTGTAGTCTAATTTCTTTATCTTTCTTGCATGGTTTCATAATTTTTTTTCTTATTAATTCACCATCTGTTTAGTATTTAAGGGGTCCACTTTAGGCATGTATAAGTCCACATTTTATGAATTGTAACATCAATACTTACCAACACACATTTTGTGACCCTTTTACAGCATCTTCAAGCTGAATGAACTATCTTTCTATTAGTGTATGGTTTGCTAGGATTAGAGAGTAATTGGCCGAAATGCAACTATTGGAAATCTGGAAACCGACGGTTAAAAAAAATATATATATATATATACAACTTAAAAGGCAATTTTCTCAATGTGTATATATATGTATATATATATATATATATATATATATATATATATATATATATGTATATATATATATATATATGTATATATATATATATATATATATATATATATATATATATATATATATATATATATATATATATATATACATTGAGAAAATTGCCTTTTAAGTTGTTCAAATTAACTTCTTAGTAATGCATCTTAATGATCAAATATTACGTTATTATATACAGGCAGTGCAGAATTATTAGGCAAATGAGTATTTTGACCACATCATCCTCTTTATGCATGTTGTCTCACTCCAAGCTGTATAGGCTCGAAAGCCTACTACCAATTAAGCATATTAGGTGATGTGCATCTCTGTAATGAGAAGGGGTGTGGTCTAATGACATCAACACCCTATATCAGGTGTGCATAATTATTAGGCAACTTCCTTTTCTTTGGCAAAATTGGTCAAAAGAAGGATTTGACAGGCTCCGAAAAAGTCAAAAATAGTGAGATATTTTGCAGAGGGATGCAGCACTCTTAAAATTACCAAGCTTCTGAAGCGTGATCATCGAACAATCAAGCGTTTCATTCAAAATAGTCAACAGGGTCGCAAGAAGCGTGTGGAAAAACCAAACCAAAAACCAAGGCGCAAAATAACTGCCCATGAACTGAGAAAAGTCACGCGTGCAGCTGCCAAGATGCCACTTGCCACCAGTTTTGCCATATTTCAGAGCTGCAACATCACTGGAGTGCCCAAAAGCACAAGGTGTGCAATACTCAGAGACATGGCCAAGGTAAGAAAGGCTGAAAAACGACCACCACTGAACAAAGACACACAAGCTGAAACATCAAGACTGGGCCAAGAAATATCTCAAGACTGATTTTTCTAAGGTTTTATGAACTGATGAAATAAGAGTGAGTCTTGATGGCCCTTGGCTGGATCAGTGAAGGGCAGAGAGCTCCAGTCCGACTCAGACGCCAGCAAGGTGGAGGTGGAGTACTGGTTTGGGCTGGTATCATCAAAGATGAGCTTGTGGGGCCTTTTCGGGTTGAGGATGGAGTCAAGCTCAACTCCCAGTCCTACTGCCAATTTCTGGAAGACACCTTCAAGCAGTGGTACAGGAAGAAGTCTGCATCCTTCAAGAAAAACATGATTTTCATGCAGAACAATGCTCCATCACACACGTCCAAGTACTCCACAGAGTGGCTGGCAAGAAAGGGTCTAAAAGAAGAAAAACTAATGACATGGCTTCCTTGTTCACCTGACTAAACCCCATAGAGAACCTGTGGTCCATCATCAAATGTGAGATTTACAAGGAGGGAAAACAGTACACCTCTCTGAACAGTGTCTGGGAGGCTGTGGTTGCTGCTGCACGCAATGTTGATGGATTCTGTCAGTTTTTTGATCCGTTCACCATGGATGGCAGGCTTTTGAGTGTCCTTGCAAAGAAAGGTGGCTATATTGGACACTGATTTTTTAAATAAAAATTTAAATTTTTTTTAATTTTGACTCCTACAAAAATACACTGTCTGGCCACTTTATTAGGTACACCTGACCAACTGCTTGTTAACGCAAATTTCTAATCAGCCAATCACATAGCAGCAACTTAATGCATTTAGGCATGTAGACATGGGTCAAAATGATCTGCTGCAGTTTAAATCGAATGGGGAAGAAAGGTGATTTTAAGTGACTTTGAATGTGGCATGGTTGTTGGTGCCAGACGGGCTGGTCTAAGTATTTCAGAAAATGCTGATTTACTGTGATTTTCATGCACAACCATTCCTAGGGTATACAGAGAATGGTCACAAAAAGAGAAAATATCCAGTGAGCGGCAGTTCTCTGGGCGCAAATGCCTTGTTGATGCCAGATGTCAAAGGAGAATGGTCAGACTGGTTCCAGCTGATAGAAAGGCAACAGAAACTCAAATAATCACTCGTTACAACTGAGGTATGCAGAAGAGCATCTCTGAACCCACAACCCGTCCAAACTTGAGGCGGATGGGCTACAGCAGCAGAAGACCACACCGGGTGCCACTCCTGTCAGCTAAGAACAGGAAACTGAGGCTACAATTCACACAGGCTCACCAAAATCTGTAGAAGATTGGAAAAACGTTGCCTGATCTGATGAGTCTTGATTTCTGCTGCGACATTTGAATGGTTGGGTCAGAATTTGGCAACAACGTGAAAGCATGGATCCATCCTGCCTTGTATCAATGGTTCAGGCTGGTGGTGGTGGTGGTGTAATGGTGTGGGGGATATTTTCTTGGCACATTTTGGACCCATTAGTATCAATTGAGCATTGAGCCAATACCACAGCCTACCTGAGTATTGTTGCTGACCATGTCCATCCCTTTATGATCTCAGTGTACCCATCTTCTGAAGACTACTTCCAGCAGGATAACACGCCATGTCATGAAGCACAAATCATCCCAGACTGGTTTCTTGTAAATGACAATGAGTTCACTGTACTCAAATGGCCTCCACAGTCACCAGACCTTCAATCCAATAGAGCCAACAAATCTGCAGCAACTGCGTGATGCTATCATGTCAATATGGACCAAAATCTCTGAGGAATATTTCCAGTACCTTGTTGAGTCTATGACATGAAGGATTAAGGCAGTTCTGAAGGCAAAAGGGGGTCCAACCCAGTACTAGTAAGGTGTACCTAATAAAGTGGCCGATGAGTATATATACCTGTGCAGTGTGTCATATTATATTAATATGATAATAAGTGTTTGGTTTTGTTTAAGAATTGTGTTATAATCACTGCTTCACGATTTGCAGATTCTATTTAAAAGATGCGTCTATTACCACTACAAGGATTCACACATGCATATAAAATATATTTAGGTTACCAAAGAAGTTTGTCACTTTAAGATGCATTAATGCCCAAACTGAACCTTATTTTGAGGAACATTTCCTCACGATAAATCACATTTGACCAGAAGCAGGTGTGTGACTCCAAAGTCAAAGAATACCATCACTTTTAATACAACATCTCCCAGCTTAGTATCTGGAATCACACCCAAAAAAAACAAAATGGTGTCAGAACAGCCCCGAGCCAGAATGTTCACAACAACAACAGAGGTGATACCTTAGAAACTGAAAACAAGCCAGCGCTGTCGTTTTCCAAAAGGGATTAAAGACACTTTTGCGGTGTGAAAGGCTCTGCGCTCAGAAGTTTGTATGCTTTAGTGAGCAAGGGATTACTTATGTAAAATCACAAGGGGAGGTGTTGCACAGGTGCCTCTCTCTGGCCGAGCTCCAGACACACTCACGCATCTGCAGTCCCCTCCTTCCTCTGCGTGTCAATGGACAAAGCCCACAGTCCTGCTGACAATGAGCCACATCGCTTGTCGCACCAGGAGAACACCTGAAAGCAAACACGCTCCTAGCTGGCCACAAAAGCGACCAGGGAGGCACTGCACTTTTATGCCCCCTGAGTGCCTTGTTAGCGGCATCAATGACTTGCAGGCCTGGACAGCAGTGTTACATTAAAGCGCTGCTCTGATGTATTGTGGCCGTCTATTTCGCACTATGGACCTGTGTTTGCGTTCTCTTTGCTTTGCATCACACCAACAAAGCATTGTTTTTGAGAGCACAGGAAAGTGCAGTGAATGAGCTTTATTATCAATTATGTTATAGTGATTGAGGCGCTCTCATGCTCGCCATCCTCTTGTTCTTTATTTGTTTGCTGAAAACCAAACCACTCAATTTCTGTTGTCTTCTTTAATGAGTGTGTTCATACTATATGAAAGGCTGTGCGGGATGAACAGTATGGCCTACCATTTGACAGATTAACTGCTATATATATACAGTTGAAGTCAGAATTATTAAACCCCCTGAATTATTCACCGCCCTGTTTATTTTTTCCCCAATTTCTGTTTAATGGAGAGAAGATTTTTTCAACACGTTTCTAAACATAATAGTTTTAATAACTCATTTCTAATAACTGATTTATTTTATCTTTGCCATGATGACAGTAAATAATATTTACTAGATATTTTTCAAGACACTTCTATACAGCTTAAAGTTACATTTAAAGGCTTAATTAGGTTAATTTAGTTAACTAGGCAAGTTAGGGTAATTAGGCAAGTTATTGTATAACAATGGTAGACTATATTGAATTCTCCAGAAGAAAAAATATTATCAGACATACTGTGAAAATTTCCTTGTTCTGTTAAACATCATTTGGGAAATATTTAAAAAAAAGAAAAGACATTTTAAAGGGTGTTTAATAATTCTGATTTCAACTGTGTGTGTGTGTGTGTGTGTGTGTGTGTGTGTGTGTGTGTGTGTGTGTGTGTGTGCTGTGTGTGTGTGTGTGTGTGTGTGTGTGTGTGTGTGTGTGTGTGTGTGTGTAGCTCTGAAATATGTTACCCTTTAACTGGCCTGCTCTACCAAATGGTTGACCATGTTTTGACTGTTTTAAACAACTGTTAAAGTAATTTAAAATGACTGTTTTAAATAATGGTTTACACACACACCATTGTTGGTTTACAAGAAAATCAAACAAACATAATCCTGCTGCACTATACACTTGATTTTGGTTTTATTGTTAAAAAAAAAAAAAAAGAAAACATGTTAAATGAGAATCTTGAAATATTTTATGGCATACTTCAAAAAAAAGTGATTTAGAATTCAAAAATGTTTTATTTTTGAATATATTTTTAATAAATTGGTCTTACCTTTATATTTTCTGACTTTCATATATATTTATTGTGGTACTTTTACCATAAACCGACATATTAACTATTTGGGAGAGGTAGTGTTGAAACAAATGTATTGAGTGTGCGACATTAGGAGTTAAGAAATGCAATCCAATTTTTTTTTTCTTGGTGGGGGGCATATTATTAAGAGACCACTTGAAAGTTATTATTGGTTCTCTGAATTTGCTTTTAATCAATATGTTTTTAAGATCTTCATTTATTTTATAACTGATTTCAAGTCTGTCTACAGATATTTAAATAGGAATATCTTGATTTAATATTGTATTTAAAATCTTCCCGTGTTTTCAGGTATTCAGTACATTAAAGTATAGGAAGCATGGCAGATTTTATATTTACTTATTTTGTCATAAATATAATCATTTAAATAATATAAAAAATTGTCTATTTCATCTTAAAGAATAAAAGCCTAGTTGTTTTTTAAAAAGCAAAACTAATATTTGATTATTCATACAGTATTTTATATATTTGATAGTGGGAACTCAAATTTTTATTCTTTTAGATCAGGGGTAGCCAAACTTTTCCTTATGAAGGGCTAAAATAAGGGCCTTTTCCTTATGAGGATTTTTGACAATCAGTTTTTTTTTTCAATCAGAGCAGCAGAAAGATGGAATAAGATACCAATGAATATTAGAGAGAGTGCCACTTTTAATAATTTAAAAACTGTTCTTAAAATTTGGCTTAAAAAATCAAATATGAAACCACTGATTTGATTTCGTTTTTTTTGACTATGATGTATTGTATGTATTGTACTGTAAGTGTATTGTATTATTTTTATTGTTTAAACTTGTTACAACTTCCTGCCCAGGGACTACAGATGAAATTAGCTTTATAGCTAACTCTGGCAAACATGTCATGTTGTACATGGTCCTGATAAAATAAATTAAAAAATTAATTTAAAAAAAAAAACTTGATTGAGGCTAGTGGGTTGGATGTAAATATAATTGCCATGGGTAACTTCCGAACTTATTTAATACAATTTTAACATTAACATTGCTTTATATTAACAAAAACAGATATTTCATTTATAATGAATTTACTACAGTAAAAACAATCTCATTTATAACAGAATCAAGTTTAGTTTTTGCCTTGATTTGCTCACTGATGTCTTTGGCATAGTCCTCTGTTTGTCGACTGATGGTATTACATTTTAAAAAATCAGATTCATTTACAACATTTAATCAAACATTTCATTTTAATTAGCTTTTTTTTTAGCTCAGTAAAAAACACCAATCCTCTCCATCATTCTTACTTTCAAGAACTTTGGGCATCTCTGTTTTAGACAGACATACGCACTTGCGCTAACATTTTTTATTTTTTTATTTAAACAAACACATTGGTTGATTTTTATTGTTTTTGTTCAGAATCTATAAAAATATTTTAATTCTTTCTTTCATTCATTCATTCTTCATTTATTGAAACCAAATAGATGGCAGTATGCTCCACATCATTGTTTTTCCAGCACATCATATGCATTGTCTTCCAACATCTCCACCATGCTTTTCAAAGTCACTTAGACAGCTAAAGACATCTTCGACTGCAGCAGCATATATAACTACGTCCATGTCACAACAAAGATGCACAACTGTTCTGTTTGACACAAATCCGTGCAAATAAGATCCTGCACAACTGGCATTTATTACCTCGTTTTTTCTGCTCAATCATCTTAAACACGCTCATCGATTTAACCTGCGATGTCAACCGTACACCCTTGAACCTTTGAACTCCTCTCTGGCTCAGTGCTGCTGGTATGTTTTTGACCAGCAGGACATTTTTTTCTGTGCTGTGTAGAACTGAGCTCTCCTGTAGTATTGTTGGCCCTTACTTTTTTTTATTTGCAAGACAAGAGATTCCAATTGGAAATGTGAACATGTTGATAATTGCCATGTGCATAATATCCTGCAGCAATCTTTGTGGAGGCGTTTGCAGAATTAGGAGTGAGTCGAGGCGTTAAAGCTTGAGATAATGAGAAGGCAAACAGGATTATTGACAGAGACACAAAGGGAGATTTAGAGGTGTCTCAACCAGCTGTGTGAACGCAACACACACCCAGTGCAATGGGAGGTATGGAAGATCTGTTAACCCTGTCGCGTTTGGACCAAGTTGCAACTTTGTAGAGTCATATGACCCAGATATGATCGTCGTTTTTTTGGGGTGCTTTATTTGAATTGGCCATTATTGTCTGTTAATTGGCTTTCATTGGTGACCCACTTTTTGCCCGTGAGGCCCTTAGCTTCCCTGTTGGCATCTCCAGTCATGTGTC
>LR812533.1:32508495-32623023 GCA_903798195.1 Danio kyathit | reverse complement strand
GTTGTGTCCAATTGTGCAGTGAAGGAAGGAGGAGGGATGGAGGAATCCGATTGGATCGTTGCTCCATCTCTAATTACCCTCTTCTTTGGGAGCACCAAGGTGTCACCGACAGGCTCACTTCATTCTTTGCCCCATTGGTAAAAGTCTTTTAATTCTATTATTTTACATCTCATTTGATTGCAGACAGGGGGCGCTGTCCACTAATACTTCTGTACACCTCTTCATATGGATGGACAATCCTCTTTACGATTTGGGAGAGTCGTGTGAAGGTTTACTAGATTATATTTAAGTTTGCCTATTTTCTCCACATCTGAGTCTCATCTGAAAGAGTGCCGGCTGTTCAAACTCTTTGGAAGCCTCCACCAATCAGCAATGCAAACACAAGCAAATATTCCTCCTTTGTATCAGGCAAATCTTTCTTCAGTCCTAGCAGTTTTCACCGAAAATGCTTTGTGTACCGAGGCGAGCTATTATGCTCAGGCGTACTTAGGAGTATTTGGGAGATTTTAAAGTGTGTAAAGGAAGATTATGAGGAGAGGCACAGAAATGGAAAGCAAGCACACACTGCTGACCCCCCAAAACTAATTGAGTGTTCTAAAACAACATGGATTCCTTGGGAGGGACTTGGACTTGTTGTTTCATAAGTGTTAGCTAACAACTTCTTGACAGCACACCGTGACCCTTCAGTGGCCATGTCAATCCAACACAAGTTTGAGGGATTTAACCCTGAAAAAGTGAATAAAATCTTATGAATATTTTTTATTTTGTACACCAAACATCAAATATACATAATAGTTTTCAAAAAGACCACTGACCCCCCAAAACTAATTGAGTGTCTAAAACAACATGGATTCTCTGGGGGGACTTGACTTGTTGTTTCATAAGTGTTAGCTAACAACTTTTTGACAGCACACAGTGACCCTTCGGTGGCCATGTCAATCCAACACAAGTTTGAGGATTTAACCCTGAAAACATAAATAAAATTTAATAAATGCATTTTTTACCCAAAACACCAAATTATGCATAATAGATTACAAAAACGGCAACAAACCTTAATAAATATATTCAGTTACATTTAGAAAATGGACTTGTTTTTGCTTAGTTGCTTGCTTTGTTTAATTTAGTCTTACATCCAATCATTTTGGAAGACAGTTAGATATAAAATAATGTTATAACATTTAATATTATTTACTGTAAGGTTAGCTTTGCTTACAATTAGCCAATTTTTACAGTAGAATGTTTAAGTTTTTTTTTTAGATTTCTTTAGAAAATCACAAAACCTTTCCTTACTGTGTAAATTTCAGAGGAATCACATTTGAAGCCACTATGTTTACAGTTGCCAGCAGAGAGGTGAGATCAGAGCTGTGTTTCCTTCACACGGTAAGGCATGTTTGCTCATCTTTGATTTTCAACAGCAAACAGTTATTGTTTTTGTAATGACAAAAGAATAAAAATGATTGTGAGTCACGCAATTCTATGTCATGGATGCCTCCTCCTTTCCTGAGCTATATACACAATAGCCTCTGGCTTGGTAGCTCCGCTTGATCTAATAATTTAATTGCTAGCAGTCAATATTTGACTGAGTAACAGCTGAGCCACTTTAAAATGCAAAGTTTAATGTGATGTTATATGTTAGCAATCAGACCGCTAATGGCAGTGAGACTGCTAAAGAACGAAGAGATCCTAAGGATTCCCCTTCTCACACAAGCTGTCACTTGAACAAAAGAGTTGTGTGCTCTCTCACTCCTGAGCTCCCAACGCATACACAAACACACAGCACAAAGACCAATAGGGGCAGAAGCTATGAGAGTAATCCAAAGAGCAAACAAGGGTGCGGAGCAGGGAGACGTGAGCGTAGCTGTGAGTTTGGGGAGAGGCTGGAGATGTATGTTCCTACAGGCTTCACCAAGCCTACATCTAGTCTGGCTTCAGCAAAGTGTTTTCTAGGTCAATGTTTGATGGATTTAGATTAACACCATTAATAAATAGTTAATTTTGTGTCAATATTTTCTTCTCGCTATTAAGTGAAAGATAAATATGAATTAGTGATTCATGGCTGTCACTAACAAAATACTATTAATACTTTTTTCTCACGAAGAGGGACTAAGAGTGTTTATATTGTCTTACAGCCATTCATCCGGTTTCAACAGCTTACACGATGCTTTCATTTATGAATGATTGTTTTTACATATTTCGGTAATACACCTTGTTCTCAAGCTTGAAAGCTTCGACAAGCTCAAACTGACCACTGATGGATTTATTATTTATAGATTTGCGTGTGCTTCCACTTCACAACATGCTTTTTCAATCATCTTTGGGCACAGATTGTTTGTCATGCATGTTTAGTACCCTGACAAGATGTCAAGTAAGCCTGCACTTTAGACACTCTGCGCTAGTCCACTCTTGTGGCACGAGGATGTTTGCTGGTTCAATCCGGATGAGAATGAAGAATTAAAAGAGACAAGCTGTTGCGTCAGTTGGGGGATAGAGCAACTTACACAATTCATTCCTGCCCTTTAGCTAATTTATAAACGAATCATGGTGACCTAAAGAGCAAGTGTTCACACCTGTGCACTTGTGCTTTAAGAGTCACTCTTTAGGGCACTGAATTTTTGTTCACTTGATCATGACTTTTTTATTTATTTAATTAGAATGATTTATTAATTTTGGTAACAATGTTGATTATGTTCCAGTAAACATGTTGTGGCAGTCATGGGGATGTTGTTCATGGTGGTTTGATTATTAAACCGCTGTATCCACCTCATTTTTCAGCATAGAAGTAAGCTTTTTTAATGAATATACAAGACTTCCAGTTCACTGCCTGCTATAGTTACTGTAAAGAGGTTATAAACTAAGAAAATGAAAATTATGTTGATCTTTTAACATATAAGAGGTCATTGTAGTATAAAAGCATACTGGAGATTTCACACCATAAAAAAATCCTTGTTAGTCTAAAATTGTCTTTTATTGAAGCCAATCTGCCAAAACAACGGAATGTGCAATGTGCCTTTTTTTTTTTTTGTAATAACCTAGCTAAACCTATGTCTGCTTCTACATTACTGTCTATTTAGCTTTACCCACTGTTTTGAGCTGAAGGTAAATAACAAAAAAGACAATTGCAGGTCTATTCTGCCCTATTAATAGGGGTTCATGCTCAAAGTGCGGAAACCTTTTGATTTTTTTTTTTTTATATTCTGCCCTAGTTTGTATTGGCCAGACCAAGCTGTAAGTCCGAGAGAACTGAAACTTGGTCAGATGGTAGTCTCTGGTACAACTACATCCGCCATTTGTAGGCCGTTTGTCGTAGACTCACAATTGTTGCATATTTGGAACCTTGTGTCCACCCAAACAAAAGTCCACTTTGCAAAGCTGTAATAGGCTCATTAACAAAAGGTGTGTGTCTATATGTACCTAAATTCATGTAAACATATAAGGAAACTCATAATTTCACAAACAGGCAAGAATGTGTGAGGTGATTATAAACATTCATACAAAATTTGTAGAAATAGGACAATAGGTGGAGCTATAACAGTTGAAAAAACATGCTAAATGACCAAAAATTGCAGAAAATGTTTTACACAATGTTTTTATAATTTACTCTACTTTTGACTAATATACTTGATCTACATCTTATATGATAGCCCTGCTTATTCTGAACGCTTGACACAAAAACCACTGCTGTCGCTCAAACTTTTTATAAACATTTGATAACTCAATCTATAAACTCTAACACTTTACTCATACATTTCATTGTTGATTAAACTAATTACAGACTTCCTAATTGATAAATAACCTTACGCTACTAAAACGCTTAAACCCTGATAATTGCTGCTTGCAGCTATATTTATTATTATTATTATTATTATTATTATTATATTATGGTCTGTTATTACAGATCTTTTGTTATGTATTCAGTATTTATGCATTCTTAAACCTAAATTACAGCAGTATCTATGAAGGATGTAATCTGTTAAACTGGATTAAAACAAGCTAAACTTTTTGACAGGGGATATGTAAAATTAAAAATATTTATTATTAGCGACATCAGTGGTCATTAAGTGAACTGCAACTACAAACTCATTGCTTGTCCTCATATTTGTGCACATAAAACATACTGTACATAAGAGGTTTTACATTCATTTTTTTATGAGTAAAAATAAGCAAATACTTGTGCTTTTAATATACTAATAATGGACATCTATGTTGTGATCACACTGCTGAGGGTCACCCTTATTTAGATGAACATGATCTTTACTCTTAATAACTCGATCAACACACACCAAAAAAAAGCAACAGTTTAGAAAGGATGTAATCATAGCAATGTGGATGTGTCTGTACAAGTTTTGCAGTTTCTTTCTTTATGTTTGCATCTTTGTAAAGAGGTTACAACAACTAATGCTCATGAAGAATAACCCTAAAAGCATGTTTGTTAGTGTTTTGTTTGTTTTTGTAAAATTTAGTTTTAACTTGCATATCAGTTCAAAAATCAAATGTCTGAAGAGTAAAACCAAAAGATGTTATGTCTGGTTTGAAAATAGCGAACCACCAATACACTGTAAAAAAAATGCAGGGTGCCACACAATTCATGTTATCCCAACACAAATGGATTAACTTAACACATTTAAGTGGATTGATCACAAAACAATTAAATTGTCTGAAAAAAATCTCAAGAATTGGGTTGTTTGAGCTCATTTTAAATTAGTAATTTGAAAAAGCAAGAAAAAAACGTTTGAGTGTACTAAACCAAGTCAATGGTTAAATAAAGCTAAAATAAATAAATAAATAATATTAATAAAAGTAAAACTTTTTATATTTAAAGTAGATTAATTTGATTTCCAATGACACTATTGGGTTTAAGAGGCCAGCACCAAACTAGCCAGATAACATGTGTCTGGCTTCTTATTTAATCCCCTACTGATTGTTTATCAGTTTTAACACATTTTCTCACATATGATAAAATCAGCTACAATCAGCTTCATCCCCATTCTAGTCTAATATCAGGTGTAGAGATGCAGAGGTCACATTTTCAGTCATTCTTGATATCTATCTTTGTCAGATTCCAAACCGTGCCTGAACAGACTTGTCTTGCATTAGTGGAATTTGTCAGGAAAATAGCAAGATATAGACCTGAACCATAAACAAAGGTCACTTTGAATGACCTTTTTCAAAATGTACAGTTCGATGAGTGTGTGCAGCATGTAAGAATGTTTCCTATGTCAGTCGGGTCTGTAATATGGAAACAGTGCCTAATTGAAGAGGAAAAACTTAGTCAGCATGCCTACAAAAAAAGAAACGCAATATTTGCTCCGTCCAAGAAGAGAAGTGGCAAACAAAAGACTGTGTGGAAAAAAAAGGGTTGTTATGCTGTTTGCTCACTGTCACTCTCGTTCTCTAGTGTTTTTAGCTTGACCTGAGTGGGTCTCGTTTCCTTTGTCCTAAGATTCTTTGGTAATTAATGTGAAGAGCTTGTGTAATTGGATTTCTTTGTCATTGGTTTATGCAACGGGTTGACATAGTGCTGTTTGCTTAGCTTAGATGGCATGTTCTATGCCGTGTCGATGAAATGTATCGACAGGTTGATGTTCAGTTTCACTTTCAGAAACAAATGCAGAACGTGTTGTGGTTGATTTCACTACTAAAGTAGCATTCTTCTCTCGGAGGAATGTGTTTTCATGCTTTGTACGGCCTGTCGTAAGGTCAGATTTTCTATAAGATATGGAAACATGTTGGTACAAAGTGAGGACTTATACATTTTTGTCAGTCTTATTTGACTAGAAGTGGTTTATACTTTACCATGTGCACATATTTATGCAAATATTTAGTTTATTTAAAATTTAATAAAATGTACTTTTTATATAACTGTAATCATTATACTGTATATAGAAGTCTCTACTTATTGATTGATTAATCTATTTTTATTTATTTTTCTCATGATTTTTGAAGTAAATCTAGCAGCCGCGGAAACATTAGGATCCAGACTGTTTTTTTTTTGTATGTGTTACAAAGTAATCAGCTTTGTTGTCTTGGGTGGCCGACAGATATCTGTGCCATCAGAGCACAATCTGTAAACTGGCATCGTATTCTCAGAAGCCATTTCACTGCCTGCAGCATGTTTGCCTTTGCATACAGACACTCCTTTTAACACTCTTAAAGAGTCTTCAGAGTTTGTGGACTTTGATTAACCACCTGATAATTAGCATTTCATCCGATTTTTGTTGAGCAGAATGATGGAAACATTGTTTTGGTGGATCAGTCTGCACCCTTTCATTATTATTATTATTATTATTATTATATTTTTTTTTTTCAGTAATTCTATTTTCCTCTTTATTTGTAGCAGTATGGCAGGTTGAGTGTTTGTGTGTGTGTTTAAGTATGGGTTTAAATAAAATGTCAGTATTTGTTTTATTGTGTGAAAACATAATATAAATTGTAATTTAAAGGTTCTTCTTTTTTTCAGAAAATGACAATGGGCTATATGCACAGCTAGTGTTTTTCTGCCAATGATGAACTTCCAATGAAAGCTTTGTGACTATTTTAAATGTCATACAGTTCCTTTCACAGCATCGATGTTGTGATGCAATTCAAATATAATCCGTTAAATAGACTTAAGCATTCATTTGGTTGTTAAAAGCGCAAAAAGAGACGAAAGACCGTTTAAATGCAGACGCCGTCATTAGCCACAGGCTAGCACAAAAATTATTTTGAAAATACTAAGGTAAAATTAATTTTCACATTTAAAGACATGGCATGGAAAAATATAATGCAATGCAGTGCTTTTTGTTTGGTCTGATACCCACTTTATATCGTATCTCATCCAGGCAGTGAAGATCGCTGTTTTTTAAAGAAATCAGATCTGAAACGCTTTTGTATGGAATGACAATTCACCGGAAGCCCTGGGGCTGGCAGACTGAAATTAAAAGTTTGTGTGCATAAACCCAATTGGTCAGAATAACAAATGTTTTCATTTGTTGTGATTGAAAGTCATTTTAATCCACCAAATACTCATAAAAGTTGAAACATTAAAACTAAATAGTTCTGAAAACATGACAATTTTATTTATGCAAAACAAAACAAACTAAACGATGACACTGTTCAAATTCTGGACAGAAATATCCTTAGTAGTTTACAGAACAAAACAAAAATTTAATTTTGCACAAACAGAACTATGAATTGTAAACTGAGAATCATCCAGTGGCTCTATCTGTCTAGAACTAAACATTTTTAAACTCTAAATTATAATTATTCTAATTACAAGGCATTTCTATAGTGGGTTTGTTTTTTTTTTTTTGTTTTTTTTTTTGCATAATCAAGAAGCTTGGATTTTTGTTTATCTTTACTGTAGATTTTTATGTAGTATGGGCAGAGTTTTATTAACTATGTTTTTAAGCCATACATTCACTACATGATAACCTGAATGGCACTTGAAATACACTTATGTGAAGGAAACAGCATTTCTCTTCTTTCTTAGGGCTCTTAAGACTCATTTAGTGAGGTTTAGCCTCAGCCGCTCTGTTTGCATAGCTTTCCTACCAATATACAACCACCCACAGTACAACAACTGCAGCCTACAGAGCCCGGATAGGGGTATGAGAAAGATATTGTGTGCACTGGCACTGATCAGGACAGTGACAGCACAACATTTTTGACACTAATCTTGCGACCTTTTATGCGTTCTTTACATACCCACCATTCCTGCACATTTCAGTGGTGTCAAAGCATGACCAAGTAAAAGGCGTATAGTCCTTCATTCCAAGCTTGAACGCAGACGACTGAGTGAATTACCAGTTATCTGATCTGCTTGGCTGCACGTCAGTGGTGGAAACACAGATGCAGCTGTAATGCAGTGTTCTTACTTTATCCTCTGAATCTTACATGTGTAGTCTTACCTTGTTTTTCCCTCATTACCTCTGGAGGGAGTCACAACAAACTTGAGGGCACGAAAGGTCACCTCATCTCTACGAATGCATAAATGGCACTTGCTTTGAGAAAGAAGTAAATATTACTGCTCTCAATTTATTTCACTAGCTTCACTTAGAGTTGTTTAAATAAAGACAAGAGCAGGTATCCATTGGCCTTCACAGTATGCCATTTCACACAGTATGTACAACAGTTTTTTTTACTTCAGCATGAAGCAGTAAACACCTGTTCTAACCAAGATGCCATATCAGCTCAGAACAGCTTTACGTAAGCCAACAAGGATGAGCTTCAAATCACCTGTAAAGACTCTTTGAGCCTTAACTGAGGACCTTAATCCTCTAGTTTGCCTTCCATCTCGGGCTTAGGGCACTTGCAGCGCCACAAGTTGGCATTGCTTTTGGCCAGTGGCCCCTGGAAAGTCCATTTGTCCCTTGTCAGATTCTGTCTATGCTGAACTCTTACTCTTAATTCAGTTTCCAGATTAATTTCTCCTTGCTGAAACTTTGATACATGGAAAAATCTGTTCCATTGAAGGAGAGAAAATGTTAATTGTTACTTTGTCTGTGATGGATCAATGAATAAGGTTAATATTCTCTTAATGTCAAATTGTGTGCTTTCTTTGCACAACATTTACTAACTTTGTCTGTTATTCAAGAAATGTAGCTGATTTTCTTCTATAATTGTCGATCTCAATGTGTAATTATTTTGTATAGCCATCATTCCTTTTATCAAAACAGATTTTGGGTGAAAAGCAGATTGTGTATGCTGCTAACATGGAGCTGTGAGTTTTCCTGTATGCCCACAGTGAACATGGCGGAGGACTCACGAATCTAGTCTTCTTAGTTTTTAGTTTTTATTTGCCCAGTGGATCTGGCTAATTAGCAATACAGGCTTTGCTTGGCAAAGCGTTGCAAAATGACAAACAAGGTGTATTGTCCTCATCCTCCTTTAGCCAGAGGTAATCACCTTTTGATTGGTCTTATCCCTTTTGCCTTCTTTGTCAGTCACTGGTGGCCTGATCTTCCGTAAGCTGTATTTGTCAAACTAAACAACTTGATCTGTGTGCATGGCATCAGCCGGAGGTGAGGTCTCGCGAGGCAGAGAATCTCAATTGGATTTTAAGAGGACAAATGAATTAGCCGGAGGCTTTGCGGTTACTTTTTCCAGGCTAATCTCAAGATCTTCCCTCACAGTGTATAAGATTGCCAAAGTCTCCTGGGAAAAAACATTAGTGACAAAGATGTTTCTTGGAAACCCAGGTGTCAGCTTCTGTCATCATTTACTCATCGCAATGACATAATTGTAATTCAGAAAATAAAATAAGATTCTGTGTTTTACCTATAAAATTGAAATGATTGGTACCCAAAACAAACAGTGAACCTCCATTGACTTTCGTTTTATGACATATTTTGAGGTTGGAAACGTGACAGCATCCATGGTTCTGCAGTAACAGTATTCAACCAGTAGAGGGGATTGGCACTCTAGTTAGTTGAAAAACTGGCAGACATTATCCTCTCCTCATACACAATACCTTGTCTATTTGAATAGACCTGTCCCCAGTTCATTAAAGCAAAGTACTATCCACCCCAGACAGACCCTGTTGAGTCTTTTCTGTCAAGTCTTGACTTGGTTCATTTGTTATTTTGGTCAAATAAACGGAGTATGTGCTTGTAGTAACAGAACTGGTACAAGTGAGGTAAGCATAAACAGAGCCTCAAGCTTAAACAAATTGGTTTTCCACTTCCTTAAATGACGAATGCCTTTAAAGGAGTCCTAATATGAAGTACAACAACAGTTTTGCTCTGTTGATGTAACTCAGGCTCGTCCCTAAGATGCTATGAACATCGAGCAAAAACTAATGTTACCACCTTGTCCTCAAAAACTAGTGATTAATTTGCACCTTGTCATGCGACTGGAACCTAATCTCTTTCCTTTGACCTGTACAGTTGCCTGCTAAAATACAGAGGTAAGCAGACTCTGCTGCTTTAATCATTGATTGGTCGCTTGATAGGTCATGTGTGTGCTGCAAGAATCCTCTCACTGATTGGTTTATTTGGATCAACACTTCCTGTGTTTCCTTTTTGGTCATGTGCACACACTCTGGTTCTGTGTTAAGATTGGGGGCTTGTGAAAGAGGCGTTTTAACATCTGATTGGCTCTCTAGACCGAACAAAATCTCTGTTGAAAGCAAAGAGGTGGCGTATTGGAGGAATAGCAACTGTTTCAAGTGCTAATTTGCCATCAAGAACTTGCTTGTCTCTTTACTACACACACACACACACATTTCTATACTAAGCTATTAGTCGGATAACAATTATGATGAAACCATGAAGTAATCTGCAGACTATGCATGTGTAGCCCTAAAATCTTACCATAGCAGTTTTCATGACCATATCCTGTTTTTTGAAAATATGAGTATTATTTATTTGGATGGCGATGAACACTTGCAAAGCTTTGTTGTGATTGGTGAAACACGCTTTTCTAACAATTAGCCCCAAATTTAAGCTTGTTTGCTCTCTGTGTTCTTCTGCCATTGCGGCACACTATATATCAAACTCACAACCGTCTATATAATCCAATGGATAAAAGATTAATCCCTCCATCATTTCTGTAGCGAACTCTAATCCGTGGTATGTATATGATACAATTATTAATTTTTATTGGTCCTTTTATCCAATGCCACTCAGCAATGGTGGACCCTGTTTTTCTACAGTTAGGTTTATGTTTTATTGGAGTCGACCAGATGTACCTTTTGATCAAGGAATACCGCCTTGAGTTGGACCTCTGAATCTCCCAATTTGGCCCTCCTCCCGAAGCCCACCCAATCACGCAAAGATCATTTAACCCCCCCCCCCTTCATTCCAATGCAGCGAGACCACAAACAACTCCAGCTTGAGGGATTATGATTTCGTATTTTTTTCAGAGTCACCAAAAGTGCAAAAAGCAATGTTGGACGTGACGCCACTTATGTCTTCTGCAATGAGCAGGTGAGGCACAAATAGTGCTCCATATGGTGCCCCTCCCATTTCAGTCGCCCTCTTTTTTTCATCCCAAGAGTGTTAGCGGGACCGCTGAACGCAAAGCTGACCGGTCGCCCCAGCGGATCTGGCCGCATGTGGATCGAATCAGAATTATCCACTAATTGACTATTTACTGGCTCCAGAAAGGCCATAATGGACTTGATATTAAATCTCCGCAGAGTATTTAAAGCATGTTTCTGAGTGCTCCTTCGAAGAGCCGAGTCCAACGTTTTACAAGGAGGAGTGACTTAAGCTGCTGGGTCAGAGAGTTGCCTTGCCAGTGCAGCTCTCAGACGGGATTTAGGGACGACAGTGGGAAGCTGCAAGTGGAGGGCAAGGGAGATCTCCTCCAATGAGTTCCAGATGCCCCCCAGTCCCAACTTAGATAGATGCTGCAAGCTGGAGTATTCAATGTGAGGCTTAAACCTGGCTCTGTTTTAATGGAGATAGACGGCTTTTTATGTGGAAAGTTAAATCGCATGAATCTTATAGGTCCAGTTTGTCTTTTTATGTGCTACCAAAGCTTTGGTTAAAAAAAAGGCAGGCCGGCAAAGTTTTGATCAGATGACAATGAAGGCTCTTTTTAAGTGATCTTAGATTTATCAGATGGGATTTGGTTGGGGAGAGTGTTTCAGTTTTTAAAAGCATATTAAAGTACCACATGACACTTCCTGTACTTGAACTTAGTCAAAACCAGAACTGCACGCTATTGAAGTTATGTATTATACAATGATTATTTACTTCATGCTCGTGTGTCCTATTACTCTATTGGTGCTTTATGGGATTTATTCTTGGACTGTGCATCGCTTATGTAAATCAAAATGTGTTTGTAGTATTTCAAAGAGCAAGAATCTGATGTTCTTTTTTCCTCCTCCTTAGGTCTGCTTGGTTTCATCAGCAGCCCAGTTATTCTCTAATCAACACCCCGGGACCCATTCAGAGGAATCAGCTGAAATTCCCATTTACCTTTTAATGTCATTTTATATTTGATCATAAGAAGGTAATGTTTTTTGTATTAACTTTGTTTCCCTGGATCCTGAGAAACTTTTTATACAACTGATTTTTTTAGTTGTTTGTAGTTAAATAAAATGACAAAAATCACATCACCTAGCATTTCTGCTCATCAATGAATTATAAATGTACATGAAAGTAGTTTAGCAGATATTCTTATCCAAAGTGGCTTTGGCACTAGGTACCCAGCAACAATTTTGTGTTTAATAGATGTCTAATAGACATCTAAACATAGACAGCTTGGCTAAAACAAGGCTAATCCTGGCCTGTCAGTAAAAATCTAATAGAATAGCCTAAAACTAGACTAGTCATCAAGTGGACAGATTAGACAGACTTTATATGTGTAGTCATTTATTTCTGTTTATGTGATGACTAGTCTAGTTTGGTCCTATTCTAAGACTTCTATTAGATTTTCACTGACAGCCCAAATTTAGCCTTGTTTTAGCCAAGATGACTATGTTTAGACATCTTTTAAAAACAAAAAATGTTTGCTGGGTAGTTATAGGAACTAGCCACCAGGACTGGTTCACTCTAAACTATTTTCCCTTTTTCTGGTTTGGTCTGGATTTGGCCTTCACACCATCATTACTAGGAACTCTGAAGTAATGTAAACCAGCCAACAGCAAAAATTAAGTGCTGCATTCAAATTAAGCGCTGCATTCAACTAAATCAACAACTTGAGGGTGGAGGAGACTGTGTTGTCATTGTGTATTGTACGTTTCATGATAATGGAGATGAAACATAAACTATGTGATTGAAATGGCAGAAAAGGAGGATACATACTTACTTGTAGTGTAGTATCATAGTGGCTGAGAAAATACAACAACAGCAGAGAATGGTAACTGGTAAAGTGTGCTAGCATTAGCTGTAGTTTGTCTTGTATTTTTTTTTATATTGTGATGCGGTTTCATGTAATGGATTCACAAATTCTGTGAACACTTACACTCACTGGCCACTTTGATAGGTACACATGTTCAACTGCTCGTTAATGCAAATTTATAATCAGTCAATCACATGGCAGCACCTCAATGCATTTAAGCATGTGAACAGAGTCAAGACGATCTGCTGCATTTCAAACCGAGCATCAGAATGGGGAAAAAAGGTGATTTAGGTGACTTTGACTGTTGCACGGTTGTTGATGCCAGATGGGTTGATCTGATTAATTCAGAATCTGCTGATCTACTGGGATTTTCACGCACAACCATCTCTAGGGTTTAGAGAGAATGGTCCGAAAAAGAGAAAATATCTAGTGAGCGGCAGTTCTGTGTGCGCAAATGCCTTGTTGATGTCAGAGGAGAATTGCCAGACTGGTTTGAGCTGATAGAAAGGCAACAGTAACTCAAATAACCACTCGTCACAACCAATGTATGCAGGAAAGCATCTCTGAACGCACAACATGTCGAACCTTGAGGTGGATGGGCTACAGCAGTAGAAGACCACACCGGGTGCCACTCCTGTCAGCTGAGAATGGGGAAACTGAGACTACAATTCGCACAGGCTCACCACAATTGGACAATAGAAAATTGGAAAAATGTTGCCTGGTCTGATGAGTCTCGATTTCTGCTGCAACATTCGAATGGTAGGGTCAGAATTTGCTGTCAACAATATGAAAGCATGAATCCATCCTTCCTTGTATCAACGGTTCAGGCTGGTGGTGTTGGTGTAATGGTGTGGGGAATATATTTTTGGCACACTTTGTGCCCATTAGTATCAATTGATCATTGTGCCAACGCCATGGCCTACCTGAGTATTGTTGCTGACCATATCCATCCCTTTATGACCACAGTGTACTCATCTTCTGATGGCTGGATAATGTGCCATGTCATAAAGTGCGAATCATCTCAGACTGGTTTCTTGTACATGACAATGAGTTCACTGTACTCAAATGACCTCCACAGTGGTGGTGGTGGTGTGAAGAGACTCCCCTCATGATTGTGAAGCGCTTTGGGTGTCTGGCCATACACAATAAATGCGCTATATAAATACACATTACATTACATTACACAGTCACCAGAGATCAATCCAATAGAGCACCTTTGGGATGTGGTGGAACTGGAGATTCGCATCATGGATGTGCAGCCGACAAATCTGCAGCAACTGCGTGATTCTATTATTTCAATATGGACCAAAATCTCTAAGGAATATTTACAGTACCTTGTTAAATCTATGCAATGAAGGATTAAGGCAGTTCTAAAGACAAAAGCGGTCTAACCCGGTACTAGTAAGGTGTACCTAATAAAGTGGCCAGTGAGTGTATGTTTCTATAGTTTTTATTTTGCTGGGTTAGACCCTGTTCTGATGTAGGGACTAATTTAGTTACCGCCGAATGGTGTTCCTGGAACTAAAATTGTTTGTTTTGTAATTAATCTTTTATTTAAGAAAATAAATCTTAAACAATTTTTCCTTCATTAGGACCGCTGGGCTTAGCAGTGATATCCCCATCCACTTTGAATTTGACTTGTGGCTGCCTGCCCGCAGAAGCTGTTTCACATTGTCGACCTCTTAAGGATATTTCAACTCAGCCAGTTTAGTTTTGGTTCTCTGTTCTCTTAATGATCGTTCTATAAGCTCCATCTGGTTGACAGGAAACGTTTCTGATGTTGCGCTATACTAATTGAACAGATTTGGACCGTGATTTGTGCCAGACTCACATCTCAAACTTATCTTCCAGCTCATACTGTTTTGTTGAAAAGGATATACTGTAGGAGTCAATCCAAGACCTAAAGCGTTCAGGTATTTCTGAGTTATTTTATCATTTGAGTAGTAAATTGTATCTATTATTATTTGATTTGGTGTTTTAGTATTTATTAGCTTCATAGTTCTTATGCAAATTAGAAATTGAATAGCATCAGTACATTGTAATTTCGAGACAGATTTAATTTCCTGAAAATAAATCAAATAAAACAGGAGGACATTTTTCTTTGTTTGTTTTAAACTTTATTGCATTAATAGGAAATTATAAGGATCTCTTAATAACATCCAGCAAATGACTCCAACCAATCTTTGGGCTTGGCACAAGTTTTGCACATACTAACATTTCAAGAGGAAAAAGGCAGCCTCAGTAACTAGTCACTAGTGTTTAGGTTAACTAATAACACTATTTTTTAAAATTCATTATACACCCAATATCTCCCAAGTGTAGCATACATTTAATTGGCACACACAAATTTTGTGCCGCTTACAAATTTGGCACTGAAAAAATCATCTTAAAGGGACAGTTCACCCAAAAATTCAAAATCTGTCATTATTTACTCAACAATAAATAGTTTCAGACTTGTATGGCTTGTTGTTTTCTACACAAGACATTGAGTCTCATTAAATCATTAATCAAAATCTGCCAAGATCATTTACTACACACATTTGCGTTATTTACACATTTTTCCCTAATTGACAAGTGAATATTCCTTTTTTTAAGCTTATTTTAATGTCAATAAATGTAAAGGTTTCCAAATTAACAATCTTAAAGTCATTTGCTAATATAAAAAATACAAACTTTTATTGTAACTATATATTATTTTTATATTATAAATTATATATCATTATAGTCACATTACATTTAGAAACTGTAAAATAAAAACACTGCTTACATGTGTGAAGCTTTATATACTGTCGTTGTTGTAGTTGTATCTCTGTTTGTGTAGTTTTTTAAAATACATTTTTGGAGAACATGTTACTGAATAACTTGCATTTGTTTTTCAAAAAACTTTGAATGCAGATTGCATATACAAATCTGTATGAACATGCTTAGTGTATGAGACCCAATGTTTTGTAAAATGTCTGTTTTTTTTTATTTACTTATTTAAAGTGAATGTCCAGTGCATGTCCAGTATTGTAAGAATGGAAAAAAAAGTCTCTTTCAGCAAAAAGCTTCAAATTTCAAACTTTTCAAAGACAAAATGACAATTATCCAGGGTTTCCACGGGGTCTTAAAAAGTCTTAAAATGTTTTAAATCCCAAAATCAAACATTTTGGCCTTAAAAAGTCTTAAATTTACTGAAATATTGTGTTGTAGGTTTAAAAAAAAATTTTAAACAAGTCTTAATTTTCCTTTGTTTCTTGTATTGCTACCCAATCTGGCCAAAACCCATTCAATCACCAACAATCCACCTCAATAAATCTTTAAACTTTTTATTTAAAAAGGTCATTTTTAACATAATGGTTTAATTACTTTCTTAACAATAACATTTGTTTAAATGTGCTCCATGTATTTACTGCTGAGGTCACCGATCCGGACAGACTGTTGTGCTTAGATTTAGTTTATTATAGTTTTTAAAACTTTTAAAACATTTGTTAATTTTTTTTTTCATTTTAAAGAAAGTTTATGTTGGAAAAAAGTGCATAGAGCTTGCTTGTTTTTACAAAATTTTTTTTTAAATATTTTGCTAAGAAATATCTTTTATTAATTTATTATTGTATTATTAAATGTTTAAATTATATATATATATATATATATATATATATATATATATATACACACATACACACACACACACACACCAAACACACACACATATTTGTTTTTGTGAAAAGTGGGTACATTACATAGGCTTCCATTCATTTTATACAGATCAAACCGTATATTATATTGCCCTCCACCCCACCCTACCCCTAAACCCAACCATCACAGGAGACAGTGTACAGCTTTACTCCCTGAAAAAACTCATCCTGTGTGATTTATAAGCTTTTTGAGAAGTGAGGACGTCACCAATGTCCTCATATTTCACCTGCTTTTTGTAATACCTGTGTCATACCTATGTCATTATACAGATTTGTGTCTTGATATGTCACAAACACACACACACACACACACACACACACACACACACACACACACACACACACACACACACACACAGTTGAAGTCAGAATTATATTAGCCCCTCTTTGAATTTTTTTTTTTTTAATATTTCCCAAATGATGTTTAACAGAGCAAGGAAATTTTCACATGTCGGATAATATTTTTTTCTTTCTGAAAAAGTCTTATTTGTTTTTTTTCGGCTAGAATAAAAGCAGTTTTTAATTTTTTAAGAACCATTTTAAGGTTAAAGTTATTAGCCCCTTTAAGCTATTTTTTTTTCGATAGTCTACAGAACAAACCATCATTATACAATAACTTGCCTAATTACCCTAACCTGCCTATTCACCTAATTAATCTATTTAAGCCTTTAATGTCACTTTAAACTGTATAGAAGTCTCTTGAAAAATATCTAGTAAAATATTATTTACTGTCATCATGGCAAAGATAAAATAAATCAGTTATTAGAAATGAGTTATTAAAACTATTATGTTTAGAAATGTGTCGAAAGAATCTTCTCTCTGTTAAACAGAAATTGAGGAAAAAATAAACAAGGGGGCTAATAATTCTGACTTCAACTGTGTGTGTTTGTGTGTGTGTGTGTGTGTGTGTGTGTGTGTGTGTGTGTGTGTGTGTGTGTGTGTGTGTGTGTGTGTGTGTGTGTGGGTGTGTGTGTATACAGTATATCTTGATAGGGCAAATAAAAATCTTTTTCCATCTGGGCCATTAAAAATGAGTTTATGAGTCTAAAATTTCATTCATAATAATCTTAGAAATATTTTAAAAACTCTTGAATTTAACTTGGTGAAACCTGTAGAAACCCTGTTATCAGTTATAACACTTACCATTATTTGAAAACATACATTTTAATTTTACAATACAAATCTTTTACTCATACCTATAGCGTACAGTAAATGTATTTTTATTACATATTTTTATTTAATACTGTTAATTTAGTTTGGTTTTATTAACTTTTTTTGTGCCGTTCATCTGCCTTTTGATTTCCAAACTGCTGTGCCATACAACCAACATAATACAATGTTAAAAACATGTCCTGTTTATCTGTTTATGAGGAAACTACTTTTTAGTGCTACTCATTAGACATTTCACTTTGAAATCGCAAAAAGCAAATAAATGTTTACCAAAAAATGTTGCAATAGACATTTTTTTTTTCATAAGCCATAGTTGAGCCTGGTTTAGGAACAACCCAAGAGTGAGACTTTTATTTTTGAATGAACTATCCCTTTTCTGCTAACAACAGTGCATTAGGTATGCTGTTTGTGCTTGGCTTGACCACCTGCGCATGAACTGCAACTCAAATTCAAATAAATACACAGTGCCACACATTCCTATACTAGGCTAAATAGAATTATGGCTTTTCTTTACAATTTAACTTCATGGCTGTAAAGGTTAAAGATAATCTCATTGCAGTTGTTGCTCTGAGAGAGTTAGTTGAAGAGGATTATAGTTGTGGATAAACTGTTTTTAACTGTCAGTCCAGTGCGGCCCAACACTGCTCAGACCTGTTTGGTACTGATACGCTGGTTCTCGTGTTGATGTAGGACTGTGGGTTGAATAGCCAGCGAAATCCCTTTGTGAACGTAATGGAGACCCGGGTTTTCTATGAAACAGCGAGGAATGTGCTCTGTCATGGTGAGCAGAACCGGACGGGGAGGTGGAAGCTGAAGATGGCGTGGGTGGCAGTACCCGCTGTGTGGTAAATGTAACCAGGTCAGGTGGTGTTGGATGTGGACGCTGCATGGACGGTGAGTGATGGGAAACCATCGATGCTGCAGAGGCTGTGCTGTTGAAGTGGGCTGTGAAAGGCTGATATTGCATAGCCTCTACTGTTTGCATGCCGTAGCGAGGGTATGGCTGCACTGATGCCCACATATTGCAGTTCAGGGATGGAGCCGGGAGGTCATCCGTACCCACTGCACCCCCTCCTTCTCCTTCCAGGCCTCCGTACATGCATGCCTCTCTAGAGCCTAAAGCCTCGTTGCAGTATGGATGGGACAGCAGTGGGGAATCATAGGAAGGAGGAGAGCGGAAGTAGTGCTCCTCTGAAACTGCAGATGATGTTGTGTCAAGATAGGGTCGTTTGCATCCCAGCTCCAAATGTCTTGGGTTATCTAAAGAAGAGTATTTGAATATTGGAAATGCATCAGATTTTGTTAATTGAATTTTAAATAAAAAAGCTACGCAATGTATTAACAATTACTGAAAATTGTAGTGTAATGGAATAAATCATATAATACATACATATACATAGTTAGGCCCATAAATATTTGGATATTGACACAATTCTAACATTTTTGGCTCTATACACCAACTCAATCGATTTGAAATGAAACAATCAAGATGTGTTTTAACTGCAAACTGTCAGCTTTAATTTGAGGATATTTACATCCAAATCAGGTGAACAGTGTAGGAATTACAACTGTTTGCATATGTGCCTCCCACTTGTTAAGGGTCCAAAAGTAATTGGACAATTGGCTTCTAAGCTGTACCATGGCCATGTGTGTTATTCCCTCATTATCTTAATTAAAGGTCCGGAGTTCATTTCAAGTGTGCTATTTATATTTGGAATCTGTTACTGTCAACTCTCAAGATGAGATCCAAAGAGCTGTCACTATCAGTCAAGAAAGCCATCATTAGGCTGAAAAAACAAAACAAACTCTTCAGAGAGTTAGCAAAAACATTAGCATGGGCAAAACAACTGTTTGGAACATTCTTAAAAAGAAAGTACGCACCAGTGAGCTCAGCAACACCAAGACTACACCAGAGTGAATACAGAGGGTTCACCACAAGATGTAAACCATTGGTGAGCCTCAAAAACAGGAAGGCCAGATTAGAGTTCTAAAAAACCTTTACAGTGCTGGAACAACATCTTATGGACAGATGAGATCAAGATCAACTTGTACCAGAGTGATGGGAAGAGAAGCGTATGGAGAGGGAAAGGAACTGCTCATGATCCTAAGCAATGTAGCATGGTGGTGGTAGTGACATGGCGTGGGCATGTATGGCTGTCAATAGAACTGGTTCTATTGTATTTATTGATGATGTGACTGCTGACAAAAGCAGCAGGATGAATTCTGAAGTATTTCAGGCAATATTCATTGGACGGCGCTTCACAGTGCAGATAGATAATAACCCAAAGCATACTGCAAAAGCAACCAAAGAGTTTTTGAAGGGAAAGAAGTGGAATGTTATGCAATGGCCAAGTCAATCACCTGAACTGAATCCGATTGAGCTTGCATTTCACTTGCTGAAGACAAAACTGAAGGGAAAATGCCCCTAGCATCTGGTGATCTCTATGCATTCCAGACTCCAGGCTGTATTAAAAAGTGAAATTTTGATTGATGATTATTATTCTGTCTAATTACTTTTGGACCCTTAACAAGTGGGAGGCACATATGCAAACTGTTGTAATTCCTACAGCGACCAACTGATTTGGATGTAAATACCCTCAAATTAATGCTGACAGACTGCAGTTAAAGAACATTTTGTTCGTTTCATTTCAAATCGATTGTGTTGGTGTATAAAGCCAAAAATGTTAGAATTGTGTCAATATTCATATATACTGTATATATATATATATATATATATATATATATATATATATATATATATATATATATGATATAATGATGCCTAAAGTAGATTCATTTCATTTTTTTTAAATCATTTTACATCCTACAAGAAAATGTATCAAATGTTACTTTCTTGTATTTATATTATATTATCAAATTACAAAAAAAAAACAGTACTAAAGGCAAAAAAGTATATTTGATCATTCCAACGGTATTCAAAATGTTAAAAAATATTGAAAATGAGTACAGGTGATATCAAATATATAAAAACTGTCTAATACTGATACAAATAACCAATAATCTTCATGGTACCAATGTTGAGCATGCATATTCTGAAGTGTTTGGCAAAAAAAGGTGTTTGCCGCAGCCCTGTACCTCTGTGCTTGAAGCAATGGTAAAGAAGGCTTGGTTCCCGGCTAGATGTGAAGGAGTTGGAAAGGGCTTCCTGGGAGTCCGAGTTTGGCAAGGGGACACCACTGTCATATTGATAATGAGAAAGCACCTGTGGGTGGCTACTCAGCACACCTGCACTCAGTTTTCCTGACAGATGGCCATGTGAGGAGATAAGCCGCTGCCGGACCATGTTCTTAGAAATCACTGGGTAATCTTTCCTAGGAAAGGGGGCACTTGATGAGTAAGATGTATATTTGGTGCTTTATGCTGAATATTTTAAATGATAATCTTACCCTTGAAGTCTAGACACGCGCAAATCACCCTCATCACTGCCGCGAAAACCTTTGGCAAAAGGATTGTTCTCAATTTTTAATTGCGTGATCTATAAAGAAACAAAACAAGTTAGCAATTATAATGTATTAGTAACTTCGCAAACGAATGGTGAATGTTATACAATATTGTGTTATGGGGAGATTTTGTTGGTACCTTATGGTTCTGATAGGATGTAACAGAGATGAAAGCCGTCTCG
Source organism: Danio kyathit (assembly GCA_903798195.1). NCBI lineage: Eukaryota > Metazoa > Chordata > Actinopteri > Cypriniformes > Danionidae > Danio > Danio kyathit. Next base: position 32,601,765 of record LR812533.1, on the reverse strand, counting down.
TGGAAAACATGAGTGCAGTAGGCCGTGTTCTTGGAACCAAAGGCATTGTTCTCATCAGCTTTCACAATGTGTAACCTAGGCTGATATTTGTGCATCGAGTTCAAGATGATCTGTGAACAAAAACCCAAGCCTGCATTAGAATATCAAAAACAAACTGCAATCGGCCTCAGAAAAATATATTTTTAAGATTTGTATTTATCTATTTATTAGTATTGGACAACATTTCCATTTCGTTGCATTGCTGGTAATAATGTCTATTTATTCCTAAAGTAACATATGAACATTTTAATACATTTTAAATGTACTATATTCACCAATTGACAGTATTTTACCTAACCGTTCAAAAGATTTGTAAATGTTTTACAGTCTAATTTGCAGATACTTCAGGAGTTATTTATTACTTATTATTTTACTGTTTATAACATTTATTGAATTTAATATATATTTTTAGATATTCCTTTGTGTTATGATCAATAATAATGAGAACAGTAGGATATATAGATTCAACAATATTTGCACAGATCTGTGTAAATAAAGAAATATCTGTATGCGTGATTCTGCCAGCACAGGCATTTTTCAACAAATATGTAATCATAAAAACTGTACGTCAAACACTAATGAGGCTTTTGAAGTTCAATATATATCAATGTGACAGGATTAATAAATATGTCAGGAGGTTATATTCTGCCTTGCATGCAACTAATCCAATTGGATGCTTTGTGTATGTGTGTTTGATCATAGTGTTCCAGCACCAGTCTGCTCGGTGTGTCCATGTGTTCGCTGTTCAGTGAAGCGTTTGGCTAGGGTCATCCCCAACACAGTTCTGTCAGGGCCGATGAGCATCAAGGCCTTCCGCTTTGTTGTGTGGACTTACAGACAGAAAGTGAAGCAGCTCTTCACTTTTTTTAACACTAGAACCGCCAGGGGTTTTTGTATAACTAAAACCGTCAGCGGGTAAAATTTACCCATGCAAATAACTACTGTTTTGATGGGACATATTATGGCTCTGAATTTTGCTACTATCTTAATAATGTAATGTCTGGAGTTATAAATTTATTTTTTTGCCATCAGCTATGATGCTGTAGCCGACCCAGGACTAGGCATGGGACGATAACCGTTTTCAAGGTATACCTTGATTTGGAAAAAAAATTCTGCTATACTGTTCCTAAGGTATGTGCAAGATTTTTTTATTTAGGTTTTTTTTTTTTTTTTTTTAGAACAACAGTATCTCCAACAGAAAAGATATGCAAAGATGCTGTTTTAAATTGTAAAGAAATCAGTTTTTTTAAAACTAATGAACACAGCAGAAGTCAATGATTCATTTGAATTATTTAGCCTAGCATCTTTACAGTTCCAAAATATTATAAATGTTTCTCAAAATAACATATTGTGTTCAAAGGGGGAAAAAGTTTTAGTTTTTTACCCAGACATTTGAAAAGAATATATTTTAGAGCAGTAATCATACTGACATACCAGGAGCCAACACTCATCCATGATATTAACCCACTATTCCACTCACTCACTTTCAATATTCAGTTCTTTTGTGGTTAAAACTGATTTCCAGTATCTCAATGGGTGTAACGAGTTGCTTAACAAACATAATTTGTGGAAAACTGAAAGCATGAAAATAAATACATGGGCTGTGTCTGAATGTTGGAAAATGCTGCCTAGGATACACAAGTTACATCCGAATCTTAATTGAGCTTCGATAGTGTGCATTCCATTTCTAAAACAATAAAGATGGCACCTGGAAGCTCTGTTTAGTTGTAATTGTGTGTGTAAATGTAGTTTTGACCAAACTTTTAGTATGTGTTGTTGAATTAGTGGAAGATATTGCACGAGGCAGATTTCAAGACATTTGTCAGGTTTTTGTCCTCAGACCGCTACTGTGGAACAATTATTTTTAAGGATCTCATTTAATTAATTTATTTCTTTTTTTTGTTTAGTTTTAGACTATTGGGCATATTGAGCACAAAATATACAGGTGGCCCCAAAAACCCTATAGCAACCCCTGAACATTTCTAAAAACTGTATTATGCATGCCATCAAGTAGTTGGTAGTTACTTTGTAAAAGACTATGTTGCTAGATGATGTATATTGGACTAATTGCTGTATTCATGATGTCATCACATTGTATAAGACCCTTAAATGTGTTTTCCTTATAATAAAACATTAGCTTCACATCACTTAAGTGATTAGCCCTCAGTGGTTAGTCCTGGCACCTCACAGCAAGAAGGTCGCTAGTTCGAGCCCCGGCTGGGCCAGTTGGTGTTTCTGTGTGGAGTTTGCATGTTCTGCCTGTGATGGCGTGGGTTTCCTCCGGGTGCTCTGGTTTCCCCCACAGTCCAAAGACATGCGCTATAGATGAATTGAATAAGCCTAATTGGCTGTAGTCTATGTGTGTATGCGAGAGCGTATACGTGTTTCCCAGTACTGGGTTGTGGCTGGAAGGCCATCCGCTATGTAAAACATATGCTGGATAAGTTGGCGGTTTATTTTGTTGTGGTGACCCCTGATAAATAAAGGGACTAAGCTGAAGGAAAATGAATGAATAAATGAATAATTTTGGACTTGTGTATGCTATGAAGTAATTTAAAATAACTGAAATTGTTTGGTGAATGCAATCAATTCAATTCATGTTTGTTTATATAGCGCTTTTCACAATATAGATTGTGTCAAAGCAGCTTAACATAGTTCTAGTAAAGTCCAGATTTCAGAGTGGAAGTCAAGACCTGACTGGAACTGTTTGGCCGTGCGTTTATCTGAAAATGTGACCCCTGTAGTAGTTCTAGTGTCAGGAGAAGTAAGCAGCACTAGTGCACAGAGGCAACCCCAGGTCAATCCCCCGTCCCAGACACAGACAGAAACCCCAGCCAAATGAATGGTTTGAGCGCTTCATTGGGTGAGTGCAGACACATGTGACCTTTGGCTGGTTGGCTGGCTGTTGTCTTGAGGTAATACCATGTGATACGAGCTGCACTGATGCTTCAGATACAGGGATGTGTGCTGTCTGACTATATTACTCAAGCAACTTTGTCAGATCAATGCTGACTCTCAGGTTGGCCCTCTCCTTTCATCTCCCTGTTTTCTTTTAATCTAAGACCTGTTTGGGAGGTTAGAAGTTGTGTCATGTGAATTTAAAGCTATAGATGGCCCTGCATTGAGAGAGAAAAATATTGTGTGTTCAGTCCACGGAGAACCTACAAATGATATCTTTGGGTGTTTGGTGTCTTTGTGTTCAGTGGCCTAAAAGAATTCAAAGTTTGTTCTGTCATTGATGGATCAATAAATCAGAGATTTTAAATTAAAATAATTGGATTTTTTTATTATTAAAACATTAATTAAAATAATAATCCTAATAATGACAATGACGAGATGTAAATAATTTAAAGCTATAAAAAGGTGCACTATAAAAGTTATTTCCAAATTTAAAGGCATAGTTCGCCAAAAAATGTAACCATTTACTCACCCTCTTTCTTATGTTCAACAGAAAAGAAGATATTTTGAGGAAAGCTGAAAACCTGAATCCATTGACTTCCATAGTACACTCTCAGAAATTAAGGTACGCGAGCTGTCACTGGGGTGGTACCTTTTTAAAAGGTACACATTTGTACTGGAAGGGTCCATATTGGTACCTCAAAAGTATATATTAGTACCTACAAATACTTTTTAGATACTAATATGTACCCTTGAATATTAATATGGACCTTTTAGGTACAAATTAGTATCTTTTGAAAAGGTACCACCCCAGTGACAGCTCGCGTACCTTTATTTTTGAGAGTGTAGGAAAAATAAATACTATGGCAGTCAATGGTTACATTTTTCCAAAATTCTTATTTTCTGTTTAACAGAAGAAATAAACTCATAAAGGTTTGAAAAAAAGCAAAAGTGATTAAATAATTACATAATTTCTATTTTCGGAGATAGTTTATCCTATCCCTTTTATCCTTTTTTTTTTGCAAAAATGAGTAAGAAAGTCACTGAAATCCATACAAATATGTGTTTTAAGACTTTATACTGTTGCTAATACATCTCAGTATTTGCTCCATAGAACTTTATATTCAGAAAACATGTTGATAAATACTGTATCTGTCAGATTATTCATCAAATTGTCTTTATTTGCTGCCTAGCTGTGGTGTGTGTTTTGACTGACTTATGTGGTTTACTCTTGCATGGCTACAGTAGCGGTCTGTGTCGGGCTCCCGTCCAGCCGTGGTGTCCCTGCTGTTGTGGGCGTCAGTAGAGCTTAGCAGCCTCTTTCTGGGCTCATTACTCGCCCTTATCACTTCATAGGCATTCAACTAGTCCTGACAGGCCAACTTTGTGTCGTTCTGACAGGTTATGAACCTAATGAGCTTGGTTCTGATGTTATTGCAACAGACAAGTCTCCTTTGGGAAGCACTGCCATGGTCAGACTCCTCACCTCTGCTCCACTCTGTTCTCTTACTTTCTCAAGATGACCCTCACCACAGCTCTCACATGAGCTGTGTTCATTCTCAACCAAAGGGGATGCAGAATTGCATATCAAACTGAATTAAATGTAATGTAACTACATTTTGTCAAGATGAATTTGCGTTTGTTAACATGACAACTTTGCTTGAAGGTTCAAAGTGGATGTAGGGTGAAAAATAACTTAATTTCCCAGAATTTATGAATTGTTGAATTTCTTTGAATTTCAGTTTAGTGTAAACCCTTCTTTTCGCTTCAAATTTCAAGTTATTCTGCATTTTTCCTAACACGGCTTCAGAACAAAAAGGCATTTTATTTTCTTAATAGCACAATATTTATTTCTAGTGAGGATCATTCAGTCTAATGTAATCATTCAGTCTAATAAATTTGCCATGATTTGGAAATTTATTTATTTTCTGAATATATTCTATATTATAATGAAAATGATATCGTTATTGACGTAACACTTTAGCTTAAGCAACATCTCTCAATATTAACTGCTTTTTACCTCTCAAGATATTGGCTGTGTATTAGTACACTGTAAAACCCAATATGTTAAGGTAACTCAAACCATTTGAGGAAACCGATTGCAAAAAAAACCTTTAGGTTCAAAAATGAATCCTAATGAGTACTGTGAACTTAATCCATTTGATTAAAGGAAGCAATTTGAGCACAGTAAAACCCAATAAATAAAGAGAACTCAAACCAACTGAGTACTGTAAAAACCAATAAGTTAAGGCAACTTAAACCATTTGAGGTAACTGATTGCTATATGAGTACCGTCAGCTTACTCCATTTAAGTTGAAGTAATGAGGTATTTAATTAATTTAATACCTTGAACACTAAGTTCAAAACTCTTTTAAAATGAGTAGAATTAACTTTCAGTCAATTTTGAGTTAACTACACTCATTTCATTTGATAACGTTGGGTTTACCGTGTACGTATAAAGTACATTTTCTGCTTTATCTAAATCTATATCCTAATACCTAAACCTAGATACTACCTTAACTATTAATAAGCAGCATATTAGAAGTTATAGACGCAAAAGTCATAGTTTTTAATACAGAGAATTGTACTTTACACTAAAGTGTGACCCTTATTGTAAATAACACTATATTATTTTAAAACATGTTATATTTTTATTTATTTATTTTTTATGAAACTGTTTAAGGTTCAGTAAAATGAAAACGTGAAAAAAAAAGAAAATTCTTCTACATGTGTGTTAATTATATTCATTATATTAATTTTAGCTAAGAATGGTAATAAGTGTAAAGGAGTCAAACCAGTGCCATGAATTCCTCTGACATGGCATTGAACTGTAATGTGCAATGTAGCTCCATTGATGAGAAGAAAAAAAAACCTGTTATGTTTGAGCTTCGCTTTTATTCTGTTGCGACATCTTGTTTTGATTTTGTTTAGATGCCTTTGGTGCATGTTAAATTCCCCCTTTATCTGCGGTCTCTGTCTACTTTTTTGGTGTGCACCAATTTTTGGACAGCATTGTTCACAAGTTTTTAAATGGACAGCACTAACAGAGCAATCACCAAACCACAGATTTTCTCATCACAATTTTATGGTGCACCACATTTACTTTTTTCCCGGTGATTTCCAATAGGAATCTATGTGATTGGGATATCTGTAAGTACCAGGACATTTCCTAAGATTTGCTTATTGTTCTGAATGAATTCATTGTGCTAAATAACAGAAAATCTGCTGTTTGAACTTTTTTTGCTCACAATTTTTGCACACCTTTAATGTCAAAGCTCTCATTTTGGACATTATTTAGACATGCTGAATTTTCCATTTGGAGAAAATCATGACTTTGTTTACTCACATGTCCAAAAGGATCAAGGTGGTTGTTTGTGAGCTTGAGCTTCTGAAAAGAGACCAATTGTCTCATCCAATGGGCGCCTGTTGCAGGAGAGTCTGGGTGGACATAGAGTCTTCCAGGCATGGCAGGTTCTGCTTTTCCTGCCACCATCCTATGGTAAAGAAAAACATTTTTTAGTTCTTTAATGATGCAAAAGATCAACAGCAACACTTGCAAATCTTGGTTGTTGGTTTCTTGCAGTGATTTAGTCTCAATGCCTCAAAGTTTATCCTCTGGTATTATAGCTTTCCATCAGCTCTGACATCATCCCGCAGTAAAACTGTTTTTTAGTATTGTGCAAATTCTATAGGATAAAGAAGAAAAAGCTTTATGCAGAACATCTGTACATTAATGACAGGTTCGAAGCATGTGTGGTTATGTCCATGATATTTTGGGAGTAATTCCCGAAGGTCTGGGGTGGCCGCTTTGACCATAACATCACTGCTAATTGTGTGCCTCAAAGGTGTCGCTGAAGATCTCCAGAACCGATGCTGGCAAACATTGGAATTCCAGTCTATCCCGCAGATTTTGAAAAATGGTCATAAAATACTCATTCTCATGACAAAATGTGCAATTGATTGAGATTTGCGTGCCATCGTTATTTTGTTTTCTCCAAGCTGGATACAAGCTGATATGACTTATTAGTGCAGCCAGTTGTTGCATGGGTGGATAGTGCCCATATCTAGTGGCGTTGCCAGAGACACAGGGTCACAAAGAGGACAGCATGCACAATCCAGCTGTTTTAAGCCCATTGGTTTTGACAGACTGCCTGCTGTTGGCCTGCAGTAATTAACTGTGTGCTAATGACAATCCACAGCCAGAACTAGCATTGCATAGATAAACTGATGTAGACTGCATGTTGTTTGCTCAAAAACATGCCTGTGATTTCAGTTTCCTTTAGTGATGTCCTTTTAGAAAAGCATTCTATTGGATGAATTATCTCAAGACCAAAGATTTAGGTACAGTATTGACAACATTATAATTACTATTGCAGAGTATCAAGGTAAAGATATTAACAATTATTCAGTAATAAAAAATATATTAGCTTTCGTTAACTTTCTTCAGAATATCTTATTTTGTGTTAAACAGAAGAAAGGAACGCATAAAGGTTTAGAGCCACTTGCGGGTCAGTAAATGATGACAGAATGTTTAGTTTTTAAAAACTGCTATGAAGATTGTATGAATTTGTCCTCTCAAATTAAGAACTTAGAAATACAGACTGGAGTAGACTGCCAGATATAAAACATGCAAATTTTTGTAATCTGTATGAGTGTTTGTCCAGATGCTTCAAGGCACTACTCATGTCTAATCTAGTCACATTTGTAAATGCGCGTTCAAGCTGAATTTTTCAGAGGGCTTTCGAGAATGTCTTCCCGTGCAGAAACCTTAAAGATGGGCTGAGGGATATTAAACTTAACTTACCACTTGTTGTCACAGAACTTGTAACGATGGTCATCAGCTGGAACAATGTCAGTTAATAGGATGTATTTGGTCTTGGGGTTCATTCCTGTGACTTTAACTTTGTAGCTAGGAAACATCCGCCTAAAGAGAGGGCAAAAATATATAAAATTATGGTTAAAAATGGCGTAAATAAAGTCAGAACTAAAGTTACATGATGAGAATCAATTAATGAATGAACAAAAATACTTAAACTCTCAGTTTCTGGAGTTTTATGATTATAGGTTTCAGTAAAATTTAATTTTCATTCATTCATTTTCTTTTCGGCTTAGTCCCTTTATTAATCTGGGGTCGCCACAGCAAAATGTACCACCAACTTATCCAGCACATGTTTTATGCAACGGATACCCTTCCTGCCGCTACCTATTACTGAGAAACACCCAAACACTACGATTCACACACATACACTACAGACAATTTAGGCTATAGCACATGTCTTTGGACTTGTGGGGGAAACCGGAGCACCCGGAGAAAACCCATGCAAAGACAGGGAGAAAATGCAAACTCCACATAGAAATGCCTACTGACCCAGCCGAGGTTCGAACCAGCGACCTCCTTGCTGTGAGGCAATTGTGCTACCCACTGTGCCTCCGTGACACCCCTAAAATTTAATTTTATGAACTTTTTATTTGATAAACTACTAATGACAGGCATATTTGAAACAAACTTAGATGAAAATGGAATTGAAAATACCAAACTTAGAAAAGTTAAGAAATCTGTATTTGGTCGAATAATCCTGATTTTTCAGTCACAAGACTTTTTTATTCTGAAAAACTATTCTCAAATCTAAATGACAGATTTCACATAAAATGGGAAGAAATATATAATAAGACAAATACTAGAATAAAAATACTATTATAGAATAAAACAAGTATTAACATACTCAAACTCATATGCAATCAGTCCAGTAAACAGATTTGGCGGCTTCCCGCCCAATTGGCCAGTTTTGAATTTGATTTTGCGGGTAAAAAATGGCATTGGCGGGATGAAAAATTTGGCCGGTTTTGAACCTTACCTTTATATGCAACTTATTTAACAAAACATAACTCCTACTCCTACTGTGCTCCTACTCCATTCAGTTAGTAGTGACCAGTGCATAGCACAAACTGTGTGGGCCAACCCGCAAGAGGAGGTGAAGGAAAGTTGTATCAAAATCTGACTCCTCTTCGCATGCACACACATCATGCAGCGCCTGCAGTTAAACTCAGTGGTTTATCATGACACTATTATCGATCATTTACACAATTGACAGCAAGAACAAACATAGAAGCGTTGTCTGATTGACAAGCAGCATCTAATTATGTTCAAAAGAATTTGAAATGCCAAATGGGACTAATTTATACCCCATTTCAAAAGTAAAACATACTCTAATAATATTAGGTGCAGTGTGTGGGTGAGAGGGGGCCAATGTTTCGATGAGATGTGGTTATGTTGTGGTTTTGTGACTGTTGGTATTGGTTGCTGTATGGTTAAAAATTATGACAGTTAAAGTAACTAGGTTAATTTTGATTTAAATAAAATATATATCTAATATTTTGGGCGTTTTGGTGGGTTTTGGACAGCTTTTGGGCTGAAAAAAGTCATCTATATCTGGCAACACTGCCAGTAAATATGGAACAAAACAATTTCTACATACATTTACACACCAATCCCCCACTACAATAATTATGATTATTATTATTTTTTAAATAGATTAGACAAGTTCTCACAGCCTTTCACAGTGATGGGTTGCAGCTCGAAGGGCATCCGCTGCGTAAAACATATGCTGGATAAGTTGGCGGTTCATTCCACTGTGGCGACCCCAGATTAATAAAGGGACTAAGCCGAAAAGAAAATGAATGAATGAAGTTCTCACAGCCATTCATCAGAAGACCCAGGGGTTAAATTTGTTAAATTTTATTTTTATACTTTTTAATGTGATTATTAACTCAATTTTATTTACATACTACTTTGGTTTTGTCCTTAAATGTCATTTAGATCTAACTAAAACTTGGTGTTAATGCGCTTTTGTGCTCACAAAGGTCATTCTGCTTCAATCGCATCTACGCAGTCTTATCTAATTTGTGTCATTCAAGTATCTCAGTGCCGTCTTTATTTCTCTTTACAGGAACAGCTTTTTCCTTCGAGAGACTTAGAGCTGGGGTGCGTGTGCAACAGCTGAGCACTGACAGTAAGCATGGATGAGGCTGTCTTATCGGCTCTTTTGAGGGTTTTAACGGGCCTTAAGTGCAAGAGAATCACGGCAAGTGTTGGTTTTGGATGGATGAGTACACGATTAGTGATCAGATAACAGCTTAACCTGTTTTTAGGACAGATTAGTTGTTTAAGAAGCACAAAAGGTCACTGGAGTCTCAAAGAAGGCTGTGTGCTCGAGCATCTGAGACAGTCCTCTACAAAACATCTCACACAAATGGCTCTACTATAAAAGGATATGCTTCAAAAAAATCATAAAACCAAAAGCATAAAATGTTATGCTCGACAACCCCATATAAGGAGGAACGATCTGTACCTGGTACTGATTTGCTTTTGCGAAGATAAATTTTTAGGGATTGACTCTGATTTGAAAGAGCCGCTCTATAAAATGTGGGATCTTCCTTTTTGTTCAGATACAGGAGAAGCCGAGATGACAGACAGAATATGCTAATATAGCAGACTCAGTCGTAAAACATATCAATAGAGTTGCCTTTGGTGACCTTTTCATGTGAACGATACCAAAACTGTCTTTCTTTTATCTCATCTGCAAAGCTGCAAAAAGATCGAGATCCCTTATAAACTCTGAGTGCTTTTTTAATGGCAGGTCTTTTAAACGGGGCAGCTAAACAGCCCCCTTGCACCACCCCACGTCTCCAAAAAAAAAGTTCCACTGGAATTGTTTTAGGCTTTCTAAAGGTTTCCACCAGCAGTCATACATATATTATGGGTAAAAAAAAAAATGTGCCTTGAGCTGAATCGTTTCATTGCATTTGCAAATGCGGAGCTGCTCAGGCCTGCACTATGTAAAAAGTGGCCCTGAAAGCACTTGCCCTAATACCCAGAGGAAGAGCTCAGAGAAAGGTAAAGCTCCATGTCTGGCCCAGTCCTGCAATCCAATCACTGTAAATCACTCTGGGCAAAAGACTCCTGTAGAGGTGCTTTAAACCATCAGGAACATCTTAAACAAACCTGTCCCCCAGACTATGTTCTGGTGAGGTGCTGTTTCGCTGTCTTTCAGTCAATAACTACAAATACTGACCGCCTTTTCGAACCCTAAATTTTAGAGTGTATGCTGTTGGTTTCAAATTTTTAGGTTTCACCTGTAAACATTATACAGTAACTACATCAGTTTTACTCTTGTTATATTATATTATATTATATTATATTATATTATATTATATTATATTATATTATATTATATTATATTATATTATATTATATTATATTATATTATATTATATTATATTATATTATAATATTCATTCATTGATTTTCTTTTTGGGTTAATCCCTTTAATAATTAGGGGTCGCCACAGCGGAATGAACCACCAACTTATCCAGCATATGTTATACGCAACAGGAGCCCTTCCAGCTGCAACCCATCACTGGGAAACATCCATACACACTCATTCACACACATACACTACAGACAATTTAGCCCAATTCACCTATAGCACATGTCTTTGGACTTGTGGGGGAAACCAGAGCACCCGGGGAAAACCCATGCTAACATGGGGAGAACATGCAAACTACACACAGAAATGTCAACTGGCCCATCGGAGGCTCAAAACAGCGACCTTCTTGCTGTGAGGCGATCGTGCTACCTATTGTGCCATCGTGATGCCCATATTATATTATATTATATTATATTATATTATATTATATTAGATTAGATTAGATTAGATTAGATTAGATTAGATTAGATTAAACACATTTATTAATGTTAATGATAATTGCAGCATCTCCTTTTCTATTACTAAAGAAAACCTTAGCTTACAATCAAGTATTTTATGAACTATTTTACAGTGTCTTTGTTACACATACTGAACATATTTTTGTAATAATGGTAGCTACTCATTCCTAATTAACATTTATATCTCATAGTAATTACATAAACTGGGTAATAACAAAGTGCTACCCCTAAACCTACTCCTGAACCTAACCTTAACTCATTTAGTTACCTTATACAACCCAGTACTTTCTAGTACACTATAAGTACACATTAAGTACATGGACAGTACTGATAAATGTAGCGTAAAACCATAGTAAAACTACAGTAAATTAATAATTACAATCAAAACACCTAAGCTAAATCTTTTTTTACCTATCCTGAACTCTATAGTTTGTTAATGTTGTTAATTAATATATTCTGTCCTTAGAAGTATAACACTATATTCATTGACATTTTTTCTTACTATGGATGTTAATGCCTACTGGTTTATTACATTGTTTAAAATATATTTTTTTTATGTCCAACAGAAAGAAAGAAAAGAAACTCTTAAAGACAATAAATGTAAGCTCATTTCCATTTTTGAATTAACTATACTTTCACCTTTATGGTACATGTTGCATGAATTAAATAAAAACCTAAATACAACCTAAATGTTACCTTAGTAATACATTAAGCATTACAAGGGTTTGTACTTTATGTACTGAACATTCATTTTCAAAATATTCAAATCTATCTAAAATGAATTATTCATGTTAAGAAAATACAGTTTGGAAAAAATGACTTCAGCATGTACAGTACTAACACTGAGGATGTAATAAATCTTGAGTAAAACTCATTTACTCAAAACTCAGATGTAAACACTTGAGGGATATGTAATGCTCTTTCCATTTATGCAACACTTTTGACATACGTAATGGCTGCCACAGTAGATCACGTGGCATGTCTGAAGGGGCTGTACAGTAGCTCTGTTACAGTACTCTGGTGCTGTAGGCAGTTATATTGGAATGTCATCCTAGTGAAAATTACTCAATTGGAACAACAGAAGGGTGTGGACAAATTTAATTTTTTGGTATATAATACATATCAGGTTTGTTGATAGCATACAGTGCTCAGCATATATAAGTACACCACTCACAAATCTATATTTTAAGTTCATATTTTTAATAGGAAGCTATACACTATTATATTTGTGCATTTACATTAGATTAGTCAGTACTGAAGCCAAATCTGGAGCTTATCTAACAAAATAACTTACGATAACTGTCCAAAAACTAGTACAGCTAAATTTATATGTTATAGAAAAATATTAAATACAAATTTTAAAAAGAGGAAAAATCAAGAGAAACAAAAAAATTGAAAAATTTAGTTGAAATTTTGTAGGTTGTAATTATTTTTTTGCAATATTTTGCTTGAGTTTAATTGTATTATCTTTCAATTAATAAATATGTTTGGTGACTAAAATATTATTTTAATAAATATATCTGTTTAATAAATCTGTTTTGTTTAAATGCACCAAAATGCATTGCCTATACTGTATTCACTGAGAATTGGATAAAAATGGTCATTTTTAAAATGGTGTGTACTTAATTATGCTGAGCACTGTATAACAGTGAGGTCCAGTGAAATGTGGACGTTAGCTTTTGTTATTATTCTACAGAAGAAATTTACACATGTTTGGGATGACATGAAGCCACAGTTTAAGTATTTTTATTTTGTATTTTTTCATATGATGTCAATATTGTAAATTAAAACATGTCAACTGAGTCCAATGTTACTTGGACTTTCCTTTAGCATTCTCCTATCTTTTTTTTACTGCAGTGGAAAGTCATACATGTTTGTAGTGTGACATTATTTTCTTATCTATAACATGTCGAGTTTCTTTAGATATCATGACAATATGTATGGGAGTGAAATTTCTTTCATGAAGACATGATTAATTTTTTCAGTTATCTCCGTAAAAGCACCGTTTATATGTGTGTATATATGTGAGGGTGACAGTGAGAAACTATTAAAGGATGATAACGGTGTCAGCATTTGCGTTATTCCAGCTGTTTCTTTTAGAGCTCTCACACATTTGCTCTTTCCGTGATTCATGTTAACTAAGAGAGCCAACAGAGCGCTTGGATCAAAAGAAGCTCGATGATGAAGCAAAAGGGGTCCTTTAGGGCCTGGGAGACGTGATCGAATGAGCCTCTGTGTTTCTCTCATGAGCCTCACTGATGCTTACTTTTTGATGGGCTGTGTACAAGTAACACCAGCCGGCAGCTTTCAATAGTCATGATTAGTGCTTAAAACTGTTAGTTTTTTAGTTTTGTTTAATCACTTTTTGTTTAAAGGAATATTCTCGAAAATCATTTACAGTTGAAGTCAGAATTATTAGCCCCACTTTGAATTTTTTCTTGTTTTTTAAATATTTCCCAAATGATGTTTTCACAGTATGTCTGATAATATTTTTTCTTCTAGAGAAAGTCTTATTTGTTTTATTTCAGCAGGAATAAATGCAGTTTTTAATTTTTTAAAAAACATTTTAAGGTCAAAATTATTAGCCCCTTTAAGATTTTTTTTTTTCAATAGTATAACAAACCATCGTTATACAATAACTTGCCTAATTACCCTAACCTGCCTAGTTAACCTTATTAACCTATTTATGCCTTTAAATGTCAAAGCTGTATAGAAGTGTCTTGAAAAATATCTCGTCAAATATTATTTACTGTCAATAGGCAAAGATAAAATAAATCAGTTATTAGAAATGAGTTATTAAAATTATTATATTTAGAAATGTGTTAAAAAATCCTCTCTCCGTTAAACAGAAATTGGGAGAAAAAATAATCAGGGGGCAAATAATTCAGGGGGGCTAATAATTCTGACCTCAACTGTACGTTGGTAAAATTTGTGAAAGATTTAACAGCAGAAATATGAAGTAAATTGTATTAATGTACTCCATTTTTCTGTTAACTTGAGCTGTAAAGCTGTTTAAATGATCACTTTTATATTAGGGTTATTTTGTCCTGTCAACAAAGTTCTTAAATTTAATGTAATTTTACATGGAAAAGGGGAAAGAGCTTTCTTTTTCAAACACATTGCACAGTATATGTTTTGTTGTGAAACTATTGAAACAGAGTATTTTAATCTTCATGAAATGGCCATGCATTCTGTAACCATGTTTCTTTTAAAAATGACAAGTGGAAATTAATTTGTGTGGTAGTCAGTGTTATGCCACAAATGCTGCTGACTGAGCTTAACTTGTACTGAAGACAGAAAAATTCTTTAGCACTGTGCATGACCCACTTTCTCTGCATGGAAAGTAGAGCTTGTTGCAAAACTAGGGGATTGTTTTGCATTTATGCTAATCTGAATTGATTTAAATTTAGTGTTCAGTTCTTATACACTTAAAATGTCAATTTATGTTCTTTCATGTAGTTTTTTTATATATTCACAGAAGCAAACTGCTGTCATAAACAATATAGCACGCAATGAACCTCATCTAAATGCTGTATTCCTCTTTTATGAGTGTATTCTTCTTCAGCGAAAACCTACACTGTCAAACGGCATATACCGTGCAGACTTGGCTCAATCCTGCTGTGTAACACAAAACCACGATGAGAATCATTGCATGAAATTGGCCTCAATTTTGTGTAATGGGAGCCATCGTGAAGAAACCTGGCAAGTTTTCTCAAGATTTACAGTTCAGTGAATGGCTGTCTAATGCCCTACAAGTCAAATCCCTCCCCAAAAAGAAAATGAAACGGTGAAAAGCTCTTCCTGCTTCATGGCTCGATTGACATATTGAGCATCTTTAACAGAGCCTGGTGTCCATTATACACTAAAGTATGTAAAATGAAATGAGCCCATCTGTTGTTGGGACTGTGTGGAAGTACAGTCTCCTGTTCTGCGCGCAGCTGTCTGACTGAACAGTGCTTGGCTCTTCAAAGGGTTTTAGGATTCTTGGAGCACTTTATCAGTTGGACAGGGGGAAGCCCATCCCTCACAATGTTACAGCATTAAAGAAAAATTGTGGTGACCTTTTGCATTTTCCGCAGAGAAACGCTGAGAAACTGCTGCCTAAGACTGGCAGAGAGCATTGACTCATTCTCTGCTTAATATCCAGGGTCCTGCTCTTAATCCACAGGGCACATTAAATCTAACACACCGGGCAGCCGTTTGTGTTTTCAATTAGATATTTTGTAGGCACAGGAATTCAGCTTTGCTTTACCCCGGTCGCATAATATTTTATAAACATTCCACGAGAAGTAATTTAGCATTTCATGCGACAGCCTTTTGGTAAAACAAGGTTCACATTTGCATTTCTTACTGGAAGCGAGATGGCCTAGTTATGTTTGCACTACCATTTTCTGTGTGTGTGTGTCTCTAAGCGAATGGGTGGTTGAAAATGGCGCTCTGCTTGCCTGCCTGCTTTGGTGATGATCATCTCGGTTCCAGCCTCATGAAACTTCTTCCATAATTCCCTGTCATGAAGAACCACTTTGATGTTTTCAATGCTCTGAAGGTGCACACAGACAAAAAAGAAAAATCATAATGAGTCATTGTCAGTGGAAAAAATCTAACTTAATGTTATTTATCATCTATTCACAGATTTCCTACAAGGCAGGAGCCATTAAAAGCATGCTACTGATTGCCTACCTGGTCAGGCTCATTGTTCTGGGGATTACTGGGAGTTGTAGGCAGGCCCAGATGTGAGGAATCGCTGGCCAGCTCAGGATGCCCACCCGACTGGGCCACGGTCATTCCTTCATCAGCCACAACTGAGGCCTTCTCCTGAAGCATTTCTGTAAGTTTATACAAATATTAGTTCAATGAGGGATTCACAATTTCATTTTATAAAGATTGGGATTTCCATTTTATAAAGATTGGGATGTCCATGCATCATCTCAATTTTATTTTACATGGAAATAAAACTGGCAAAAAGAGAAAAAAAAAATAATTACTTCAAGATTATGATTTTAAGGAAAATAAAACAAAGTTAATAAAAAATGCATTCAAAAAGTTAAATTAATTATAATGTACAGTGCTCAGCGTAATTGAGTACACCTCATTTTGAAAATTATATTTTTATCCAATTCTCAGTGAATATAGGCAATGTATTTTGGTGCATTTAAACAAAACAGATATATTTATTAAAATAATATTTTAGTCACCAAACATATTTAGAAATTGAAAGATAATACAATTAAATTCAAGCAAAATATTGCAAAAAAAAAAAATTACAACCTACAAAACTTCATCTAAATTCAACTAAATTTTTCAAAAAAAAAATTTTCTCTTGATTTTTCCTCTTTTTTAAATGTGTATTTAATACTTTTATAGAACATATACATTTGACTGTACTAGTTTTTGGACTGTTATCATAATTTATTTTGTTAGATGAGCTCCAGATTTGGCTTCAGTAATGTAATGTAATGTAAATGCACAAATATAATATTGTTTAGCTTCCTATTAAAAATATGAATTTAAAAGAAAGATTTGTGAGGGGTGTACTTATATATGCTGAGCACTGTGTGTCCAGAAACTTCCAGTTTTTTTAAAATAACAAATATCTTATACTAATTTGACACTCTATATAAAAGGGCATTTCACAAAATAATTTTGTATGTATTAATTTAGCAGATGCTTTTATCAAAAGCAACTGTTACCAAATTTGTAACAATAATTATAGACAAAAAATGATAATAATTGATGGAATATTCAAATATTTTTTTACGATATTCATGCAATATTATTTGTCATATTAAATGACATTAGCCATTTTGTGGTAACAATTTTAATCATTTAAAATAAAATACATTTTTATATAACTTATGCTTTTATATATACAGTATATATCTATATTAATAATTGTTGTATGACAATGGAGCATTATTTCACCCTTTATTTATATTTTAACAAGGTTGTAACATTAAAGTAGACATTTTACTTGCATATTAAATACTTTCTATGTATATAAAATTACTTTGTCAAATTTAACTGGATGTGGATTCTAAAATGGGACAACTCGACTTTGACCCAAATAATTTTGCTTTGATTTAAATTCATTCAGGTACATTACCATGAAATTAAAGTTCAAAAGTGAAAGAAACCAATGGCGTAGTTTTATCACAAGCTTAAAAAGTGCCTAATGATATATATGTATAATGAAAATACCACACATGCCACAGTTCCTCTTTGTTCTCTCATAGTCTGCTGTAATTGATTATACACACCCAGACAAGACATTGGCTGCAAAATTTGAGAAATAGCATGCATTAACATTTACATTTTGTGAGAGGAAAGTCTGTCCTCATAACACAGCCCGGCCTATTCATTTCAAGGAAAAGGGGTCGAGATCCGTTTGTTCTGAAGTATCGCAAGATTAAATATTTACACTTCCAGCATTCGGGCACCTCGGTTTTATGGAAGCATGCTAAACACTGCTGATTCCATTAAGGGAGGTCACAAACTTAGCCCCGCTCTCACGCCCCTTCTCAGACATCACACCAAAGGTATGTCTCATTACTGTACTCCAGCACGAAGCTGCCTATCTGCACAGTGGACACCAAAAAACGCTCTCATGGTGAAAGCCACCTCCTCCCACCCTCTCCTAATCTCACGCATGTAAACAATGTGAGTGTGCGCCCTTCAGATAAAAGGAGAAGAGCGGGATTCCGTGTAAACTCGGCCAGGCATTCGCCAAAGCTAATAAAGATAAAGTCTGACAGGCACCGTGAGGCTACAGCAAGTCAACCCTGGACTTTTCCAGTCCAAAATGTGCCTTTCACTTACACTGTTTAACTAAGCCCAGTGAGCGAGAGCTCTGTTTACATCTCTGTCACCCCAGACATATAATCCGCTAAACTATTCCTGGCAGATACTGCTCTGTGCACACTGGGGTTGGCTGGCTATTTCCAAAGCGTGCTGTCCAAAATGTTCAACATCGACCAAACTTCTTATGAAATGAAATATTACATATACAGTTGTTTGAGGATGAGATGATGCACTATACTGGCCATGCTTTTGTGGTCAGAATGAATTGAAATACCTTTTGGAAAACTTGAAAACATTTTCAGGTAGTTTTCAGAGGGGATCCATCATAGATCTGGTTTTGTTATAGTTATGATGCTTCTTGTAACAGCGGCCCAATATCTTTTGGTCTTCCATTTTGTTTAAGACCAGAGTGGATGCTGTGTAAGTTAAAGACAGGCCCGTTCACTGCCCGTTCACAAGACAGTCGGACTCAGTTTTCCTGTCTATGTGATTACATTAAGTTTGGTATAGTAAACTCTTCTTATCAAAAACTGTGTGTGGGTCTTAGTGTATATAGGCCTTATTTACAGCACATTATGTTTAGTAACATAAACTCTTCTTTTTAAAAACTGTATATTAGGCTAATTTCTTTCTTCAGATTAAAATACCATTGGTATTTTATTAGGTTACTAAGATTAATGTATTGTTTTGGGACTCTTTACTGCACCACTACTTAAATTGTTTTCTAAACCCAACATTGTTATGACATTTGTTATGGGCCACCAGACCATTTTGTATTATAATTAAAATGTTTATTTCTCTAACAATCTAAACAAGAAAGAATATATATATATACAGGGGCGTAGCAAACATTTTAAAAGTGGGGGGTCAGCTGTATGAGATCCAATAGGTTACGTTTATATAATTATTAATTACCTGTTTCTAAATGGTCTGTCTCTAAAAGTGAGGGGGACATATCCCCCCCGTCCCCCCCGGTTGCTACGCCCCTGTATATATATAATTGGGGTAATTTGTAATTAAAATGACTCATTTGAATATGTTATGTTTAAGAAATAATTTGGTGCAAAAACATGCATGTATACTCTTAAAAACAGGTCACATAAGGATGTTTTTGGTGCAATGCCATAGAAGAGCCATTTTGGGTTACAAAAAAAATTACTTTTCAGTTCTTTATAAGCTTGGAATAAAAATCAATTTAAAATAAAAATATAAAGAACAAATTTAAACAATTTACAAAAGAAACAATTTATACAAGCTCATTAAAAAAACGAATTAAGTTGAACATAACTAAATCTAATTTCTTTGTTTAAATTCAGCCCATATAAATTGTTTACAACCACTTATCTTAAAACAAATGAGTAAATCCAATGAATCATTTTTTTTATGTATTTGTCAATGTCATTTTTTTTTATGTAGCTACATCGAGTTTTCGTTGTGATATTGAAAAGTGCAACAAATAGAAAATTAATTATTAATCATAGATGTTGTTTGTTGAATTATTCAATTTGTGTAGTAATACGTGCCTTACAATGATTTATTCAGGGGGGAAAGCAATTCATGTTTTTCTCCGGCCTAAAAATAAGTAACCATAAAACGTTTTATTTATTTTTTTTAAATAAAGTTTAAAATGCATAGTTGTGCCTATTACTTTTGCACGCCACTCTTTTGTTTGATTATCAAGTGATGTTTCGTTTGCACATTAGCGTCTAAAACATTAAGTTGTTTGTTAGCTTATTGTTTACCAAACATTGTGCTGTTGCCATCCGAATGAATCAAGCTGATGCTTTAAGGCCTTAGGTGTTCCTCATCCCTCCATCCATCGCGGCAAAAAGGATGATACAAACAAGATCAGAAATAACTATATTTTCCTAAAATCAAATATATTCTTCCAACAACTCAATAAAGAAAATTAAATAAGCAAAAACTCATGTACAGGCCGCAGTGCTTTCTTTTGGCACAGCCTGGTCCAGGTTTACACACAGCAGCGATCAAATTTTAGCATAAACAGTAAATCTTACACCAGATCATATTTACAAGGTATTTTGACAATGAAAGATCATTACAACTGTATGCTCTTTTAAATAGTGAACTTAAAGAAAACAGACTGGCTAGTCTACTATTATTCCGCACTGTTTACTTTACTACGATCTTAAGACAACGTTAAAGAAAAGTATAGCCAAGGTTTTATTGATGAAGGACTGACGCCTTCTCGTTGATCACTTAATTTGATAAAGAAGGATAGATCAACTGCGTCTAATCGCATTACCGCCCTCCAAGCACACATATAAGTGTGGGTTCAGTCCGGTGCAAGGATTTCAGGACAGCATGATATGACCTACTGAGAACAAATTGTAATGTTACCTCATAAAATATTATGCTCTGAAATCCTCCATATCATTCCAAAACGCAATAATCTGTCCACTTCGGCATTACAGCAGGAAGTTACGTCCCGGTGTGGCGTTGAGTCCAGTGCACTGGTAGCTGCTCAGCATCCCCTGTATCTGATCATGAGCAAACAGAGCTGTCTCTTCCCAAGAGTCTGATTCTGTTCAAATAGCGCCGCGAGCCCCGTGCTTACAACGGTGAGTGTTCGTCTCAGAGGCAAATGGTCACTACGTGATGTTTTCTTGGAAACGGGGTATCCGTTGAACAGCTTGAATTGTTAAAACACTGGGGTGAATATCTTGGCTCATTCACTCAATTCCCTCCTTCCCCCCAGCGCCTCATCGCTGACGTTGCTTCAATAACACCAAACCCGAAACAACCCGATGCTCAGAGTTCACTCACACGACTCCAAACGAGCGCTCCTCTCACGAGAAAAGCAATCTGTTCATCGTAAAACATGAGTTGTAGCCTTTTTCTCGACCTCACATTGATAGTTTAAAATGTAGGTAAATTTCTCAAGTGTTAGGTTAAAAAGAACTGAATTAAGAACATTTTAAAATGTGATTTTATTTAGTACAGCGAGAAATTAAGTTTCCTGCACCTTAGGGAGCTTTAATATTAATTATTATTTATATTTAGCTATTTTTTTTTTTATCGGATTCTACATTTTATGGTATTCCTCACCCAGGTTTAGTCTAACCATTAGATTATTAGCCTATAAAGTATTTGCATATTCCCCCCAAAAAGTATTTATTAGTGCAGTTTGGATTTTATTTGTTATCTGTCTGTCAGTATGTCTTTATATCTGACATTACCATCACGTCAAACATTTTAGACAACTGTTAATTCTTTTCCAAATAAATAAAACATTTAAATGCCCATTTAAATTAGCTCTTAATGGAAATAAGTCCATCTCTATGACAATTTTTTATCCTAAGATTTTACATCATGATCTGCGGAATTTAATTTGTCATCACTTTGCTTTACCATTTATTAAGAATTGGAATCCTGCAATAATATTTTTCTCTCTCTTTCTCTACTGATTGTAGAAAGTGCAATATATATTCATCCAAATAATATAATTGTTTTTAAACAAACATGATTACCATACCACTATATATAGCATCACACATACCAAATTTCACCTGATGGTTGGATCAAGGCCATCATTAGATCTTGACAAATAATTTAACAGACATTAATCGTAGTTTCAAATTAGAAAATTAGATTGAAAAACCACTTTTTCGGCACAAACAGGTTGAATGTCAGTCATATAGGGTTTTTGCCTTTATTTCACTATATGTCTATCAATTTTACTGTTTAAAAAGGTTCATTTTTCGCTTATTTGTCCCGCTTGTATAGGCCAATGCTCGCATGTTTAAATTTTGAAATCTGCTGAGGATTTCGTTTAAACGTCTTTGTATTTCCAGTGAAATATGGTTGCGGTTTTAGAGTAAATGGGTCGAAGCACGAGGCTGAAAGATCAATAAATCACCTGGAGGAGTTCGAGGGCCGTGGGAGCCTTGACTTATATCTACTGATGACATGACCAAATGAATGGCAGCAGCCAGAATAGCCTATGTCCTTTTCAGACCCGTTTGTCAATCCCGCCAATGTAGTTTTCCAAAGAGGTCATGTTATCAGATAAGAATAAACAGGAATATGAAAAGACGGGTTTCTATTTTAATTTATTTTATTATTATCATTATAAATTATATAATTTATTTTTTTTTGTAGATAGGCCTTAGTCATGGGTGTAAGGATGTACATTAGGTTTGGTTGTTTTCCCTTGTTATTGACTAAATTGATAGCGAGTAGAACGTAGTAGCTAGATTATGTTCTTTCTATAGCCTAAATTTATATATTAAAAAACGTGTTTGGGTAAATTTAAGTTTACAAAACGTTTAAAGCAGAATGAGTATTAAAATACATTATTATATAAGCATTTACATTTTTCTTTTTGTGCCGAGTACACTTTATTAATATTGTAGCTAATCCTTCAGATGGGATGTGTAAAGTATACTATTATCTAGGAATAATATTAACAAAAGCATATAATAATAATAATAATAATAATAATAATAATAATAATAACGGACCATGCTTTTCAAATACAATCTATTTTCTGTATATTTAGGCTACATGTTGTTGTGTCCTCTTTAATGTTTGCTGTCAAATACAGGCAATGGATCGTCTTTTCATAAAATACTCGTGTAAAAATCGTGCAATTAAATCTTTTAATGCAGACAATTTAAGCCACAAAAAATATATTATATGATGCTAACCAAATCTCAAAATGTCGGCTAATATTTACGTGAAGGCCAAGCTGATTTATTTATATCTGACTAAAATAAATCAAACAACACTTTTTTTAATGTTGTTGTTGTTGTTAATGGACTATACCGAAAGTGGCTACATAATTAGCCTATATAGCATTTATATAAAAGAAGCATCTCGACTACAACCAGACCACGTTAATTGTTCAGTACAATCTAATAAAATGTACTTCTTAAACTTTCTTAACGGTTCTCTAATTACTCGACTTATCTCGACAACTTGTCATAGAGTAAGCTAAAAACAAAATAAAGTGCTTATTATTTGTCATATTCCACAAATAATTCCGTCTAAGGCCTAATTCTGGAATACTAATTTTAGGCAAGAATAATTTGTTGAAACCCTCGTGTATTCACCGTTATCACACGTGATTGAAAATTATTGGTCTTACCTCCACCTCACTGATCTCGGTACACCTTCTGTGTGTGTGAACCTCAGGATGAGACTTGCTTTCTTGGGGATCCTCAAGCAGGCACGTTATACCTTAGCGTGCTATATAAGATGTCGCTATAAAAGGGATGATTTTTTATAGGGGATGAATTGAGCTGCCTTTCTGAAAGGGAATTTAAACTTCACTCACTCCCACCGTCACGTGGTCTTGAAATTAGGAACAGCAGTAGGGTTAGTTTATGTACTGAGGGCAGGGTGTTACCGAATGGACACTGAGCGATGCTCTCAAAACTTACACGCCGTACAGTTGACGACTCTCCGCCAGACCTCTCGCTTTTAGTTTTCTCTGCCTCACGGTAAATGTTGCCCGTCTATTTAGGACGAAATCGTGTTGTAAATGCTATTAGAAAAATCAGTCATATCGTTGAATAATTAATACAAATGAGATGCTTATTAAAGGAATCATTGAGTAAGAAATGATAAATATTTGAGCGTCGATTAATGTTTTTTTTTTCCCTCAGGGGTTTACATCTTAACACAGCCTTTAAAAAATAGCACGTTTTCATGTTTAATCGAATTTAGCATTGGATATTCAACATCAAAACTAAAGCTATGCAATTATCCATCTTGTACTAATTAATTTTGACTTTAAACGGACGCAATTGTCAATATTTATCTCTGTATAAAAGAGCCGTTTCACTGGATATATTATGTATGTGTTTTTAATAAAATGTTAATATTTATTTTATTACATATTATATACCATTATTCAGTTAAAGTGAGATTTATTTCAAATATAATAAAAATAATAATTTTAATAATACAAATAATATAATTTAGACACCCCTTCTCAAGAAAATGACAATTAAAAATCAAGGATATTCTACCAAATATAGAGTTGATTTCTTAACTCTTTGGAATTTAAAACATTTGTATTGTGAAAATGAAAAAATGAATGTAAATGTTTGAGAACAGGGCTTTTTGTGAATTTATGCAAAAATGCTTTAAATTACAACATTTAAATGCAAATTAATCTCTTCAGTAGTTTACAGAATAAAATAAATATTCAGTTTTACTCAAAATCTCTCTTTTTTAAAAAAATTTACTCTGAAAAGTCTGAACAAAATGTTTTTATATTTTCTAATTATTATTTATTTTTGCATGCAACTTAAAATTAGAATGGCTTGGCTAAATATTTTGCATTTGATTTTGAGAATACTGTATTTCTGTCAGCTGAATGAGTATCCCCGTGAAAGCATCAGTGAGTGATTAATGTGTATGGGAGTACAGGCTCCTTTTCCTTAGAAAAACATTTGCTTGTATAATTGGTCATGGGCAAGAGGGGTGTCTGCTAATAAACAACAAAGACCAAAGGAGGTTGATGGGGGAGCCAGAACTCCCCCCTCGTCCTACATTTCTCTCCCGCTTTCACTCTCATACCTGAAATTATCTCAAATATTTCTACAATCCTCCTAATATCTGCTTATCCTTCGCAGAGCCAATCTTTTCACACTGCTTATACTGTGGTAATACAGCGCCTTGTATAGTGATTTTGGCATGAAATTATCGGGTGAGGATGCTCTCATCTCTTGTCGGCTTGCTGTATTTCTCAGAAGAGCATTATGTGCAGTTGGTTCTACACTAGGGCATTGTCTGCACCCGGCGGCAGATAGTCAGTGACATCACAATGGCTTCATAGTAAAACCTCCGACCGACCCGCCACCCTGGAACCAGCATAACCCCATACTGCCACAGTCATTAGCTCAGATGTCTGTGTGCAGTCAGAGTGTTTAGCATGCATGCTGTGTCTTTTCTTCCAGCATTAGCCCTCTTTTCATAAGCGTTGAGTAGAGGAATGAACGCTTGGGAAGATTTTCACAGCTGGCCAGAGTGCAAAATTGGTTTTGCTGATTTTTAGGGCTTTTAAAAAGGGAAATGAAAACAGAAATAATGGTTGCTTTATTGTACAGTGCTCATCATATATGAATACATCCCCCACAAATTTCTCATTTACATTAATATTTTCTATAGAAAGCTTTACAGTATTATATTTGTGCAAATACATTAGTTTAATTAGAGCTTATCTATCATTAGAGCTTATCTATCAAAATAACTTATAATAATGGTTAAAAAACTAGTAGCTACCATAAATGTATATGTTAGGGAAAAATATTGAATAAAAATGTCAAAAATAGCAAAAATCAAAAGAAACAAAAAATATATACAATTTTGTTGAAATGTTGTAGTTTGTCTTTTTTTGCAATATTTTGCTTGAATTTAAATGTATTTTCTTTCTATTTCTAAAGATGTTCTGTGACTAAAATATCATTTTAATAAATATATATGTTTAATAAATCTGTTTTGTTCAAATGCACCAATATATATTACCCATATTTACTGAGAAATGGATAAAAATATAAATTTTTAAAATGGGATGTACTCAATTATGCCGAGCGCTGTATGTTTAGATTTAAAAAGCCATATGATTTGAATTAGACATCAATGTATTCAATCCTATCACAATTTAATAAGCTTACGTATATAAATATGGTGTTCAAATGTGTTTGTTTAACTGCAGTATTAATCTTACCATTATTTAATGTAAGCTGATGAGTTTTGCCATGAATTATCAAATATTTATTAACTCTGCACTGTGATGTGAACCATCTTGATAAACCTTTTTATCAAGACTTGCAGAATTAGTGTTGTAAGGTCTGAAAAATATACAATTCACTATAGTTTTAAAAACTTGAAACTTTAATTTCAGATTTTAACAAACATTAGAATTAAGCAATTAAGATAATTATATTCAGTGTATGTTTTATTCATATGGCTCGTTAGTTTTTATGACATCATGACCACCGTCATGAAATATTAATATGGCAATCACAAGCATCCCATGTTCCGTTAAAATCTAGATAAATTGCCTCCCCGCCATTAGACTAATGCAGCACTGATCAGTGGGATAAACCATCTAACCGCAGATGGTTTGGTTTTGCTTTTGACACAAAAGTATGGTCTACAAATATATTTATACAGTCCTGAGATTTTTTTAAACAAATCTTTTTTTAACATGCAAAGAAACACTGAATGTCCAATTATGGAAATGAGACTGTGTCTGATTAAGTTAGAGAGACTTAGATTTAAGTCTTTTGCATTTATGATCGCACATTAAGATCCATTGTGATATTTAGTATAACTGGAAACAGCTGAACAATGGTCAGGTTGCTGTTCTTTTATCAGGTTATTACATGTATACTGTTAGACATTTAGCCTAAATGGTGAAAAGGTCAGTATCCATTTATCTCAATGATGTTCTTCCCTGTAGATTTGTAAATTGATAAACTGATTTAAAAAAATATTTTGGATCATATACTATAAATCTGCTCATACACTGTTGATTTAACATGTTTGGGTAAAATATGAGCCAACAGATTGGTTCTGTTACAATTTCGATTGAAATATTTTACTCGTATTTTACCCAAATTTGGGTTAAAGCAACCCAGAGTGTACAGTCACACAATGGCATTTCATCATGCATCAAAAAACGTTCGTTTAGACACAGGATTTGGTGTAGTTGATAGCTAACAAAACATTGACCTAAAGCTGTCATCGAGTAAAAGTGCTGTAGTACAAATCTTCGCAAAAACTGAATGGTTTATTTAGCCTCACACTCACGTCAAACTCAGTGGTCACAGGCACTACCTATCTGTACATTGATAGATCTTACAACACGATGATCTCATGTTTGCAATACACTGTAAAAATTAAGGTTACTGGAGGCACCTTTTGGGGTTCCTCACATTGCCACACCGGCGGAACCCTCTAAAGAGGGTCTAGGCACCTCTAGGCACCCCTTCAAAAGGGGCAGTTATCTGAGGAACTTCAAGGGTTCCTGGAGGAACCCTCTTATTAAGAATGACCAGGAACCAACTTGAGTGCTTTGAAGCACCATTTAATTTTTTTTTAATGCTTGTTTTTCCCATCCCTCTTAATTTATTGTTTATGCAAGCATGTTTAATCATAAATTGAATGTCTATCTATCTATCTATCTATCTATCTATCTATCTATCTATCTATCTATCTATCTATCTATCTATCTATCTATCTTTCTATCTATCTATCTATCTATCTATCTATCTATCTATCTATCTGTAGATAAAAAAATGCATCACATTTTCAATAAATAATCACTTTTATTAATCAATATACATCACAATTACATTCACATAATATAATTAATAACGTAATATACATTTTAATGCAAACAATCAAATTTAAATAATGTTAAGCAATAACAGCCAGCAACATCTTCAGCTGTCCACTGCTTCACATTGGAGGTGTCCCTATAAAAGTAAATTAAAAAGTAGTTAACCTGAGAAGTTATGAAAACAAAGGAAATTCACAACATTCCCAGAGCCATTTTTTTTACTTATCAAGACATATTCACAAAAGATATGCAGAACATTTCTGAATAACAAAAGGAAACATGAATAAAGTCAGAAATTGTCTCAATTTATATAAAAAGGATTTTTTCACTGCTTGCAGAGTGCCCATATACATCAATAAAGGCAAAATCCAAATGTAAACCTCTCAAATATCTGAGTACAAGCAGAAATAAGACAACACAAAAGCTGTGTCTGAAACCACTCCCTCCTTAGTGCACCCCACATATTTTCCCACTCATTCACAAAGATAATGCACTATAATTTTGAGTGTACTGCATATGCGATATATTTTTATTATATTCAGGTTGTAGTTATTTGCTTTTTAAAATTAACTATAACTTTATTAAAAACACATTAAATAAAGAGAAAATTCTATGAGTTAAAAATTTAAATAAATTATGCATAAAGGTCAAATATTGTTTTTGGACTCGATTTAAGTGGCCTCTGAAATACAGAAATTAATAATAGATGTAATTACATGCAGATGATTAAAAAAGTACAATGTAAAAACATGTATATACAGTCCTTAAGTGCATTGTACCATATTATTAATTTAACTTTAAGTTCTATAGTTAAGGTGCCTTAATATAAAGTGGGTCTGGTTTTTTAAACCATAAAAGTAAAAGTATAAGCAGTCAGTCAAGTTTACATTATTTTGTGAATTGATTTCTACTTTAACAAAAATACATATTACAAACTCGATTAATGTAACCATTTTTTAAAAAATGGCATGTTTTACTGTAGTTTTTAGAGCTAGGGTGCAGCTATTTTGGAATAGAGTGGAGGAACTATGACGTCAACTTGTATGCAAAAACCCGGAATCGAGTTAGCATTTTAGCAGTTCTGGCTTCCTCGTCCCAAAGTCAATGGGTTTTTTTCAAAGGGATTTCAGTTAAATTGCTTAAATAAGGTTCGTGGCTAACACAAACTCAAGATACTTTCACGTTTTATTCTACGACATAAAACACATTAGTTACATCACACTCACTTCTTTAATAAGACGGTTGCTAACAAGTTGCTAACGTTAGTTGCTACGCATTACGATGTTATGGGCATACTGCTTAGCAATGCAGTCTGTCTCTTTTCTGCTCTCAGTAATGCAAATGTGTGAATAAATGTGTAAAAAAAAATACATACATATTAACTCTCATTTTAAGCTGATCAAAGGATTTTTTGTCGGCTTTTTTCTTCATCTGAACACATTTAACTCTGTCATAACTGCAATATTTACACTCCTCCTTAATTTATAGCACATGTGACTGTAAGGGCTGCTTTTCGCTGTACTTTGTGACAAAAAAAAATAATACTGAATGTTGTTCTGTGTCCATGATGGAACTTGCAGGCATTTGATAGACTTGTCCCTCACGCTTCATTTCTGTCATCTATTACTAAGGTAAGCGGGCTGTGTGCACGCGAGCGATACACTTATTTAAATGTGTCTTATGATAATACTGTGTGCGCACATTTATACATGCAGTTTTAAAACTTTTACAACAACCGTAAAGCAAAACAAAATGCATTTCCCACGTAAAAACTATCCAAAAGACATGTAGGTCTATGTGTTTTTGCATATTTATTTGTTTATAATATATAGCGTAGATTATAAACCGAGAGAGTAAATCTTTGTCATGGATCATATTTCTAAAAAATAAGCTTGAAAAGTTGTCGTTAGCAGGGTGGTGCTGACGTCACAGGCGAGCGCCCCAAAGGCACTGTAGTCAGTTTATAGCCTAATGTTAGCTTTTCAGTTCTTGCGTTTGCATCTTAGATCCAAAAGTGCTAAAAGTTGTATTTTCGGGTTGGACAAAACGTGTAAGTGTAATGAACTGTGTTAGAACACAGAGCTTATTATTTGCAATCTTCGAAAAGCCTATGGGAAAATACTATGGGGATTTTACCGAGGGAACCAGATTTATGCTAGCAGCCGATTGGCCTACAAGGTGACGTCATAGTTCCTCCACTCTATATCGCTGTGTCTGATGTCACGGGGTTGGTTCCGTTCCCTCAGCTGAACAGATACAGTGGAAGTAAAGGACTGAACACGGAGACTGGAAAGCCTAATTTAACACATTGCGTGAAGTTGTGGATGTGCGTCGCAGAGCTGGTGCAAATACAAGGAACAAACTTGTGTCTAATATTCATTCATTTATTTTCTTTTCGGCTTAGTCCCTTTATTAATCTGGGGTCGCCACAGCGGAATGAACCGCCAACTTATCCAGCATATGTTTTACGCAACGGATGCCCTTCCAGCTGCAATCCATCACTGGAAAACCCATACACACTCATTTCACACTCATACACTAGGGACAATTTTAGCTTACTCAATTCACCTGCACCGCATGCCTCTGGTCTTTTGGGAGAAACCGGAGCACCCGGAGGAAACCCACACAAACACGGGGAGAACGTGCAAACTCCACACAGAAATGGCAAATGACACAGCCGAGGCTCGAACCAGCGACCTTCTTACTGTGAGGCGACAGCACTACCTACTGTGCCACCGCGTTGCTGTCTAATATATAAAAAATATTTATATGTTTACTATTTATCTTTTTTTAAATACTGTTCGTTTGATGTGCTTTGGTCCACTCTTTCACACTGGTGCAGCGCTCCCTGACATGGTGATGTACATTCAGACTAATGCAACGATTAAAATGATCTCTCAACATTGAATTTGAAGGACAAAAAAAACCTGCAATGTGAAAAACTGCACTGATCTTAGTTTGGTTTGAACATGAACAGAAGTGAGGGGCTGTATAGTGAAAAGTGAAAGTACCCACCTCCATTACGTCAGGTACCTGATCTTGTTGAAGACATTGAGGGCAGTGAGGCATCGTAATATGGAGAGTGGACCAAAGCACATCAAACAATTGGTAAAATGTATTTTTATGTTTCAGACATAAATGTAATGCTTGTATTTGCACCAGCTCTGTGATGCACATCCAACACTTCACGCATTGTGTTAAATTAGGCTTTCCAGTCTCCGTGTTCAGTCCATTACTTCCACTGTATCTGTTCAGCTAAGGGAACGAAACCGACCCCGTGACGTCAGACACAGCGATATTTCAAAATAGCTGCACCCTAGCTCTAAAAATATAAACTATAGTAAAACATGCTCTTTTCTTCAATATTGGTTACATTAATCGAGTTTGTTTAATATATTTTCACTAAAGTGGAAATCAATTTACAAATTAATGTAAACTTGACTGAATGCTTCACTTCCCCTTTAAAGGGACAGTTAACCCAAAAAAATTAATTCTGTCATCATTTACTCAACCTTCACTTGTTCCAATCCTGTTTGAGTTTCTTTCATCTGTTGAACTGAAAACAGAAAACCTATAACCACTGTCTTCCATAATTTTGTTATAATGGTTATAAATTATTATAATGGTTAAAGATTTTCAGCTTTAATCAAAATATAATGTTTTGCGCTCAACTAAAGAAAGAAAATCAAACAGGTTTGGAACATATTAGGCGTGGGTAAATGATGACAAAATTTTAATTTACTTTAAACCATGTTTATTTGTGAGGTGGTATTAACTAACTCACTACTCTGTAAAAAAAACTATAAATGTGATTTTTCACTTACTAGTCAAACAGAACGAAGCATCCTGGAGATGTTGTCAAACAGCAATTCAGCTCCAGCACTGCTGGGGTGCAGCCAATCAGCATGGGAAAGCCTAGGACGATCCCAGAAAAGATTCCAGTTGTTAATAAAGATCAGCTTTTGTTCTTCACACCATGTTAATAGCCATTCATTCAGAGCAAAAAGTCTACTGAACCTTTCATGTCCACATCAGTAAGTAGAAAGCTGTCCAACTATGATGATCTGCATTGCAAGTGAAGTGTGTCGGACCGTCTTAATCATGCTACTAAAGTCCCTCTGCTACCTGGATATGATACAGCAAACTTTAGATTTGTAGTCCATATCTGTCACAATGATTTACACCTAATATGGATACATCAGAAATAAGCAAATGAGAAAATAAGTTAGTGATTTTAGACACTTAAAAAGTTAAAAGTTTATTAGTATCAGTGTTACCCTGCTGGATAATGATTTTTAAATAATATTGTTTGTTAAATTAAGTATGTATTTCTTACATTTATTTCCAATTCAGTTACTTAAAAAAATACTTACATTTGAGGTGACTCAAACGGCTGTTTGAGACAGAACACTGAACAATTTCAGGGTTTATGTGGATGTTCTGAGAAGGGGGAAAAAAAGGCTATGTAAGTTATTTGTGTGAATGAATAAAAAAATTATTGAAGTACATAACTTCGACACAATTTATCACACAGGTAACTGTTTAAGAAACGCAAATAATAACAAATGCATTACCTACAAAAAATATGAAGAAAGAATATTAGCATCGCAGCTAAAAAAAAAAATCATATAAGAAACCCCGCTAAAGACACTTTTCACACACTGTATATGTAAGGCAAGAACAAATAAATAAAATAATATATTTGTGGAAAAAAGCCGTCTAATAAGCAGTATGAATGTATAACGTTATCTGTTTAAATTGAAATTAACGGTCGTTTGCAATGGCTTTCAGGGAGGCTTCGTGTTCAGCGACAATAAAATATTTCGACAAAAATCAATATTTTACATCAAATTATTTATATTTGTGTGAGGTAGACGTGTAATTTGAGTGATTATGTATATCCAGCCGATTGTTATTATCGCAAAATAATACCTTTATCTTATACAACAGCAATCGTTTCGCGAGACGTTCATAAAACAGATTACACGACATAATAATGCGTGTAAGTGTAGATATTTGTGTGCAAATCGTATCTAATGTGTATATTTATTTTGCCAACTTACTCACCTTCCGTTTGTTAGAGATGACAGCCGTCATGAAATGGAGGAGGAAGCCGTTACAAAGTGCTGTTTGAAAACGCTCCTCCGGCCTGCACCTGCGCGTGCAAGACGACTGAAGAGATTCAAGTGCGCGCGTCCGCGTCATGTTTATATTATTTTATTAGTCCCGGTTAATTTATTTTATTTTTTTTGACAACACAATTCATTCCATTCCATTAATCCAAGAAATAGATGAAGAAACATTTATTTCAGAAAATTAAAAATGTACAAAATGCTGCGTTCATTAGCAAGTTATCCTTGTTGGTTTATCAAAACAAACTGGAGGAATACTTTTTATTAATAAACCAGAGCCCATAGCCTATATATTTAAGTTTAGTAATATCTTAATTATTTTTCATGAGGGGATTTTTGAAGGACTGTGTTATATAGTTTTATTTTATAATAATAATAATAATAATAGTAGCTATTGTTATTATTATTATTATTATTATTATTATTATTATTATTATTATTATTATTATTATTATTATTATTATTATTATTATTATTGCAGCTGTTGTTGTTGTTGTTATTATTTTTTTAAATGTCAAAATTCAAGGGTCTAATGAGGTCAAGTGACAGAAAATTTAATTAGTTCCCTATAATAATTATCATTTTCATAATTGTACATGCCTGTGCATGTTTTCGTCTCTTTTTGTCCTCTGTTGTGGCTCATTTGTATTTTACCTGCCAAAATTACTTTTACATTTTCATATTTTTCCACAGTTTCCTAGTCAGTCTCCTAACTGCAATCAAGTTAACATGTAGACTCTAATCAATGATATTCTTATGTTTTCACAGTGAGTGCCACACAAAAAAGAAAAACACACACCAAATTTTATATCATTCTAAAAGCACAAATAACTAAGTAAATATTAAGTAAGTGAACATGCATCTCATTTTCTGGCCTCCATAATTGTCCTATTTAATTATCACAAAAAAATCTCTTGGTTGCTTTAAGTGCTAGCTTTTAGAAGCTAGATCCACCAGGAACCATTATATAAGTTTACAGATCTTACTGTAACTCTTTTTTGGAATTTGAGTTACTTTAATAACTTTCAAAGTGCTTCGAGGTCTTAGTGTAAGGAAACAGTGACTCCAGAACCTCAGTATTGACAAAAAGTGCTTGAAGGATCCCAATTACTGCAAAAGGGTCCTGCAAGTACTGCAAAGACTGTCAGTGGTTCCTCAAGGAACCCCTTTTTGAGAGAAAGAGATTTGAGGCACTTAAAATACGTTTTGAAGTTCCTTGAGTACTCAACAGGGTATTTGAAGCACCTTTACTTTTTACAGTGTATGATGTAGCACAGATGGTTACAGGGCAACTTTGCGATTTAGGGAAACTAAACACTGAACTTTTGAAGTTTGTTGCCATATATACACAGTTTTGTTTAGGTGTGTTTGTGTTATCATGTCGATTACAGCACTTTAGACATTTAAAAACATTAAATCTCTTCTATTTTCACATGTAGCTGCTTTTCGATGCAAACCTATTGGCACTCACATTAAAAATAAAGGTTCCAAATGAAGTTCTTTACACAAAAAGTCATAAAGGAACCATTTCTTTACACAAACAGTTCTTAAAATAATAGTTTGTGTGTGTGTGTGTGTGTGTGTGTGTGTGTGTGTGTGTGTGTGTGTGTGTGTGTGTGTGTGTGTGTGTGTGTGTGTGTGTGTGTGTGTGTGTGTTTGTGTGTGTGTGTGTGTGTGTGTGTGTGTGTGTGTGTGTGTGTGTGTGTGTGTGTGTTTAATAATCTTAAAATAATAACTTTAAAAAAAAAAGTGCAATGAATAAAAAAAGGATGTTAAAAGTAAATTTGGGAACCACAAATACCAAAAAAATCCTTCATTTTAAAGAGTAGATAAATGTATAAAATCAATTTCCCTTCTGCTCTCCTCTTATTTCTACTTCTCCAGTCCTCATGTGGCCTGCACAGGTGTCGTTCTCAAATGTTTCAGCACCTGTCTGCTTCAGACAGAGTAATTTATCTTCTGCCTGTGTATTTGAATACAGCCTTAAGGAAAGGCCTGCACATGGCCATAAGCACCGTTGCTTTCAAACAACAAACATTTGTGTATTGCTGCAGTATTGATTTGCAAAGTGGAAATGATGAATAGGGAAAGTTGGGAAGGGCGTCACTCTAAAGGCTCGACACGTGTGGTGTCATGGGTCATCAGGTTCCTGTAGTTTGACATATTTGAATTGTCTGTTAGTGTCGCAATGTGACTAAAACCCTCAACAGTAAAAACAAATGAGTTCTGTCTAATGGTTTTGTCAAATTGCAGAAATTCTACATTTTGTGCATGTGTATATATAGATATATGAATGAATGTACAGTGCTCAGCGTATTGAGTACACCCCATTTTGAAAATGAATATTTTTATCCAATTCTCAGTGAATATAGGCAATGTATTTTGGTGCATTTAAACAAAACAGATTTATTAAACAGATATATTTATTAAAATAATATTTTAGTCACCAAACATATTTAGAAATAGAAAGATAATACAATTAAATTCAAACAAAATATTGCAAAAAATAAATTACAACCTACAAAATTTCAACAAATTTTTCAATTCTTTTTGCTTTTTCCTCTTTTAAATTTGTATTCAATGTTTTTCTATAACATATAAGTTTGGCTGTACTAGTTTGGACCGTTATCGTAAGTTATTTTGTTAGATAAGCTCCAGATTCGGCTTCAGTACTGACTAATCTAATGTAAATGAACAAATATAATATTGTATAACTTCCTATTAAAAAAAATATGAATTTAAAAGAAAGATTTGTGAGGGGTGTACTTATATATGCTGAGCACTGTATGTATGTATTTGTATGTGTTTATTGAAATAAAGTAATGAAGTTCAAAAGTG
Organism: Danio kyathit; assembly: GCA_903798195.1. Classification (NCBI taxonomy): domain Eukaryota; kingdom Metazoa; phylum Chordata; class Actinopteri; order Cypriniformes; family Danionidae; genus Danio; species Danio kyathit. Next base: position 32,566,016 of record LR812533.1, on the reverse strand, counting down.
TAGCCTTTATCATGGTTATAATGTGTTTAAATGAACTAATTTCAGCTGTTTATTATGCCGGTCACTGCGAATGAGTTGTTTAGTCATTTAGTGTCTATATCATTTAAGCTATTAGACATCACATGGCTCATTGGCGGTCATGCTTCATGCTAATCACAGACATCACTGCTGCTCCCTGACCTATGATCACGTGACACGGTGCACGGGACTATGCTTAACAGCATCTCAACTGCAGTAATAAATGTGGTCTTAGCTAGTAATTGTCATTTCAGTGATGGAGGATGCTAGTAAAGAGGATGATATGGGTAATGGTTTAAACTGAAACACATTTTAATGTGATTCCTATTGTTTAGACAAGAGTTACATAGCAAAGCTTATAAAAGTTGTCATTAAAAGAAAATTGCAATGTAGATTCTAATAGCCTTTAAAACAAGAAGAAAAAAGCAGCACGGGACTTGATCTTGTCCACTGGGGGAATTGACTGGATGGCTTCGATTTGCTATTGGTCAGCTGTATGTTGCCTTGTCCTTGCACTAGTATATCACCAGAGATGTTGTTACTTTTGATTTAAGATTATTATGGTACATGGTTTAGTGTTTTTTTTCTGTGTGTTTTGTTACAATTATGTTTATGAATAAATCCGTAATATCAAATACTGATTATTCAGTTTAATACTGAGTATTCCATACAAATGGTCAGTTTAGTTTTTTAAGTTGCCTATTTATGTCACCTAATTATGTCATTTTCAACTTTTCTATGTAAATAGAAACCTTACATTTAAAATGAAAAGTAGTTATCAACATATTCATAGTAATATTACATATTACACTGTTTAATAAGTTATTACTGCTGGTAAATCCCTATTATAATATGCTCTTAGTCCAGTGGCCCTGTTTTTTAATCAGGTTATGTGTAAATATTTACCAGAGATACCTTAAATGTAAGCATTTTATAGTAAGTGATATATTTGTTTAAGCCGAATGACTATTTTATTTAATTTTTTAATTGTCATGCTGGTGTAGGTCTTACCCTTGGGGTTCATAATATCGCTTGCAAACAGTCATATTAGAGGATATAATCTTAAATACCCAGAGACCCTTAAAATGACCCTTGACATTGACCTCTCAGATTTTGTTCCTGCACCATTAAACTTGATTCTCTCAAACGTGTCCTTTCTATGCACAAACGTAAAGTCATTAAAAATAAATAAAACTATTTTTTTTAATGAATTAATAAAGAAATAAATAAAATGGGGTTAACGGACAAAAAAACCTGTGCTTTAAACGAGGTTGCACTACTTCCGGTTCAGATGTTTTGTTTGTGCGTAAAACGGTTGCATTGGATTCAAGCTGCCTTCAACTAAGCAAAGAAACGTGAGCATAACAGATTTTTATTTTATTCGCAGATTGATCGTACAAAGTGTATCTTTTCACTTATAGTTGGATATTAACACCGAATAAATGGGAACAATAAAAATAATTGGCTAGGTTTTCGCAATAGGCCTAACGTTACCATTAAACGCCGCAGATGTCAGTATCGATGTCATTTGGTTTTACTACATATGCAACCAAAACAAACATGATTAGAGTAGCTATGGTAACCACAAACTCACTATGTTTTCCTGCACTATAGCTGTTTAATTATGGTATTTGTAGTAAAATTGTGGTTATACAGTATTACAAATATTAATCAATCTGTCAAAAAGAGGGGAAAACATGGTTACACTTTTAATATAATACAACTATGACAAATATTCATATAATACTTTTTTCCATCAATAGATCAACGAGGTTTATTTTTTAATCGACAAATTTACAAAAATTAGCAATAGCTTAATAGCCTCAAACACCTCAGAATTCTAGGCGATTGATAGTATGTAGTATAGTGTGAGAGAACGTTATGTTTTGAGAAAGTCTGACTAGTTTAGTCTCGAAGCCCCCTTGCCTTGACGCTTCATTCATCATGATCAACTGTTAGTCTTCAGTAATCTCGTGTTCATCTCTGTGGCAGGATCTGAGCTGGTGTAGACGAGTATAGGTCAGACACACCAATCCCTCTTTAACTTCATCTATTGTGGTGGGATTCTGGAGACGCCTGTTGCCTGAGCCGCTCTGGTGACTTGGAGGTGATATTCATTTGTCTTTTTTGTTACCTGCAACATTGAATTAAAGTAGGCCTGTATTTGAATTGAATTGAAGTATTTGCAGTGCAATCGGCAATTCAACAACAGTAAGCTTTAAAAAATATCAGTTGCTCTGATTTCTGTCTTGTAACGAAAAGACTATAATTTACCTAAGAAGTTACGTGATGCTGTTCTGCTTCCAATATCTTAACTTTGTTGGCTGAATGACTTTGTTTATTCTTATGGGCAGTCAAAACAAAATCACAAATCGCCAGTACTAAAAATATGTGTGGTTGTGGTTGATAATTTCTTTTTAGAAATTCATTTTGAGAGAGAATCGTTTGATTTGCACAAAAATAATAATGCAAATATTAGAAGGTTATTGCGACACCCAGTGGTTATTTTATGTAGTGCAGAAATGCAGTTTTTTTCTTTTGGTTACATTGTTAAAGCCACTGGATACACAAGTAAAGCATTCAGTTTGTGTTCATTGAATGTGTAACTTCACATTAATTCAATGTTCCCAGCAAAGGACAAATTAGACATTAAAGCTTAATATGAAAGCTAGTTTGACAATATGATGAATTACCTTTCGGTCATTACAAATTTATTTTCAAAAGACACACTAATTAGCACCTGTCTGCTTTCCAAGACCAATTTAAAATATACATATAGAAAGAGAGCGAGTGAGATTTTTACATGGTAATATGTAATCAAGTATACGTTGTACTGTCATCCTGTTGGTTATTTTGACTTTTGACAGATTCAAAAATATTAATTCATTCATTCATTTTCTTGTTGGCTTAGTCCCTTTATTAATCTGGGGTCGCCACAACGGAATGAACATTTTTACGCGGCGGATGCCCTTTCAGCCGCAACCCATCTCTGGGAAACATCCATACACTCATTCATACTCATACACTACGGACAATTTAGCCTGTGGGGGAAACCGGAGAACATGCAAACTCCACACAGAAACGCCAACTGACCCAGCCGAGGTTCGAACCTGCGACCTTCTTGCTGTGAGGCGATAGCACTACCTACTGCGCCACTGTGTCGCCCGATTCAAAAATATTGTTTGAATTATTTAAAACTTTTCTTAATGCATGCTTATTTGCAGTGCATCACCTGCAGGCTACCTGTACTGTAATTGTTACTTGAATTAGTAATGATCTGTGCAGATAATTATAAATTACAGGCCTGTAGGCAGGAGGGGTTCGGGTGATTCAAGAGACCCCCCCCCCCCCCCCCCCACCACCCCCCCACCCCAAACAGTGACAAAGTCCAGAATTTGACCCTTATATGAGCTCATTTATCCCATTTTTGACTGCCATCCTAAATTGTGAAAAATATAGATAGAAGAGGGTTTAAGACGCATTTTAATTATAATTTTAATTAAGTGGCCAAATTCTGACTTAGGAAAGTTTAATGAGCTCGCCATTTTTTATTTGCACGTAGGCTAGTTTTTATTTTTAAACAAATTTTATCATATTTCTATTTTTTTAAATGATGGATTGTATTTAAAAATAAGTATTTATTTCATGTCTTTATTCATTTTTAGATGCTAATCTGATAACAATATTTATAAAACTGGATTAACTTACAGTTTAAATCCCAGTTTGTAAATAAATAAATACTTCGTAGTAAAACAGTATGGTGGCGTCACGGTAGCACAATCGCCTCACGGCAAGAAGGTTGCTGGTTTTAGCTCCGGCTGGCTCAGTTGGCATTTCTGTGTGGAATTTGCATGTTTTCCGCGTGTTCACCTGGGTTTCCTCCAGGTGCTCTGGTTTCCCCCACAGTCCAAAGACATGTGCTATTGGTGAATTGAATAAGCTAAATTGGTTGTAGTGTATGAGCGTGAATACAAGAGTGTATGTGTGTTTCTCAGTGTTGGGTTGTGGCTGGAAGGGCATCCGCTGTGTAAAACATATGCTAGATAAGTTGGTGGTTCATTCCGCTGTGGCGACCCCTGATTAATAAAGGGACTAAGTCGAAAAGAAAATGAATGAATGAAAATAGTATGGTAAGCACTTTGACAAAATTGTAGGAAATATTTTTTGGTGCATCAAAAAAGTGTGGTTATGATCAGAATCTGACAAGCTGATCCAGCAAACATTAGTGCTTAAAATGTCACTAAAATACAGAATTTAATAAAAAAATTAGGTGAATAGCTGCAAAAAAAGATCCAAGATTTTCAGAAAAAAAGAACCATCCCTTTCAATAGGCTGGCTACTGGCCTGAATTACTATATAAGAAAGTATTCACCAATAACATTGATGATGATTTTTCATTAATATGTCCAGAAGGTGGCGATGGATCACTGGATTCAGATTTTTTTTTTGATTGACCAAAGTGTGTGTGTGTGTGTGTGTGTGTGTGTGTGTGTGTGTGTGTGTGTGTGTGTGTGTGTGTGTGTGTGTGTGTGTGTGTGTGTGTGTGTGTGTGTGTGTCCCTTTGACATATGCTGAAAAATATACTTGAAACTCACCACCAAATGCACAACCTGTAAGCGAATGAGGCTCCTCCCCAGGATCTCTACAGATTCTGACAGCTTCACTCAAGCTTGAAAGCTTCAACAAGGAGGTGTGAGCAGAATTACATTTGTCCTGTGCACTGTAATATTTTACAATTCCCATCAAATCATTTTGTCTTACTTAGTACATTAAATGAGAGCAACTACCTCACATTGAGAAAAACAATTAACCTTACAGGTTGTCAGGACCGGCGCTAGTTGTCACACTTACCATGTGAATATTTATTGGTTTATTGTCATCTTGCCTATAAATATGCATAGTTGCTGTCACACTATACATGATGTCACAGTTAACAGGCCATAATAGCCTATTATAGGCTTTTCAGTGACTCAGGTGGTGAAAAAATGAAGATGCACAAAACAATTTAGCAATAAATGTGAAAGGTAATTTACAGAAATGTTAGACCACTGTTTTGGGGGGCGTTGTAAATTATACCAACTGAAACATTTCAAATTTGCTGTGGCGTGACATTTAAGAAAACAGTTCCACCTAATTTAGTTGCATTGTATCCCTGAGTTGTTGTGTTGTGTTAACCAATATATTTTTAACAAATTACATTAGGATTTTGGAATTCACCAGAATTTCTCATATTCTGAGGAACCATTTTAATGTATGTAAAATAAGTATTAGTTGTTGTTAGGTCTTTATCAATTTTAAAAATATTTTTACTTATGTCAGGTAAAATTTTGTGTTTAACCTGCCAAATATTAGTTTATAAATAAACAAAAATACTCCAGTGGACTAGAGTAAAAGACCAGTAGATTAATCAAGTGTAAGTCAGCTATATTTCTGATGTGGTACTGCTATTCTTTTAAACTGTAGAGGCTCGCTCTCCTTTACGTGGTGTTTCTGGGCTTCGTAGAAATGAATGATATCAGCAACAAGTCATCTCAACCTCTCAGTGCCTTCATAGATTTTCAAGCTTCTCAGTGTTCAGTTTCAGCTTCTGCAGATCAGATAAAAACTCACCCAGACGACTGTGAGAAACCACACGTTGTCAATGATCCTTTTGTCTGTATTTTTCATTAATATAAAAGAAACAACTTGTAATTGGCTTTGCCTTTTAAGCTTAAATGTCATTTACGGTCCATGTGAGCTTCAAATGTGCTCCTTCTCGCTTTCCGATTTGCCTGACTTAAAGCTAAATATGCTAACACTTCGTTATTTTTTTGTCGTGTACCAGAACCGTAATTGCTTGTCATCGCCGCCTATTGATTGGTCATTGACTGATTAGTTTGGACAAAGAGTTAGGTTGCGTTGTTCGGTCTCTTAATTGAATATAACAGCGTTTAACAATGGCCCCTTAATGAAAACGAGGGCTTGTAGTTATTGCACGAGAAAGAAAGGAACAGAAACAAGGGGGGATCTCTAATTAGGAGCTGTAACTCTCGGGATCTGTCCCTTTGTACGCGGGTGTGGGGAAGCTGCATGGCCGGCAGGCAGGCGACAGGCGCCGGTTGCTGGACAAAGGGCTGTCTGCTGCCAAAGTGGCTGGGCGTCCAAACTCTCATCCTCCCTAACCTCCTATCCGCAGCTCTTAACCCTTTCACTATAACATGAGAGTATTTCCCCCCAATATTTATTCCTTGCTGTGCAGCTTATCAACTCATTATACATTCTGAGCGCGCTCCAACCATTAATGATCGGTGCCAAAATAAAAACACAAAACATATCTGGGTCGTTGAAAGAGAATGAAGGAAATGAGGTGGGGAGAGTCGAGGGTAGTTCTGCTTCCGAGTCAAGCTTTGTCTATTAATACTCGTACATTGCAGTTCTATGACTATAAATAGGCTACAATAGGTTGCATTGTACTCCACAGGAAACACTGGAAACGATAAAGGATTCAAATTTAGACTCTTGGTTTGTATACCATAATGCAGTTCATTTATTATTATAGATATTAATTATATACATATTATTTTAATAATAATAGTATTATTATTGTATAAGTTAAATTAGTCGCTATATGGAACATATGTGCACCTGACGGAAAGCAGACCCTTGTGAACGTGTCGGGTTCGCACACCAAAGCCATAATGCTTCTTTCTGCACGTTTTGTTAAAGGTTATCGCCGGACAGAAATTTACAGATGTTAGCACTGTCATTATTATCATTATCGTTATTATTATCGTTATTATTATTATTATTATTATTATTATTATTATTATTATTATTATTATTATTTACGTGTTTCACAATAAATGTTTGTATTTTTTTCAGCAAAAAATAGTTTGGATAATTGAGCAAAGGTGCACGTTAGACTTTAATTTCCTGATTATATAGGACTGTTGTTGCTATTGACATATGTTGGTTTTTATGTACTTGTTGTTTTCTACTCTTTTTCATACAAAATAAATAGATAAAATAGCAATAACAGGATCCACAAAACCCTAAACCAGAATAGTTTGAACATGTCTTATAAAAAAAACTACCGGTGTAGCGGTCAGTATCTTAAAATCTCATTGATGTTGATGAGGGGTTAAATAAACAGTAACGTGAGTCTACGACAGAGGGCGCAGTCGCTATTGTTATGCTACATTTTAGAAAAACCCTTTTGAAATTGTAAATATTTCTGTTATTTTGAACGCAATATTTCTTCCAAAACATGGTGATTATTATTATTAATATTATTATTATTATTATTATTATTATTATTATTACTACTACTACTATACTACTACTACATGTGACTATTAGGCTAGTGTAATCATAAATAGTGAGGGTGTGGTTAAACTATTTTGCCGCAATTTAAAACAAACTGGCCAACACTCGTCTTCAGTGCTATACAAAACCATTTGTTAATTGTCCTTTTTTTCAGTGATACCACAGGAGATAGGCTACCTAATTCATCTGCTATCATTTTGTCTGTCATTAGTAAGAATGCATTTTTAATTAAGCCAATGTATTAACATAAATGTGAAATATTTAAACACGTAGATTTTTTTATTGAAATTGTGAAAGAATCCTACAACAACAACAACAACAACAGAAAAATCCGGACAGCCAGCACAACGGGACACGTTCATATATTTCTTTATAGAAACTCAGCTCAAGAAGAAGAATGTCGCTTTCTTCTATTGGAGTACATTAACCTGAGGCTTCCCAAACCTTGCGAGTCCCGCAGCGTGATAAGTGTTTTTACAGCAACTGCTACAATGCAATGATGGCACACGCTTTCATTACGTGTCACAGGCAGATTAAACAGCAACGCATCACAGATAGGAACACCTTCTGTCTCCAAACATCAAACGCTATAGCTTTCATTTACAACAACCATAGTGAAAAATGAAAAAAAAAATGCAATGAGTTAAACTCTAAATATTATGTACACGCAAATGTACAGCTTTGAATAAATTAATACCAATTTGCATATTCTTAGGTCCTTGTAGCTTATTTACAGAATTAGGTTTCTTTTATTAATAATTACATTAAATAGTTCAGGTATAACTGTCTGTCGGATTTAACTAACGGTCCAACTGTTATTTCAATCCCTTTTTGAAATATCCACTCTATTTATTTTTTTCTTTTCCTTTTTTTGGATGTAGCTTGGATGTTTTCAGTTTACAGATTTTACGTGAATCACCATTTAGATATTGCAACCAGCAGTGATCCTATACTGAAGTTACGCAACAAATGTATTTTATTTGTATATTCCTTTTTTTCAATAGATTGGTGTGTAGGCATGTTCTACAAACAGTCAATTAGGCTACAATGTAGATTGTCTTCGCAGCACTTCCACCACCAACTGCACCGAGTCCAACGGTTTCTTTTCTTTTTTTTCTTGTTGACTTCTTGTTTTCCACTCTAATCATCCATGCGCAAAAACAGTACTTAATGAAATTTCTCGCAGAGAACCACTGAATAAAATCCTCTGGCAATTCAAGTCATGCCCTGGATAGGTTTAGGGACGCTTGATCACTTGGGTGAATCCCTAGGTGAGGAAGTCTCCCGCTGGCTCTCTAGGCCGCTTACTAGTCTCTGAATATTCTGAAGTTCATTGATGGATTCCTTCATTGTCGTTTTAGGTGAGCCGTTTCTTTGACTGGCTCCCGATTTGTGATCAGGCACAGGACTCGCTTCCCTGCTACCACATTTAGACGATTCAGATGAGGGGTTTAGGCCGCTTGGCAATCCGGTGGTGAGCAGGTTTGTGCTTTGAGGGATCGACACTGGGAGCTGATAAGGGTTGAATCGCAGTCGAGGGCGAGTGCTGCTGCTCAAGAACGGGTTTCTGGAGAGAGAGGAGGCCGTGCTGCTGCTGGCGGGCAGGGCCGAAGCCGCTGCAGCTGCCGCGGCCATGTAGGTGTAGGGGTACGGGAAAAGTCCACCGAAGGTTGGCATCGGAATGCCCTGTAATAAGAGACGATCGTTAGCATATTTTATTACACTGTACATGCGACAGTTTGGAAAGTATGAATCTGCTGTATGGCGACTGTTTTTAAAGAAATGTAAAATCAATTAGAAGTTTATTTTATCACATTTATAATAGGCTCAATCAAGCAGATATTTTGACATTTTAAAAGCTGTAATATTAATAATGTTTTGTAATGCATTTTCATTCGTTTCTGCCATAAAATGTTCAAACAGCCATTATTACGCTTAACAAACAAGGCTAGTCTATTAAATCAAATAGCATCTCACCAAAAAATATCACTAGATCTAACTAGTGTAGCCTGTTTTCATTCACGTGCTTCCATAACCAGACAGGGCGTATCATGACAAAGATTTAAATTTTAATGACAAGAGTTTCCTTACCTGAGAGGCAAGCATGTGTTGAGACAGATGAAAGGGAAAGGGACTCGGTGTGCTCCCAGTACCCTGAGCCGACAGACTTCCATTCTCCAGGCCACCAGCGCCTGATACTGAAGCCAATAGATGTCCCATGCCCATGGCAGAAAACGCTCCAGGTGCCATTGCAAATTGTCCAGGGTGGAATAATAGAGGTTGTCCGGTGTTTAGTGGGTTAAAGAACTGTTGACTGTGTAGGCCGGAGAGCGCCAGACTCTGAAGGTGCCCTGCCCCAAAATGTGAAGGACTTTCAGTCTGTACCATTAGAGGAGAGAAGCTGTCTTTACTACCACTTATACCGCCGTTTTCCGTGTCTTTCTTTGACGATTCTGTATCTTTCCTCGACCTGCTCTCTAGTTTGTCTTTCTCCAAGTTTCTTATGCTAAATATAGAATCACTTGTCTTTCGTGAGTCTGGATAGTCGTCTTTCTTCTCCGCAACAGGCTTCTCTCGCCCCCAGTCCTCACTCCTCGACCTGAATGGAGATGAAGGCTCTGGTCCAGGACTGCTGGAGCCACCACACCGGTCATTTTGGTGGTCCATTTCGTGCTCGCTATCAGTGCATGTTTTGTCGTCTGTGATGGGGAAAAAAGGATTTATCAACATTAGAGATATCTTGATATAAGACTATCTATCTATCTATCTATCTATCTATCTATCTATCTATCTATCTATCTATCTATCTATCTATCTATCTATCTATCTATCTATCTATCTATCTATCTATCTATCTAGCAGTATAATGGATGTAGCAGTATAATGCTATATATTGCAGATGTATTTTAAATTTCCCTAATTCCAGGCGTAATTGGACTTAAACACTAGATATTTGGAAAATTTCTTTACTGTTTAGGCAGCTAAATTAATGCTTAATACGCATATAATACGCCACAGTAAGAGACCAGCTGCATAATAAAATAAATAAGTGCAATGAAATAAAAATATTTTTCCAATTATTTTTTTTTTCACGTTTATCTTTGTTAAATCCAACCAGACCTCACGTGAATCCAACGAAGTATGATTGAGAGCTATAACTCTAAAGTGTTGCTCACTAATTCATAAAACTTGCTTTGGAAATTGTAAATCAGCTCATGCTGATTGAGATATGCTTTATTAAAATGACAGTGTCAATTATTGAAATTGTAAATGGTATAATACAGCGTTTTGTCAATTATTTGACATTTAGGTCTGCTTCCTTTTTCGTATTCATGAAGCATATCGATATAATTTATTCATAATTTCAAACTTACCTCTGCTGCTACGGTTAAACCTAAGTGGGCTGGAAACCGGTCCAGGTGACTGACCAGCATCTCTGCCAGTTGTTGGTTCGCTTGAGGAAGCATCAGAGTCGGCGCCATCACGGTCCACTTTACATTGATCCTCATACATGCGTAATGATGGAAGGGTCAGCTGTTTCCTTTAACATAAAAATATATTTGTTAATAAAATAAATACAAATGTAACAAATCAGGGAACTATAAATTGACACACAATGCAAAATAATAGTAGTAGTAGTAATAATAATAAAACCTGTTGGTAGCTCCTGGGCTATTTCGTTACAACGTATAACACTATAACTGTTTTTACCTTTTTTCTCTCCTTCCATTTCCCGTGTCTCTGAAGCCTTTGGCAAAGGGGTTATTATCAATTTTCAGCTGTGTTATCTGAATGTACAGAAAGAAAAACAAGATAGTATATTATTATATTCATCATTGATTTGTGCATGATTAGTAAAAATATACAGCAGCAGCCTATTAATATATAATAGTGGTACTGTTGTGTTAATTTACGTTGCACTAACTTACATACTAACTATACAAATCCTTATTTATACCGAATTTAAATGCATAAAAAGAAAAGCTTTCATATGTTATGCGATCACTTTTCCCAACAGTGTTAAACACGCTGCGCAGACTACTTTTAATTATTAAAAATGTTTAATGAAAAAGATCAAATCACGACCCCCCTGAGAAACTCCACGAGTAAACATTTTCCATTTGTCAAATTGTTATTCTCTAAAGCACAACAGAGAGAACAAGAGAGGCGAACTAGATGAGTGACGCCGACCTGCTATTAATAATTAATAGTGTGGTTTGAATCATTGCCAGTTTTTACAAGTTCCATGAAAATACAAAGCGATGTAACAGAACGATTTTCGTTGTACTCAAGTGATTTGGACGCTGTAGGCTATAAATTCATGAGAAACCAGGGCCTTAAAGTTCAGAGATTGCTAAGCTAGATGGCCTCTGCTTTTTGCGTTTAGAAACTGACACGCTTTGATTGCTGTGCCTCAGCGTGTGTAGCTCCCGGACAAACCGGCGAGCTTAAGTGCCTGCTAATCGATTGTGACTCTATGTCATAAACTTTACGATACCGACAAGCTCACCAGGCCCCTCGGACACAGACGACAATTAACATGAGCAGTAGCTGAAAGTAGCACTGGACACGTGAGGAATTTGAACAATTTTCATGAAAAAATTTTGCATCCATATATTCAAAATACTGTCACTAGTGCTACTTATCTATAGCAAGGAACAAACAGTAAATCCCACCAAATGTATAGGCTACTAGATCGCATGCAAAAAGCATCGAAGAACAAAAGTAGCTATGCACAAATTACGGCTAGTCAAGTTGTCCATTATTAAGATATGCAAGCACATGTCTGTAATGTCTAATGAATCGCAATAAATAATTAAAATATGGGTACATACCTTGTCGTTTTGATAAGCAGTGACAGCAATAAAATCGGTCTCAGGAAAAACGTATGTCCTGAAAGTGCTGTACGGAAGCTTCAGAATATCGTTGGCTCTCACAATATGGAACCTGGGCTGATATTTATGCATTGAATTCAGGATGGTCTGTTAAGAAGGAGAGGAAGACATTAGTGCTCGTCACAATAATTATACATTTCAAGCCATTACTCTTTAAAATCGTTTTAGACGATAAAACCGCATTATATATATTTATTAATAGTGGAAATATTGTTCTTGGGTTAAATCACAGAACTGCAGGCCTATGCCAGTGGCAAGAAACAAACCAGTCATGCGGACATGCAACACGAGTAATTTTGTGGCGCTTTTATTATAACAATGAATTAAATCTCAAGAAAAAATCTAATAAGAGTTGCTTAATTGTACAGATTAAGCAAAAATATTTAACCACAAAAAAGGCGATGATCAGATAATATACATTTATTACATTTCTATTTGACTGTACAAATATGAAATGGTTGTGCCATGCATGTAAATGTTCCATTTGTTTCCAGTCGATTTGTTTGCTAGTCGCGTAAGGGAGCAGGTCACACACTATATTTGACTGCATGCTCTCGTATATAGTATCGGTTTGCATCGTTGCATCCAACATTGTTCACTGAAACTAACCAAACACACCAGAGACTGCTCAGGTCGCTCTACCTATGCAATTTGTTACTGCGCTAACTCAAACAATCCAAATGATACGTTCACTGTTGCTATTTGTGAACTCATTTACTGTAGCGTGATTCAAGGTCTCTCTTGTTCCTTTGACCTAATTTTTTGTCACTTCCACCCCTCATAAAAGTTATAGCGCTCAGCGCCTATCATAAACAATAGAAGTAACAGTGGCCAAGAAAAAACTCAGGATGAAGTATTTACATTACATAACCGAACTGACAATGTCATCATTATTCATAACGAATAAAATTATGACGGAAAAGCCCTTCTCTGTGTTTGTGCCGAAACAAACAAAAAAGAAATTAATCTCACCACAGCAAGGAATTGTATGGGCAGAATAAATTTAATAAGCTAAATTAGATATTATAAAGCCATCATTCTCATTGCCCAGAAATAAACTGCGATACTGCAAGTGTCATTGTGAGCATAAGCATTACAGCCCACAGATGGCAGTAAATTTATATATTATATGCGACAACCAACACAACACACAACCATAATAGGCCTCTACATGCGATACACACACACACACACACACACACACACACACACACACACACACACACACACACACACACACACACACACACACACACACACACACACACACACACACACACACACACACACACACACACACACACAAATAGCTATTGAAGAAAATGGGTTACTTACAAATCCATGTTTGTCCGAAATATTGTTGGTTAACTTCAGTTTATGAAAAGCAACAGGCTTAGCCATCCATTGTTCCCCAGTAGCTGGGCTATCCGGATGTATATACATTCGCTTTGGCATCTCCGGGTCGGCCTTCCCCGCTACCATCCAGCGAGAGTTGTGGAACTTGTAGCGGCAGTCGTCGGCAGCCACAATATCCATTAAAAGAATATACTTGGCTTTTTTATCGAGTCCATTAATGCGGACCTTAAAAGGTGGAAACATTCTCCTGTTGAAAACAAAAACCAAGTTTGTCCATGAATGTATTTTTTTTTTAATGTTGTCAGGAAAATAATTTACATTTCTTTTTATGTTTTATCTTATTTTAAACTAGGACATTGTGTGTGTATGCATGTCTGTTTATATATATATATATATATATATATATATATATATATATATATATATATATATATATATGTTTATATATATATATATATATATATATATATATATATATATATATATATATATATATATATAAAACAACAAATCAAATATTACTATTTGACTTGGCTCCAGATTATTTAGCTCGCCACTTAAATATTTTATTTTTGTGACAGGATATTTACATAGTATAATTTATTGTCACCTCAGAACATAGACAGACCAACAGGCACATTTGTCTTCAAAGAAATAAAATAAAACACAATTTAACTGTACCACACCGTTCAGTGAAAGTCAATGTTTTTTGATTCTGATGCAAGCAACAAAAAGCCTCAACTATTTTCCTTTCGCTTAGCCACAAAATACGCATCGCTTGTACTTTCCCCATTTCGTTTCCCTAAGTCAAATGAGCAGATGAATCTTGGAGGTCCCCATTGTTCTGACAGTAAGACATTCATTTCCACAGTCTCTTTGACATAATAATTGGGTCAGCCAGAACATGGCTCAAGACATTAATAAGGAAATTATGGAGAAATGTTGTACGAGAGCGAATGCATAAATCCGAGGGTCAGCAATGAATATAGCTGGGCCTGCTGAATTAAACATCGCCCGAAACAGTAATATTTTATGTTTTTAATCCGTGCAATTCACGGCGAATTTACTGTAGAATAAATACGAAACGTTGACTGGATCACAACATTCAGTCGCGTAAACACTGAAACAAAATTCTATTAATAGATGAAGTGTGAACTCACCTGCCAGATTTCGTTATAACCATTTCTGTTCCTAATTTGTGGAACTGGTCCCATAGATCCTTCGCTTCCAGTGTGACTTTTGGATCGTCTTCAACCTCTTCCTCTGGCTCCAGGCTCTTGAGACTGCGAAGATGAGCTGCCTGATGGTGGTGACTCAAAGCCGGATGGAGCCCAGCCTCCGCGGCTCCGGCCAGGGTATGGTCCGCGATCGGCTTTGTGAGAGCCCCGGGAGGCAAGGTCAGCGCCGGGAAAAAGGAGGGTTGCGCGGCCGCGAGAAAAGCTGACATGGGAAAGTCGGTCGGCCGGTGAGCGTGGAAAGGGTGGTAAGCCATCGCAGTCCCTGTAAAAACTGGATCTCTCATCGGTGCATCCAACAAACGTAGTGAAAATTATATTTAGAGGTGTTCTCTGGCTAAAAAGGAGCGCGTATCCAGAAGACAGATCTTCTCACTACGAGAAGGAAAAAACGCAGCGAGGCAATTTTGGCAAAATGTGTATCGCGAAAAGGCGAGCACAGACAGCGGTAGGATCTTCCACTTTAACTCCCGTAGCTGCTAGTTTCCACGAAGTCCCCGTAATAATATCAGTCAAAGTGAGCGCAACGACGCTTTGAAGGCAGATTTGGAGATTCCTGTTCGCCAACAGTTGCTCTCATAAAAAGCAGATTACTCTTTCGATGCGGATGTCCATTCAAGCGCAGTCATTCTACCCAGACACGGAGTTGAAATGGTTAGATCTTGCCCTGTCCACTGTACAACTGTAACTATCTCACATGTCCTTCCTGCTCTGATCTCAGCACTAATGAACCAAGCCCCCTTGATTGCTGATTTTACGCTTTCTGGACCAATTGTGGGCCTCCATAGGCGTGGTTTTGACAGCTCCGGCCAGGCTCAAGGAGAGGGGGTGGACAAGAAGGTGTCGGAAGCATTAGCAGTAAGAAAACATGTCAACAGAATAAAATATTAACCAATGACAGAAAAGATCGGGAAATCCCACCCCCGTCTCCAAGCCAAGGACCGGGTCAGCCCTCAGTGCTTAGCCGGTGGTGACTGCACCTCGGTCGGCTTACGCTTTATAATTACGATGCCTCCTTGTTCGAGGAACAAAACACACTTTCCGATACACAGACAACTAAGACTTAAGATTATTGACGTGTAAATGAGAACGTTGCAAACTCTTATGAGAAAATCAGCGCAAAATACTATAAACTTTCCATTGAAAGCACATTTAAAGCATCATGAATTGAAGATAACTTTTCGCAATAGTCAGTAAAATAGAATACACAAAACAACGTTCATGTTCGCTGTATATGTTAAAGTGGCGCGTACGTATTTTGTTAATGATACAGAACTGCACACTGATAGCCAAAGGACCTTGTTGTGCGTATGAATTGAATTCAGCGTAACACTGTGTGAATAACAATTTCCGTACTTCGTTCGTGTGTCGCGACTGACTTCATGTGGGGAACATCAGCCAATAACCGGACATTGGTACTTTCAATTCTGCCCCGGGTCATTCAAACAGCCACGCGTTGTGAAGAAAAAGGAAGAGAGCTGATGGAATCTAAAGACCAGTGTAAAGATAATTTTGGTGAGTGCTGCATTACTCTTGACTGTTAACAAGCATCTGCGGTTAACTTTTAATTTACTCCATATGCGGTATATATGCATAGACATGTGTTTATGGAATGTTAAGTGTGTTATATTAAGGCATTTATTTATTCAATTTTTCTTTGTGCGCAGACGATCTTTTTTTACGCAGTGTTTAGGTGTGCGAAAACAACACGCTCCTCTCTGTCCTCAACATAGCCTATACGTCTCTACATCTCAGAGCATTTAAGTGGCACGACCACTATCCCCGATCTACTTTCGCCCTGTAGTTTCAGCAGTGAGTCGAGCCGTGAGCGTAGTCTATACCTTTAAGAAATCCACTCGTGGACTCTAGATTTACTTGGATTGGGTTTGTTAGATAGCCGCTTGGCGCCAGTCGGCTGACGTACCGCAGTAAGAACCGTCCCTTGTCAGTTCATATTTACTCCAAAATCCTCTAACAGTGCACTCCAATCCCTTTAGCCTTTACGCCAAAGTTTTGGCTTGCGCTTGCCGTCTTTGTCTTCAAGTGACTAAGTTAGCTTATCAATGCATAGTTTTCGGTCATATGAATACTTCCAGCATTTCCAAAACGCATCTTTGTTTTTGTGCGGACGGATTCAACCGGTTGCGGAATGTTGTCACTTTTACACTTCGATACAAATCAGCAGAACATGATGACAGGCTGTATGTTTAACCCTTCCTGTGCCAGACAGTATCTGAAAGAGGGATATTGCTTATATATCGCTGAAATGTTATAAAGTTAAAATCAGCGTGAATTCAATATGAATAGCTGGCCAAAAACTTTATAGGCTATTAGCAGTGTCTATTTAACAAAGACGACAACGTATAATAAAGTCTTTTTGTAATTAGCTTTACAATTTGTGATATTTAGTCTACTGGATTTGACGTAAAGTTGTTTAGAGATAAAAGTTTTATTTTATTATTATTATTTAAAAGAGCATTGCGAATTGCCGATCATTATTTCAGCAAAATGAGCATTGCTACATTATTTAATTGTGCGTTTTTCGATTTCTTTTTAGTCATTGGGTTCATTAAAAAGGACAAGAATATTTAGACATTTTATTATGTCTGTTGTGAAATGAGATTACTCTCACACCTCAACAAGAATAAGAATGGCTAAATCTGCACAGTAAGCAGAGGAGAAGAAAGAGACAAAGTAGGCAGACACTTGTTGCCGATGCCACGAGTGAACAGACACAGAACTAAAGCGGAATTTATTAAAACTGACACTAAAATATTGGATATGCAGGCATTTACCATGCAGGTATGGCCATTATTAATAAATATAACGCTTTCATTTAAAAGTCGCAAAATGCTACATAAATATATAACAGAGAAAGAAAAAAATGCTATAAATTCAAATAAACAATAATCTATTGGGATTTTTATACCACCATTTAGCTATATATAAAGGTAGAATATAAAGATTTTGTTCCGGGTTTTGTAATGAAGCATGTTGAAATGGCCAAACGAAATAATAAACAAGGGAAAAAAAGTATTTTCCACTTTTTTTCTCAAAAGGCCTACCTAGGTGTTTTTGCTGTAAACATTAAATATTGTTTTTGAAAGTTTTTACATTCTTTGTTTTACCTGCAAAAAACGTTGTTGAAATAGAACTAATCAATAGTGTTTGTTTGATCTCTGGGCTTAAACTTCGACAGAGAGTGATTTAGATTGGGAAGAGATTAACCACACATGGAAATGGTAATGGTTTTCTATGTATATACTTTAGGAAGTAATCACATCAACAAAGTCTCTGCAATTACGCCAGATTTATTTTTCCTGCTGTACACATCTAAACCGACAAGAATGCAATCGTGCGCTGAGCTTTTATCACACATAATTTAAAAAGCGTCCATGCTGGAAAACTTTTCACGGCACTGCCACTGTTTACTGCCAAAACAACGAGGCGTCGAAAACCAATGAGGTTTATTCCGGATGATTATAATGATGAATTTAAAAAAAGGGGGGAGATGCTGAGAGGTGTCTGTGTGCTAAAGCTTCAAGCAGAGGACATTTCATTAGTTAAAAATAAGCTGGTGCCAAACTTTTATGCATGATCTGCTTCTGTCAGCATTTGTGTCCTTGAGACGGTGTCCGCTGTAAGACAATGTGTCTAATTGTGTTTCCAGGGTTCCAAGGAAATTAATATGTTCCTGCAAAAAGATAACGCAAACCTTTGCAATACCTTTCACATTTATGAAACCAGATGATCCTCTAGGGCTGATCATTAAATGACCGTTGCTCTTTTTTCTGCTTTTACATTGTTGCTCTTTCTTTTCATCTTTTCATCATCTCTCTGCATCATCTCTCCTGCTATATTTAGCCAGTAGACTGAGGCCTTGGCGCCAGACCGTTTAAGACCTGTCAAAGTCCCTCATATTTCCCCTTGTCACATGTATACCCAGCGCCTCCACCAGCTAGCAGCCCCCTCTCTCCTCCTTCCTCCTTCCGTCCAGATCTCTCTCTCTCTCCTCCATTCTTACTACCCATCCACACACACCCTGGATAAATTTCCCCGTGTCTCCTCTTTTTCATTAGGACAGTGTATTTGATCTGCTCGTGCTTATTTTGCCAGATCGTACAATTTGCTTTTCGCGTCGTATCACCCAACCGAGTCAGCAGAACCTGCTCAGTCTGGACATACCTTATACCTGATAGATGCGAAACAACTATTTTATAGACAGCTCTGGTGCTCTGCTTCTTCTCTCCCACTCTCTCCATCTGCCCAGAAGTGAATTGGCAACAGTATACTTCACAAAAGCTCATTCTTTGAAACTATAAAACACGTCGTTTTCCACCCCCTGTGTAGTGAGGACATCTCATAGACACAATAGTCTTTATTCAGAGGTGATGCTGTTGCAAAACCGTAACCCTACCCTAATCTTCACACAAACCTGTTGATATCAGAAGACTTGCATTGTTTATATCAATGACAATGTTTGAATTTTGTAAGCGGTAGACTACAAAAAGATACAATCTCATAGCCTATTAGATTTTTACAGTTGATGATTTGCTTTTATTTTAAGAGTCAGTTTTAAAAATATTAGGTAGACAAGTGTATAATCGTAAATCTTAAATATTTAAGCGGTTAAGTTTTAATCAAAGGATAAATAACCATACAAAAAGTTTCAAACACGTTATCGTAAGGTTTGTTTTATACACTGTAAAATATATATGATCAATTAGTCCTGACAACATATGTTTTTAGGTCATTGTAACTTATTAAACTAAGTTAATCCTGTTCTAACTTAATTTTATAAGTTACATATACACTTATTTGATTCAGCTTTAAAATAAGGCAACCATATTTTTCACAGTGTAGAAATATAATAATAGTGATTAATAAAGTTTCGCTAAACTTGATAAACCCCATGCATTAAGTGATAAAAAGTATGATTCTAAATCATGAATATGCACTGGCCTCTGTTATCAGCAGACAACAATAAATGCAAAACACGACGGATGTTTTAAATACATGTGGGTGAAAACATTAAACCCTCCATGCTGTGTTTAGGAAATATTGAGTAATATCAGGCAATCGTTTAGCAAATTCTCCATAATGTTTTAATATATCACTGAAATTACCAAATCTGATTTTAAAACACGCTAAAACTGATTTGGGCGAAGCGCGCATGCTGCTGATTTATTAGAAGCTACACCTTTTTCAGGTAACAGGTGGGGGCGCTCTAATGACCTCAGGGATTTACTGTACCTGCTTCTGCAGCCCGTTTGCAAACACTAAAGCTTACTTTTAAATATGCGGAAACCCTAGTCTTTTCTCTCAATATAACTCTATATACCTTTTTTTTCCAAGCCACGAGTTTAACACACTGAATGCTTGTCTGTGTTATTTTATAGCCTACTGAATGATTACAAATTTTTAATTGTGTTTTGCAAACATCTCATCAATAGCGACTGAAGTAAAATCAGACTCTTGTCGTAATAACAAGCACCACACACTAATAGTAAAATCAGTGATTTATGTGTTTCCTTTATTATCACACACAGACATACACACACACACACACACGCTGGAGTTTTTCGGTCCCCTGAGCTTTTGTGTTGTGTGATGCTGACCCCATCATTTCCCCTTCAGCGATTAAGCCTCGTGCTCCGTCTAAATGCAACAAGTCTTATACCTATTGTAAATCAAGACTTTTTTTGTACAATTTGTGGTTGATTAAATTGTATATTACCCCTAAATATATTTTTATACACTTAACCAGCAAACTGTTTTCATCAGGTGAAAACATCTTTGTTTACATTTATTTAATTTGCAACAACCAATTCGGCTCTTTACTTGATTAGCTTTAGACAGTTTTTATCTTTTCAAAGTAGCTATTCTTCTATATTCAGTATTCAGTAATGTATTTTCTAAAAGTCTAAAAGTTGAATGCATATTACAAGTTTGGTTCTTCACATTTTCTAAACAAAAATGTAAACTTGCGGTTTCTTTTTTTATCATATTAAATTCTAACAAAGAGCAGTAGCCTATACAGCTTACAAACACGAATGAAATAAAATGCACATAAATCAGCTCCATTCTTATTTTTAATCTTTTTTGTTATCCATATTTCAGTTATTCTAAAACGGCAATTCGTTTCTTTTTTTCTTTCTTTCTTTTTTTTTTTAAACGTCATTGTTCAACAAACATTTATTTATTTGGGTTTATATAAAGTCCCTATAAAACTCTCAGCACCTGAACACCTGTAGAAAATTATCTTATTTAAAATAATTTTATTAGCTTCATTTATAAATTTATACTTGTTATATTATATATGATTCGCATGCACTCAATCTGTACTTCCTACTTAATGTTTAATGCTGTAAAATATAGGCTACTGTACACTTTATAGTAACAGCCTCCTAAATGTTTTCCCACACATTGAAGGTTTTGAACGGCAACGGTAATTTGTCATTGTAATAGGATATGAAGAGATGAGAGGAGAAACTCCAACATCAATAATTTAAAACCAGCACCCTTTCACAATCAATCCGACGCTATTCAGAGAGAATGAGTTGAAGATAAAGGCAGATTGTTCTTACTGTAGGCTATCTGTTATAGCGGTGAGTCTGCGAGCAGCCGTCGTTTCGATCAGGACACTGATGAGATGCACGTCCAGGTGTGGGGATCCTGAAGATAAGTTGATCTAATCGAGGGTATTCAGCAGCTAATTGAAAAATAGTGTGTGTGTCGCACATTAATGTCAACACTGACCCTTTTAATCCCCCGGGAGCTGTCAGATATTATTCAGTGTACTGTCTCTCAAACAGCTGTGGAGATGAGTGATTTACACGTCCCGTTTGATTGACAAATAACGAATTAAATCACGAAGCGTTTTTCGACGTTTAAGTCAGCTTACGATCAACACGAATCTTAATATTTAATTTCATTAATAGGCAATTTTCAGACAAATAAGTTGAGGCGCTAGTTAGCAGTTATGATGAGTCTAGTTAGCATCATAAACTGCGCGAAAAGTTTGCCTCGTCACGATAAATTTACCTTACGCGCTTTGTATTTCGAAAAAACTTTCCATTAGAAGATAAGTTCCATTAGAAGAATGCCTGTAAATAAATCAGTTGGATACTACAACCCCTATGCTTTAGATGCTTTAGACACACAAACGTGTTAGTTTGAGATAAATTATTTTCATATTTCAACATACAATGTAGTTGACTTTTAAATAATGTTGCGGTCTATTGATAAACTTTAACGAATAAAGCGCTAAAAGGAGACACCTGTTTTAATAATAATAATACTGTTTTTAATATTGTTATTATATCAGTAATATCCATTGAATTTAGTTGATATCCATTTAAAGTATATTATGACGCTGATGTAGATAAAAAAAAAACTTAATTTTTTGCACTGAACACATTTTGACCTCGAAATGTCTCATTTTTAAACTTCTCTCTCTCTGTTTCAAGCTATTTGCAATCGCATTTATTAATATATGTTAAGAATGAAATCAAGCAGAGCTAGTACAATATCTAGAAAAGCTAAGATGAGGATGGAAGAAACAAGTTACTTGGATTAATGGTTTAAAAACAGCAGCCAATGTTTACTTCTTTCTAAGGTGATAATAGTTTTCTCTGTTTTCTTCCCCTCTATTAAGACATCTTTTATTTTCTGTGATATTCTATTAATTAATTTAGTAGTTAAGAGATGCATGACCTCTGAATAGGGGAGAGACTCGCAGACGTGCCAGAAAACAGCTTTTTACTGAATGGGGACCGTTCCCATTGGGATACATGGAGTGCGGAGGATTCAAGGAGTGTTTTGGAACAAACAGCTTCAAAATCTTGCATGGTTTGCCAACAAGCCTTGACAGATTGACTCATGGTAGATTGTGTATCAGAGACTGTTTATAGATGAATGCTTCTTTAGCTAAATGTACAAATTTGCAGATCAGCCTTCTGACCCCCGAGAGAGGAGGAAAGCTGACTGAATGCCTGCTATCTTCTGTTGGTATTTATAGGTTGTGGCTGCAGTGATAAGGTGGCACTGGCAGTCTGGAGGGAGACAGAGAGAAACGAGGCCTGACCTGCACAGACAGAGAGAGTGTGAGCTCTGCCACTGTCCTCATCGTTGCTTCATGTCCACTTCCACACACACCGCACTGCGAAACATCATTATGTGTGCGTTTACGTTAAGGTGAGAGTGTTGAGTAGATGGCTGAGGAAGGATGCTGGTGAGGATTACAATTGTTTCATTATAATAATGGGAAAAAAGTTTCTTGACTTTACACAAATAAAGGTTATTTTCATGACACAGCAATGGTTTTGTTAGTGTTTTTCTCTCACTATACAGGTCAAATTGCACAATAAGAAAAGTTTTTATAAGAAAATTGCACTTGAGTAAGGTTTGTCTTTGTTTGAAACATTTTAATAATTTATGTACTGTACAATTATTCAATGACTTTTAAAATTTTGCAAGGATTCTCAATATTTATTGAGTTGATAAATTCATGATAAAAATATCAAGGAATATCCAGCAGCTTTACCTGTCATATCATATTCTGTTTGCAGGGTATCCGCAGGGTCTTAATCC
The DNA here is from genome assembly GCA_903798195.1 of Danio kyathit. NCBI lineage: Eukaryota > Metazoa > Chordata > Actinopteri > Cypriniformes > Danionidae > Danio > Danio kyathit. The sequence goes on along the minus strand of LR812533.1, from coordinate 32,542,615 downwards.
TTCAACTGCCCCACCAAGAAAAACATTTTTGGATTGCGTTTCTTAACTCCTACCCCCGGTTTCACAAACAAGGTTTAAGGCTAGTCTTGGATTAAATTGCATGTTTGAGCTGTCTCAACTGAAAATAACTTGCAGTGAGATGTCTTAAAATATGGCAGTGTCATTTTTTGTCTCCAGGTGCACACCCGTAATGTATTTTTCTAAGGCCATTTTTATAAATGTGGCTTAAATAGCCTAATTTAACTAAGGTCTAGTCCTGGCTTAAGCTAAGCCTGGTTTGTGAAACTGGGCCCTAATGTCACTGAACACACTCAATGCATTTTTTTCCAACACATCCCCTAATTTCTAAAATATCAACCTCTACCAGAATTAATACATATATTAGGAAAAATCAGAAAATATAAATTGTAAGACCAATTTATTTAAAAATATAATCAAAATAAAACATTTTTGAATAATAAATCATCTTTCTTTTTTGAAGTATGCCATCAAATATTTCAGATTCTCATTTAACATGTTTTCTTGTTTTGTACAATAAAACCAAAATGGAGTGTAGTAGTGCAACAGGATTATGTGTGTTTGAGTTTTCTTTTTTGTAAACCATTAATGCAGTGTGTAGACCATTATTTAAAACAGTAATAGTCAAAATATGGTCAACTGTTTGGTAGAGCAGGCAGTTAAAGGGTTAAAAAGTCTTAACATGTCCTAAATTTCAAAAAACAAATTTTTAGGCCTTAAAAAGTCTTAAATTCACTTAAGAATGAACTTTTAGGTCTTAAATCATTTTAAATGGCTCTTAATTTTCCAATGTCAATGTAAAGCTACTCTTATCAGGCCAACACCTGTATGCAGTCACCAACAATACATCTCTAGAAAACTTTTAACAAAACTCTATTTACAACATTCCTCACAATAACATTTGTAAGTTCTCTTTATGTGTTTATAGACTATATGTGGTGAGGACACTGACCTGGACAGACTTGTACATTTAGTTTATTATAAGCTTGTCAAAGAAAACATGTGTTATTATAATATTCAAGTAATGAAATTGTTTTAATGGGGCAAGTAAAAATCCTTACGGTTTAGCCCTTTATAAATCTGAAGTTTCATTCATAAGGGTCCTAAAAGCTCTTAAAATGTCTTAAATTTGACTCCAGAAACCCTGGTTTAACACAACACCAAAGTGAGTTAAGAAGTACTGTTTCACAATATACTGTATACAAGTGGAAATTTAGGGTCAGATAGGACCAAATAAAGTACCAAATAAAAAAAAAGTGCATAATATATAAACAAAATAATACAAACAAATCACAAAAAGATGTAAAAAAAAAAAAAATGATTGAATGCATTTGTGTTTGCTAACTTTTAAGGTAACAATTATAAATACGGTAAAACTTGTCTACAAATAGAATCAGGTGTGCTTTTGTCTGTTATAAAATAACTATTATTTATTATATTTATTTACTATTAAAATATAAATTATTTATTTAATTTTTGCACAGAGCAGTTTTCATATTTTGGCATCATTATATCTAATGTTTTTTTTTCCCCGTAAGAAACAGACCATTATGAGCTTTGGTGTGTGTGTGTGTGTGTGTGTGTGTGTGTGTGTGTGTGTGTGTGTGTGTTTTTTAATGTGTGTGTTTTTTTATATTAGGTTATAATCACTGCATGATGGTATTTATGATATTTTTACGCAACTATGCTTTTAACTGAAGAAATGCACACTGCATTGAAGGTGTAAATGTTATTATTTATGTTTCATCAGTTTTCTTCTGCAATTTTAGTGGGAATCAAACCCATAAGATCAGTGTTGCAAGTGTTGTGCTTTATGGATTTAGTTTCATGAATTTTTGGAAATGAAAATTTGAATACAATTTATTTAAAATGTTAAAAAAATCAAACAATATGGTTACATTACTATTTCTAAATTTCATACTTTCAACAAGGTTTAGACATTGTTTAAAAAAAGTTATTATTATTATTTTTTTTAAAGATGTACTGTTGTACCCAGTTTTAGTTTTCAAGTTGTGATTTGTATTGATTTGTTGATTTGGTCAACTAAAAATCCCCCAGAATTTGCCCAATCTAAGGCCTGGTTAATCACAAATAAACCCTAACATCTCTAAAAAAGAAAGCTTACGCACACAAGCACCTCCAGTAAAGCAGAGATGGAGGAAACCTCATCCTGTGTCCTGAAGCCTGTGGGAGATTCATGATGATAAAAAAAACAGTTCCACAAACAAAAGCAGTGATTGAGATTCACAGCCGCAGGCCCAGATTTGTATCTCATCATTTAAATGCATTTATTTTTTTGTTTGTATAAGAAATATATTCAGGAGAGAGCAAAGGTAAGTTAATAACAAGGGGAAAGAATGACAAAGTCAGAATGCATCTATTAAGCAACACACAAATGACTCGTTAAACTCGCTTGCATAAATTCCTATTTGAAGATCACATTGTGAAAGTATTATTACAAAAACCCGGTCATATTCATACAAGCATGTGCCAACTTTAATGCTGAACAACCCCGTTATGTTTGCTTTTTCTTTTCTGCGACTCAGACTTCAGCCATGCTCTGATCTGTCAGACAAGCTGATGATGAGCAGCACGATTCATGCTTCATATATCAGATCCACTGCTATTTATGCTAGAAAATGTTACATCCAGTCAAGCAACTTGTTCAGCGCAATACAAAAGAGTTCAATAAGCGAATATAAAGTGATATATTGATGATTAAGGTGATTTTTCAAATTTTGAAGTAGTGTGTAAATCATAGGTCTCAAACTGGACTCCTGGAGGGCCGCAGCTCTGCACAGTTCTGCTCCAACCCTAATCAAACACAGCTGATGCAGCTAATCAAGGTGTTCAGGACTAAAAGAGGCTAATAAGCAAGTGTAAGTTGGAAGTGGTTGGAGCTAAACTATGCAGAGCTGTGGCCCTCCAGGAATCGAGTTTGAGACTATTGGTGTAAATCATCTAAATAATGTAATTCTCCATTGGATTATCATGAGGATGAGCCTCACACACATCCAATAAAGTAAATCAAACAGAGAAAAATTAATAAACAAAAATCCCTTCTCAAAGAATCAACACATTTAACTTTAATAAAACAAACAAACAAGTGGAGTGCAGGGAATTTATAAAAGCAAATAATTATTTTTTTTAGAAACCAACATACTATTTTACGATTTGATGATTCATTTGTATGAATATGTATTGTGTTTTAGGTCTGTGTTTAAAAAAAAGATATATATTTTCATACAAATTAGCTACTAATTTGAACAAATGTAAGACACAGCTATGGAAAAAGTAAAAAGAAATACTTGAAAAGTCAGTTTGAGTAAAATGTTTCTATTTGTTTTATTATATAAAGGTCTGATAACTCATTTCAAACATAAATATTGTAATTCAGAGCATTTTATTTTTCAGAAAATATCTAGTCAGAATAGCAAATGAAAATCACGGTTACTCCACCAAATATTGCTTTCTTAAATGGACGGTTCACCCAAAAATGAACATTTTCTCACCATTTACTCTCACCCAAGTGTTTCTAAACCTCTTTCTTCTAATGTCAAGACATTCTGAAGAATGCTGGAAAGCAGCAGCCATTGACAATTGCTACAAAAAAGTACAACCTGTGCTACAAAGAGTAGTAGGAAATAAAATGACTGCAGAAGTAATGGTAGCTGCTTTCCAACATTCTTCACTATATCTGTTTTTGTTTAACAGAAGAAAGACACTCAAACATGTCCAGAACAAGTTGAGGATGACAGAATGTTCATTTTTGAGTGAAATATCCCTTTAACTGTTCATATATTGCTATTGTGTTGACTGAAAATGAATGCAAATAAGTCTAAATAAAGAAAACAGGCCAACTTTTCTGTTATTACACGCACAAATGGTCTAAATGCCAACATTTGTATTTGAAAAAAGTTACATCAGACATTTAACATCACTAAATTTAGTTATTTTACATAATATAATAATAATTAAAACACTTCCATTTTACTCAAAAGCATAACTAAACTGTGAATTTGAGAATTTTTAAGTACTCTCTCAATGTTTTCCCCATAGCTGTAGTCACATTTTCTCATGCGACTGGGTTGACGAAACAGACGATGTTTAAAAACACTTATTAAAAACAATCTAATCAAATATACAGAAAATAATGTGCAGAATTATAAACACTAAAGCGTAATGCAAGACTAAATGGTAAACAATCGATTTTGACTACTTATAAAAGTCAATTCAAACTACAGTACACCTACTAAAACATAATCAAACACTATCTTTATAATAATAATAATCAGCGTTACGCTTAGAACTCAATAACAGAGGTAATCGAGACTCATATTTCAAGAACACACTCTCTCTCCATCACACACACTCACTGGAAGTTCCATTGATATTATTGATAATATGACACGTCTTTAAGAAAAGTGTGGATATCTCTTGCACAGTACGTCCTGTCAAGCTTAACGCACGCACGCACGCACGCACACACACACACACACACACACACACACACACACACACACACACACACACACTCAGGTGGAGGATACTTCAACGACTGATAAAGGATATTCAGGTTGAGCTGCTCTTCCTGCATGCCCAGGCTCATTAAAGCAATATACCGGATGGTGGGAAATCGTGGAGATTGTCTGCAGGCTTGGGTTGGCTCAGGGGAATGCTGTGGGGTACAGGCTGAGGGGCTGGCTCTCGTTGGTGGGCAGAGGCGATCGGTAGCCCTCAAAGTTTCTAGGAATACTGCCGCTGGTGGAGCCTGAGCTGTTGCTGAGAGTCTCAATGCTTCCCTCACGCTGGAGCTCTGCTGCACACACATACAGAGAGAAACATGATGAACAAAACAACATAAAACAAAAGTCTTAGTGTTTTATGTGAACATTCCTGTCAGGGAAGTGATTTTCTGTTACTGTAAAAGACGTTTTAAACTGAAGAGCTGTTTAGTTAAATATGCAGATGTCAGGTTAACTCTTTCCTCGTCATTGATAAGATAACTCAATCAAGAGACAATGCTTCCCTGCCATTGACGAGTTCTTATGTACGTAGTCTGTGTTTTAGGTAAATTACATTAAGGAAAGGTCTGATGCATGTCCTGGGTGAGGAACAGGATGTCTGGATCTCCTGGGAGAAAACAATAAGACAATCAGAGAAAGTGAAAGTAAAAATGAAGAGTTATAAAGCTTTCCTTTGGGTCAATCTCCTTATTATCAGGGATCCCCACAGCAAAATGATCCACCCTTGTCGATCTGGACAAAGTTTTAAGTGGCTTACTCTCACACACACACACACACACACACACACACACACACACACACACACACACACACACACACACACACACACACACACACACACACACACACACACACACACACAAACACATACATATATGTGTGCACGTGTGTATTACTTCCAGGTTTTTCCTGATGAGTATTTCAATGAGTGCTCAATAAAGGCATCCATAGAAAAAAATTATTTTAACCCTTTAACAGCCATCATAGCTGTCTGGTTGACCTTTTGTCTGTAGACTATCATTTAAAAAAAGGCGGTGGGTAGCGCTGTCGCCTCACTGCAAGAAAGTCGCTGGTACAGTTGGCATTTCTGTGTGGAGTTTGCATGTTCTCCCCATGTTGACGTGGGTTTCCTCTGGGTGCTCCGGTTTCCCCCACAGTCCAAAGACATGCGGTACAGGTGAATTGGGTAAGCTAAACTGTTCGTAGTGTATGTGTGTGAATGAGAGTGTATGGGTGTTTCCAGGTGATGGGTTGCAGCTGGAAGGGCATCCGCTGCATAAAACCTTTGCTGGATAAGTTGGCGGTTCATTCTACTGTGGCGACCCCTGATTAATAAAGGGACTAAGCTGAAAAAGAAAATGAATGAATGAGAAGATAAAATGAACTCAAGATTTGCTTAGATTGTCATCAGGAACACAACTGAACCCAAGGGGTCAATTTATTTTTTGGTAGAGCGGAAGTTAAAGGGTTTATTGCTGTGTGTGTTACTATTGAATAATGTGTGCTGTATTTCTGTTGCTCTGAAAATGAAATGCAGCCTTAATGAGCACAAAACATCTTAGCAGTCAATAAATCCTCACAATCAGAAACCCTCTTCACCATAGCAACGAGTCGCTCGAGTACCTTAGCATTTTTTGTCAGAATCATCTTCGGATGGAACATTTGCAACACATTAACACTGTCATTATGACCCGAACACAGACAAAATAGATCACAGAATGCTTGGGTATTGTCAGCAGAAGTTTACAGTTAGCATATCTCTGCAGCTAACAGATTACAGCCTAAAAATTTCCTGTTGACAAATCAACCGCCATAAACGTCTATGTTTACATTTTGGGGAAAATAACACTGTATATTAAAGGTATAGTTCACCCAAAAATGAAAATCATCTCATTATTTCATCTCCCTCATGGAGTTTTAAACTTTAGGGGTTTCTTTGCTCTGTTGAAGACACAAGAAGATATTTTGCAGAATGCTGTTTGCTGGCACTCATCAACTTTCAACAAGTAACACGAAAGTCAAGGGTATTTTTAACTTAAAAAAAAATATTTTTAAGAAAGAATCTCAACTAGATTTTGAACAAGCGAAGGGCAAGTAAATGATGACAAAATTCAAAACCAGTTTTAAACAATCCCATTAAGTATTCTCTTTAAAGTGATTTTCTTTTGTAAATATAAGTGTGAAAGCACTAGTTACTGTAGTTAAATTTACTTTTCCTCTGAAAAAGATAAAGCAGGACATTACTTTTAATTGTAGGTACTTTACTGCAATTACATAAAATACACTTGCCTAAAATACTGTGCACAAATTCAACAGTTCTGTATCAGTTCAGAGAAGCACAGTAACTATATATATATGCAGAATAACTTGATTTTTTTCTGCAAAAGAAATTTAGATTTGTCAGATCATCACATTATTAAGAAACAAAGAATTGAGTAGGAAATTAATGTCAGTATATATGTATGACATATGTTGTCATTGTAACTATGAAACATTTAGTGTTTTGATTCATGTTTAAGATTTATTACATGCTACTTTATTTAGGCCCAATCCCAATTCTACCCCGTAGCCCTTTCCCTTACCTCACCCCTCATTTTGCACGTTCACGTCAAGGGGAAGGGGTGTCCCAATTCTCTTTATCTTGAAGGCGTAGGGCTTAGGGGAAGGGGTGAATACCCCTTCGAATGAAGATTTTTCAGGACCACACTTGTAACCAAGGGGTAAAAAAATTTTAAGGAGATTTATAAGGAGATTCACAAATTAGTATTTTTTTGTCATTATTACAAATTTTTACAACAAACAAACACATGTTTTAACACGTTTTAATATATTCTTAAATGTTCATCTTTTACAGTCATGCTTTTTTTAAAAACGCTAAAATAAAAACCACTAAATTTTGCAATCTACAGTCCATAATCATAAATCCTGTAGAGCAGTCCCACAACATTCTGACACTCGATGACACTCAAATACCCTGTCAGAAATGTCTAGTGGCTGGGACTGAGCTTTTTACAGTGTCTGCTATAATGTTAATGTGTTTTGTGTGTTTACATGGATGAATATGGCCGCGGTGTAAATGCACAGTACAATCTTATTGTCACATTATATGGTTATGATAACATAATATATGCCTTCAGTGATTCCCTAAAGATAAATACTAAAAAATAAAGCAGCTGGAATAGCTACAGCCGTCACGATCGTCTGATCTCATATGAAGCAAGAGATCGCGATGACATCGTGATGACGTGTGCAGGTGCTGTAGTGCTGTCCCAATTCTTAGGGGTAAATCTTGAAGCCCTTGAAGGGGTACAAAAATAGAATTGGGATTGGGCCTTAAAATAAGGCTAATATACCCTGTCAAACTGAACTATTTATTTGTTTTCTGTATGCTTTGACATTTTAAGTTGTATTGAGTCAAATAATTCAATTACTCACTGAGATATTAAGTTACATTTCAGAAAAAAATGTATTAGAAAATAATATAATTATGTAATTAGTACACTGTAAAAATGATATGATCAACTCATCATGACAACAAATGTTTTTAGTTCATTGTAACTTTTTAAACTAAGTTAATCATGTTCTAACTTAATTATGTAAGTTGTAGTTTATATTGTAGGTAATTCATTCATTTTTTGAAGTAACTTACCCAACACTAAACACTAATGAAGATGCCAAAGAACCAAAAAGTGTCCATAAAAGAAATGAGCATATCCCCAGGGTCCTAAAATGTCTTAAATCTCAAAAGCTTAATTGTAGCTCTTAAAAAGTCTTAAATCTACTGAAATGTTGTGTTGTAGGTCTTAAATCTCTTTTAACAGGTCTTATTTTCCTTTGTTCATGTATAGCTACCCAATCTGGCCATCAACACCCATACAATCACCAACAATACATCTCAATAAAACGTTTGACTTTTTGTATAACCTCCTAGGGCTTGAGTGTCCACATATGTGGACAGCACATTTTAGCTCTTAAGTGACTGTAAAATACTTTGAATGTTTTATATTTTGTTACAGACATACAGTGTCATCCTGCAGCTATTTTACAGCATATGAAATGTCCCAAACCCTATTTGTTTTGTTTTAGTCAAAGCAAGTTAAAAAAAATTCTATGTTACATATGGATAAAAAGCATTTAGAAAAAGTGTTTTATGTAAATTTGGACCACTAGTCCACATATGGACATCATTTTTCTCTAAAAGTACATCATATCAAAAGATGATACTTAGATTTTATTCTAATTAAGTTCCAATAAGCCTAAATAGCAAAGAAATATAAAAGACATGTAAAAAAAACACATTGGGCCTTAGGAGGTTAAAAATAAAATTTGCCTAAAAGTTCTCAATTAATTTACTGCCAAGGATACTGACCTGATCTCTCTATATATATTAATATTAAATGATTATTATTGTAGACTGAAGTAAGTGAGAGCAATGTTTTGTTCTATTCGTGGTAAGGGTTATAGGGTTTGTAAATGGATGCATTTGAAAATTAATAAAAAATATTTAAACAAAATTTTTATTATTGCATTATTAAATATATTCAATTTAATCTTTTTCGACTTTTTCGAAATATAATCTAAAATTATATTTATTATGGTTATAAAAATGTCTTTTGAAGAAACCTGCAGAAACCCTGCAAATGCTTTTGGTTTTAGTTGTAGTTATTTATAGCAACATTTAATAATCAAAGCTGTCTTTTCCACTATAAAGAATCTGTTGAAGAAAGACAATCTGGGGTGCGTTTCCCAAAACCATCGTTAGCCAACTAAGGTCGCAAGTTCCGTCGTTACAAACATAGTTCTTTGATTTGCTGTTTCCAGAATCCATCGTTCCAACGAACATTCGCAAACTGCGTCGCAAACTTGAGCACTTGAAACTACACCTCTGGAGCTGTAGTTAGAAGCGTAGTTCCTGGCTGTGTTCTATTCCCACTTATCCCCCCTAATCCCTATTCATTTAGAACATTCTAACATTCTAAGTTGGAATTATTAAAAATAAAAAAGCATTAAGGTCATCTCTCTTAGTTGTAATTTGCTTTCAAAGTATTTTTACAGTTCAGTTTTAGCGACCTTCATGTTTACAATTGTGCTCCCTTCGCAGTGCACTTTGAAAACATTGATATCATTTTGAACACAGCCTCATGGCGAAAGCTATAGGTATATTTAAAAGCGGAAATTATGTTGCGTCTCCAAAGCTTGTGAAAATAAAAAACATAGCATACGTTAATTCTTTTATTTTATAGTGGCTTATTTATTAAGTATCTCTGCTGTATATGACATGGGCCTGTTGATTAGAACTTTCTGCTGTGGTTTGCATGTCAAATTATAAAAATTTTTAAATAAATAAACAATATCCTAAATAATAATAATAATCATCATCATCATTAATATTATTACTATTATTATTATTATTAAAGTAAATATATTTATAATAAATCGCCTCATTATTTATTTATATGATTTATATATGATATTAGAATAGTGTTAGCTTTTGTAAGTGATTTTATGTTTTAGAATAGAATATGTAATGTTCAACTTCTCAATAATATTAGTAAAGCAAACACAGGCCGTATGTGCCATTTACATATATTACAATTAATATGGAAAATGAGTGCATGTTTTTACCAAAACTAATATTGGATTTTATTTTAAGTGTGTGTGTGTGTGTGTGTAAAACAATTTAATTTGCACAAAGAAATGATGGGGTTGTTCTCTAAAGAAGTTACTCCACTCTGTTTAGAGCATCATTATGGGCGTTTTACGTTATAACTAACGTGGTTCAAGCGATGGATCTGCGACAGAGAAACTAGGGGTTTTGGGAAACACACGTCGCTGCATCGTTCTTTTGCCAAACGATGCATCACACTATGATAGTTCAGCCGGGACTTACGTCGTTGTTTAGGAAAAGCACCCCTGGATGGATCTTAAAAATGTATACTAAAAGTTCTTGATGAAACCAGCAATCCCCATGAAGAACTTTTATTTCTTAAAAGTACAAAATAGTGCAAAACCCAACCAAACACAGAGACGACAGATTTGTAGATATAATGCACAAAGGTTGTGTTTTGTCACCTTGTAGCGAGTGTTATTCTCAGCATGATTTGTACTGTATATGCTGTGGATGTTACATGTTGTTAAAAGGACTCTACTGTATACACAGCAGAGCCTCATAAGGGCTGAGATATATGCAGTGTTTGAAACAGACATCGCATGCAGAACGCCGCTATCCATCATTTGTGGGTTATGATCTGGTGTGTATACAGTATTGAAGTGACGGGTGGCCACATTCCCCTGATGATTAGCGGTGGTGTTTGTTTGCTGTGCTGTTCATAGCCCTGTGACAGGTGCTCATGTGCTCTTCCTCGTGTGCCCAGCAGAGGCACAGACACACTGCAGCTAATGTGCTGATTAGAGGCAGACGCAGATGGTCAGGACCGCACCTGGAGCAGCCAGTGTTTGTTTGTGAATCTGCATGTAAGGAAGAGAGCCAGCGGTCATACACTTCCGCTGAAACTGAGCTCTCAGCTTTAGAGAAGAGTAAATAATGACGTTACACACTCGGGGTGGGTGGGATGAGCAGAATAATTTTAGAGCAGAATAACGTGATACTATTACAGCACGATGCAAGGCTTTTGATGCCACAGTTCTGTTCACTTGAAACTATATCCTGTAACTTTTATACAATTAATTTTGGGTCACAGAAAATGCATTTAAGTCAACTTAATTTATATATCACTCATCAAAACAACTAAAATATGGTTAAAATCACTGTCACTTTTATGTAATTTGTAACATTTTGCTTGTTTATTGTTTTATTATTGCGGAGTGGCTTTTGGCTTGTTAATGGGATTTTATGCAAGCTTGTAATTCTCTGCATTTTATTTGTTATTGCATATCTTATGTGTCTGGGGCCAGACACAATCTGCAGATATTTTTTATTATTTCTGCTGAAGATTTTGTAAAAAATTTGCAGATTTATGCGGAATGATTTCAGGAGTATTGTAACTAAAAACTTAATTGATGAAATAAAAGATAATAAATTTTTTTACTTTTATTTAGTGTTTACAATGCAAATCTAATTAGATCCACTTATTTGGTAAACAAAGCAAGTCTCTCATATAATGCAGTGCTCAGCAGAATTGAGTACAGCCCATTTAGAAAATGAATATTTTTATCCATTTCTCAGTGAATATAGGCAATGTATTTTAGTGCATTTAAACAAAACACATTTATTAAACAGATATATTTATTAAAAAAATATTTTAGTCACCAAACATATTTAGAAATTAAAAAATAATACAATTAAATTCAAGCTAAATATCGTAAAATAAATTACAACCTAAAAAATAGGTAACAAAATTTTTCTATTTTTTGTTCCTCTTGATTTTTCCTCTTTTTTTAAACTTGTGTTAATTATTTTTCTTTCACATATAAATTTGGGTGTAACAGTTTTTGGACCGTTATCGTAAGTTATTTTGTTAGATAAGCTCCAGATTTGGCTTCAGTACTGACTAATCTAATGTAAAAATCTGAATTAAAGATAGATTTGTGTGGGATGTACTTATACTGTACAGTATACGCTAAGCACTGTATCTACTAAAAGACAGAAAACATTACTTTAAAAACTGTATTTTAAAAAAATCATATAGACATTTTAATATCCATATTATTATATCACAATAATATTAGTTAACTTAATTTAAAAACTGAATAAATATAAACTTACACTCATTTACACAAGTAAATACATAGACTCAATGATGGGCTGAAAATCTGCGGATTTCTATGCACACAGATTCCGTGTGGGCCTACTTATGTCTAAGAAAAGCGCAACATAAAATGTATTATTATTATTATTATTATTACTATTATTATTATTATTATTATTACTATTATTATTATTATTATTATTATTATTATTATTATTACTACTACTATTATTATTATTATTATTATTATTATTATTATTATTACTATTATTATTATTATTATTATTATTATTATTATTATTACTATTATTATTATTATTATTATTATTATTATTATTATTATTATTACTACTACTATTATTATTATTATTATTATTATTATTATTACTATTATTATTATTATTATTATTATTATTATGATTACTACTACTATTATTATTATTATTATTATTATTATTATTATTATTATTACTACTACTATTATTATTACTATTATTATTCATTCATTCATTTTCTTTTCGGCTTAGTCCCTTTATTATTAATCAGGTGTCGCCACAGCGGAATGAACCACCATTATTATTACTATTAATATTATTATTATTATTACTATTATTATTATTTTTACTATTAATATTATTATTATTACTATTATTATTATTATTATTATAAAGATATTATTGAAAATATTTATTGAAATGCTATTAAAATGCCACATCACAACTGGGGTACACTGTTTAATAATAATGGACCCTTTTAACAAGCCTGTTATGACGTGTTTAATGGTCATCAGCATCTTAAATCCTTGAAATGTTTTAATATTCAGATGTTTTTACGCATTACATTTATATGTACTTAGGTATGTATAATGTCATCTTAGTTTCAATTTACAAGAAACGAATAACCAATTGTACGAGGCGTTTCTAATGCAGCGTTGGGACAGGACAGTAAATTTGACGTTATTCTGTCTGTAATAATAATAATAATAATAATAATAATAATAATAATAATAATAATGCTTTTAATATTTTTTACATCATATAAAATGTAAATGTATTTTATATAAATATTTATTTATTTTTTTATAATTTTTATTATTAGCATATTATGATATTAGCATATCACCTTTTAAAGTAATAGTGCACTTAAAAATTTTATTCTGTCAGTTAACTACCTTTGTCTTGACTTGTTTCAAGTTAGTTTGAGTTTTTTTTCTTTCTGTAAACAAAAAAAGAGATATTTTTAAGAATGTTGAAAACCGGTAACCACTGAGTTCCACAGTGTTTGTTTTTCCTATTATGGATGTCAATGGTTACCAGTATCCCACATTTTTCAACATATTGACTTTTGTGTTCAATAGAACAAAAACAAAACTCAAACTGGTCATCTTTTTATGTCAACAATGTGTAATTGATGACAGAATTTTTTTGCGTGAACTATCCCTTTAAAAGGTGGGCATTTGCAGAACCCCAGCTGAATGAATGTTTATGGGACACTTTTACTGTAACAGTGTTGTCCTGTATCCACTTCACTCATTCTGTCTGGCCTATTAATAGTTGTGGGTCTGTGTGTGTGTGTGTCTGTGTGTGTGTGTGTGTGTGTGTGTGTGTGTGTGTGTGTGTGTGTGTGTGTGTGTGTGTGTGTGTGTGTGAGAGAGAGAGAGAGAGAGAGTAAAAGAGAGAGAGAGAGAGAGAGAGAGCCCAATCAGAGAGGACAGGAGGCGGGCACTACACTGAATAAGCTCTGCCTACATGCAAACATCTCCATATTTCATGGTGATTCTAGAGGGAGCTTTCCAGAGTGGAGCAGGTAAAGGTGGCCGACCTTCGCTGTGCTTTCAATTACGTTTAATGAAATCCTCCTGTAACCTCCGCTGGCCGGCCACATACCATCCTCCAGCACTGGCACATTTCTCATTTCCTCATTAAAAGCAGAGGTATGAGGTATTGGAGTTAGCCAGAGCAATGCATGTGGGATCAGACATGCAGACGCTCCTGAGGGTACAAACACCAGACAGACCAAACACACTGATCAACTCGCAGACAGAGCTTTTATTACTATCAGTCACCGTAACTGAAAAATAACAGTATTCAAAAATCTGTATCTGCTGTAGAGCTGCTTAGCACTGAATTGAACTGGTTTTATTATTGATGAACTTTATATTATTGAATTGAACTGAATCAAGATTGAATTAATTTGAGTGGAATAACGACACTCTTGTCTTTTGTAAAGACGGTTATTACTGCATTGATCATATTGGATGAACGTTTTTGAACTGCAACAAAATAAAAGACCTCGGCTTAATAGCTTTAGAAATCTTTATGTCACAATTGGAATTTGTTTCATATGTTTCTATTTATAATATGCAGGGTTATAACTTCTAAGCCAGGTTATAACTAAAAATGTAAACAAGACAATAAAACAAAACAAAATCTTGGTTGAAACTCTACATAACCTGAAAAGAATACACAATAACAAATCTTTAGAAATCTAAATAAAATGAAAAAGAAATTCAACTAGACACATACTTTAAAACAAAAGAAAAATTGACCAAATTTATGCAAATCCAAAGTATTGATTGAATCATAGATTCTGTTACATCATGTTTATATAATTATATATATAGTTAAAGTCAGAATTATTACCCCCGCCCTTTGATTTTTCTTTCTTTTTTAAATATTTCCCAAATTTAACAGAGCAAGAAAATTTTCACAGTATGTCTGATAATATTTTTTCTTCTGCAAAACGTCTTATTTGTTTTATTTCGGCGAGAATAAAAGCAGTTTTTAATTAAAAAAAACAAACATTTTAAGGTCAAAATTATTAGTCCCTTTAAGCTATTTTTTCGACTGTCTACAGAACAAACCATCGTTATACAATAACTTGCCTAACCTGCCTAGTTAACCTAGTTAACCTAGTTAAGCCTTTAAATGTCACTTTAAGCTGTATACAAGTGTCTTGAAAAATATCTAGTAAAATATTATTTACTGTCATCATGGCAAAGATAAAATAATTCAGTTATTAGAAATGAGTTATTAAAACTATTATGTTTAAAAAAAAATTTGCTGAAAAATTTTTCTCTCCGTTAAACAGAAATTGGGGAAAAAAATAAACGGGGCTAATAATTCGGACTTCAACTATATATATATATATATATATATATATATATATATATATATATATATATATATATATATATATATATATATATATATATATATATATATATACATACACAACAGTTCTGTCTGGTTCTCGAATCTGATTGGCTGATAGTCGTGCGTTATTTGTACAGCCTCCTCCCTTGTGTATTACTCCGCCCACATAGAGTGACAGCAGATCAATTAACACACTACAATTTGACAAATATTGCAGCTGTTGGACAACATAATGAACTTTTGAGGCTTTTTTAGACGAGAATGTAGTTGTTTAGATTGCAACTATGCAGTTTATTTTTACGAATAGTGCCTTTTTAAAATATTTATAATTTCGGAGATACAGCGCATCGGCATCCATCAGCCTGTTATACCGAGCAGAGAAAAGACGGTTGACATTGTCCATCTACAAGATGGCGACAGAGACTGCATAATAAGCCCTTAGAGGAGAAAAACTCAGTGTAATTTCTAACTACAGCTGATCATTATTAAACTGGTAAATGACATTTTAAGTCGATCTCTCTCTTTTATTTGTTGTAGTGCTGTATTTATACCATAGTAATTGTAGTGTATTGAGTGTGAGATGGGACTCACATATCAGGAATGTACTGTATGTATTTTGTGTTGGCCACTCTTTCTATAACCCAAGTTACATTTTGGTTGGCCATCTGTTTGTTTGTAATGAGTCTCTTGTTTTCATTACGAGTTCAGTAAAAAGAAAGACAGAAGAAATGCCCGCATGTGTTTAGCGTTTTTCCTTATTGCAAACACAACTATCATTTGGTAGTGTTTGTGTTGCTTTGGCTTTTTCAGCATTAATTATTGTAATTTTCAGATTGCAACAGAGAAATACTGAGAAATGTCAATAGACTGATAGCATTTCATGTCACCTTATAATCCTAAAATGTAAGCAAAATCACCTGTTTTGTCATCACTTTAGATATTATGCTAGAGAATCATTCAAATACTGTACTAGCTCTAAAGTGATGTTTGTGAATTTGTAAAGGTTTCTGCTGTTCTGAAGTCACCTGCAGGTGTGAATAATTATCAAAACACAACAAAATGACTACAACTGAAACTAAAGTGAAACAGAAAATCTGCATCTTCAAACTGTTAATAAAACTTACTATAATAACAAAATGGTCTAAAATTATTTACTACATTTGAAGCTGCTTTGACAAAATATAAATAATGTTAACAAAGAAATTAAAAAGTCGGCCTGCGAATTATGAATGCTAAAACATAAACTCCTAAAAAAATGAATCACACTTCCGCGATCAAGAGCACACTCTCAGATGTCACTTTGCTGGCGTGTCTCTAACTAGAACACGGTGAGCTGCGTGTGTCCAGATGAAAGCATATTCATGTTCCTGTGTGTAACGTCTCATCTCAACGAGGCTCTAGTGTAGCATTAGCACAGAGGTGTGAATGACTCTCCACACATTTACTTCTGGCCTTACACGATTCACTTTCTGCTCAGATATACTGTACTCTCTCCTTCTCTTACTTTCACTGAAATAACAGCAAGGTGACGAAAGAGTCAGAAAAGCAAGAGAAAATATTTCTAGGAAATGTAAAAGGCACTGTCATCAGGCACAACATGTTACCATCATCTGTGTATAATACTGCAGTGGCTAATTTTAACAAAAAAGCAAAATAGATACTAGTTTTCTAACCTTTTTTGGAAAAATTCAGGCAGTCATTTTCTGTGCAAATCATTGGCATAATGCAAGGGGTGCCTGGGGGATGCAATTCAGTTGTTAAAATGTTCTTGACCCCTGATTCTGACGTTTGAGTTAATCAGATCAGAAGCAAATAAGGGAGATATTGACATTACCATTTACATCTACTGTTTTAACGCTTCTCTTTTGACTAGTATTATGAGGGTCTATGGGGAGGCACAGTAGCTCAGTGGTTAGCACTGTCGCCATACAGCAAGAAGGTCGCTGGTTCGAGTTCCGGCTGGGCCAGTTGGCATTTCTGTGTGGAGTTTGCATGTTCTCACTGTGTTCACATAGGTTTCCTTCGTGTGCTCCGGTTTCCCCCACAGTCCAATGGCATGTGCTATAGTTGAATTGGATGAACTAAATTGGCCATAGTGTGTGTGAATGAGAGTGCAAGGGTGTTTCCCAGTACATCCGCTGCGTAAAACATATGGTGGAATAGTTTTTGGTTGATTTTGCTGTGGCGACCCCTGATAAATAAGGGACTAAGCCGAAGAAAAATAAATGAATGAATGAAGGTCTATAGGCAGGTATACAGTTTACTTACTTACAGTTTACTTTTTCTGATAGTTCAATATATTGTGAAATAAGCTTGGGAAATCAACATGGACTACAAAATGAGACAACGTAAAATTAACTTTGCAAATGAACTCTGATAGCCACAAAACTACACCAAACTCTGTGAGATTGTGTTAGAATCTGAACTGGTAAGAAAACACTCCTTCATCTCCTTTAAACAAAACTTCTTTTTTTTAGTCAATCGATTGTATTTTTATTCCTGTGATGAAAAATCTGAATTATTGGCATTAATCCGGTTTTGTGTCACATGATCCCTCAGAAATCATGTATTATAAGCAATATTATTTTTGATTTTGAAAAGTTGCACTGCTTAATATTGTATTTGCTTAATTTAGCTTATTTTTTAAATCACATACACTACCGGTAAAAAATTTGGGGTCAGTTTTTTTTTTAGATTTGTTTTATTTTTAAAGAAAATTATTTTGGCCATTAAGGCGGCATTTATTAAATGTGAAAAATGGTTAAATATTTATTATAATTTTAAATAACTGCTTTCTTATTGTATGTAGTTTCAAATTAAGTTATTACTCCAGTCATTATCGCTTTTAGTACTATTACCATTAATAATAATAATAATTATAATATTAATTTTAATAATAATTAATAATAGAGTGATTTCTGAAGGATCATATGACTAGAGTTATGAAACTGAGTATTCATCTTTAAAATCACTGGAATAAATTATTAAATTAAATTATAAACTGCTTTTGAACAGTTATTTTATATCATTTCACAATTTTTCAATTTGTACTGTATTTGTGATGAAATAAATGCAGCCTTGGTGAGCAGGAGAAGCTTATTTTAAAACATTTAAAAATCCTACTGACGCCAAACTTTTGACCGGTAGTCTGTACATTTGAATGGATTGAGGAAAAAAAGGCCAACACAGTTTAAAAAGTGGGTGGGCATCTTAGCGGCACAACTAATGACTCTCAAACGGCTTATTTTGTAATTCAGTTGGTTTATTTAAACTGATTCTGACTAGTATACATTGATAGCAAACTTTTCTAAATGTGCTAAATGGGCTAAACATGGCCAACCTCCATTAAGATAACAAACACGACTGATTCTTTATTTATCGCACAGCCTTCAAGCAGACCACAGCCTCTGAATAAAAAAAAAAGCCCAAGTCAAACAAAATCACTCAGATTCTGCCAGTATTAAGTCGGTCTATTACCGCTAGCAGAGTAATTGGTTAAATAGTTGCTCAAGGCACAGGTCTCAAATTTAAGCCAGTGGGATGGAAGGCTCATGCCATTTACAATTACAAACCACTCAGGCTGGTGGCTTAATTTGAGTTTTGATTCAATTAGTTGATTTAATTGCTGTCCATATTGCTTTATGTCTCTTTGATTGATGGGCACGGTCAACGTGACGGCCGCCAAGCTCTACGCAATGCCAAGCATCCGAGATGTGAGGCCAGTATACACACGCACGCACGCACACACACACAGTCTCTCTGATGGAGTGAGGTTCATTAAAGCGCTGTAGCCCAAGGAAGAATCCTGCACTCAGCTGGTCTTTCACTGAAAAGCACTATTGCTCACACGTGCTCTCCAACACCATACTGGACGACAGCGCTTCAAAGCGGAGCTTTCATCTACCAGCCACAAACACATTAGGAAACAAACAGCAATGCTGTTTCTGCTTTGCATAATTGCCATTTTGCTTTGCATTAGTCAGATCATCACTGAGCAATTAAATAATAGCGCTAAATGATGTTGTCTTCTTTGAGCACACGATCACCTGAAAGCGCTGGAACGCCTCTAGAGGAGGAAAGAGAGAAAATGTTTATTCACAGCACCGTGCATGAGTGCTTTCCCAAGTGTGAGGCCATTAGAGAGCTGTGTGTGTGTGAAAGAGTGGCTCAGGCAGCGACAGTCACACTTTTCCTCTCTCGCTCGCTTCACATCCTCTCTCCTCTTTTCACTTTCCTGGAAAGTGCTGCAGTCAGGTCAGTGATCTCATATTGGTGCGGACCGTTAGCGCTGTAACGCCTTTCAGCTGCGCCTTCAAGAAACCCCTCCATTATGTCCTCTATCACTAATTCATGCAACCTCTTTTACTGATATATACACAGCACACGTGTAGATGGGAAAAGGAGAGGGAAGGGAGAGTTTAGGAGAAAGAGGAGGAGGAGGAAAGAGCAAGGTAAGTGTGGTATTGAATAATGAACTCTTCGTCATGCTCTTGAGAGGCTAAACACAGTAAATGTCCTACGAGTCTGGATGAGTTGTGGAATCACAGCTTTGAGCCGGCTTGACACGCAGTATGTATCAACGACACCTGCCTCTTGCTTCCATTTGCAGCGCTCTCAAATGCCTGCCGCTTTCGTCATGTTTCACCAACACCATGTCTAGACATCTTGGAACATCTTTTAAAAGTGCTCCTTCCACCCCCTCAGCTGTCTTGCTTTCTTTCTTTCATTCTTTCTGAGCCGCTATTTTCTGACTGTCGCTCCCTTGAGCGAGCTGTTAAGTGCAGTCTCAAAAAATCCCACAAAAAGCCCACTTACTCCAAGCTTCAGTTTCTAGCCTCAATCCCAACTTCCGTCCTTTTCTTTACTGTTTTAGTGACTAGTTTGTAGGTTAGAAGAACAATGAATGAGAAAAAAAGCAGGGGATAAATGCTAAAATGATATCTAGGCCCAAAGTGTCACTGGCGTATTGAGGCAGAGAGAAAGCAAGAGAGCCTCTGAATGTAGGAACTCTTCTTTACTGTCTCACCCTGTCGCCGCACATTACTCTCAAGTCTTGGCTGGACAGAGGAGACTCACCATGGGATGAATGGGTGAGTGCTAAGGGGAGGAAATAATGATTGTGTTCCTGTTTTCACACTTCATTCCCCTCCTGGAAACCTCACTATGGAGCTATACACTAAAAGGCCAGTTATATTCACAGCAAAGTTTTGCTTTGTTCTTTGTTTAGGGGTAAAAAAGAAGACTGAAATAACAGTGGTACACTGTTAGTGAACTGTTAGCAAACCATGCCAACCTATACTGCTTTGAGTGAAGAATAATTCAATATGATCTGTTTTCCTTTAAGAAAACTAAAAAAATACAAAAATTAAAAATGTCAGTGAAAAAAAGTTAATTTACAAAAGCAGTTCAGAACTCCAGTCATGTCACATTTACATAGAACTTTCAATAGTGGATTTGTTTAAAGAAAGCAGCAGTATTAAATGTGATATAAAAACGAACAGTGTCGGATTTACTCTGGGTTAATTAAAAATATTTAAAAAATTATATTATAACGCAGCCCTTCAGCATTTATGTTTAAGCCTAGATCTCAATAGACTAAACAGACAAAATGAAATTGATTTCCAAGTAAAAAGAGAGGACCATGTGACATCAACAGACCAATGGCAGTTTGAAGATGTTTACAAACCACAACAGACTTCTTGGAAGATGATAGATAATATATTATACTATTATTTAGTTTAACTACTAAACAAGTCAATGAAAATCATTTTGTTAAACTTTTCAATATCAAAAGAAGTCGGAGCAGGGATTAAGGTCCCACAACGTAAATCAAAATTGTAAATGAACAGAAAAAAACACCTATGAATCACAAGCTCTGGGCATCTGTTAATACAATGGTGAAGAAATTTATGCAAAACTAAGAAAAATAATTCACTATGGGTTTCCTTGAGATTTTGCTATGGGATTTTACACTCACCAGCCACTTTATTAGGTACAACTATGTCCAACTGCTTGTTCACACAAATTTCTAATTAGCCAATCACATGGCAGCAACTCGATGCATTTAGGCATGTAGACATGGTCAAGATGATCTGCAGTAGTTCAAACTGAGCATCAGAATGGGGAAGAAAGGTGATTTAAGTGACTTTGAACATGGTTGTTGGTGCAAGACGGGCTGGTCTGAGTATTTCAGAAACTGCTGATCTACTGGGATTTTCACGCACAACCATCTCTAGGGTTTACAGAGAATGGTCCAAAAAAGAGAAAATATCCTGTGAGCGGCAGTTCTGTGAGCGCAAATGCCTTGTTGGTGCCAGAGGTCAGAGGAGACTGATAGAGCTGATAGAAAGGTAACAGAAACTCAAATAATCACTCGTTACAACCGAGGTATGCAGAAGAGCATCTCTGAACACACAACATATCCAACCTTGAGGAAGATGGACTACAGCAGCAGAAGACCACACCGTGTGCCACTTCTGTTAGCTAAGAACAGAAAACTGAGGCTACAATTCGCACAGGCTCACTAAAATTGGACAATAGAAGATCAGAAAAACTTTGCCTGGTCTCATGCGTCTCGATTTCTGCTGACCAGTGTACCCATCTTCTGATAGCTACTTCCAGCAGGATAACGTGCCATGTCAAAGTGTAAATCATCTTAGACTGATTTCTTGAACAGGACAATGAGTTCACTGTACTCAAATGGCCTCCACATTCTCCAGATCTCAATCCAATATAGCACCTTTGGGATGTGGTGGAACGGGAGATTCGCATCATGAATGCAACAAATCTGCAGCAACTGCATGATGCTATCATGTCAACATGGACCAAAATCTCAGAGGAATATTTCCAGTACCTTATTGAATCTACGCCACGAAGGAAGTTCTAAAAGCAGAAGGGGGTCCAACCTGGTACTAGTTAGGTGTACCTAATAAAGTGGCCAATGAGTGAATAATGGGCTAGTTTAATTTAAGAGTAAAAAAATGTTTGTATTAAACTTGACAATACAGTTTTTTTCTACAACATAACACACCCATATCATTTATTCCTAAATACTAGCTAAGAATCTCTAAGGTGTGAATCGAGCAACAAAATTTTGTTGTCATAAAACAAAACATTCAAGTATCAAGTTGTGTCTAAGCTGGGTTCACACAAAACGTGGACCAGCATGGAGCATCACTCACTTGAGTTTGCTCGCAGGAGGTTTTTCTTCTCATGCAAATATTTTGCTTGATTTTTCTCGATTTGCTCAGTAGACACGACTAATGGCAAAGACATTTCAGAATGTGTATCGATAATTCACCTATATTTGCATATTTGACTCTGAATGTAATTTACTCAAATACTGAAATCTGCTTTCTGTATGAACCCAGATTATAAAACCATTATAAAACCTCAGAAAAGAGCTATCCGTATTTGTGTTCCTTGTCTGAGAGCGTGTAAGTAATAATGTCAGCCACAGCTGAGCTCAACATCAGGGTCAATGGCAGAGTAAAATCACTGCGAGCTGCAGGCTCTCTCTCCTCAGCAACAGCTCCACGGGTCAGATCAACACAGTCTGCAGAAATGGACCTAATATCCCTATGATCGCGCCTGCCCTCTTGCCCACAAAATGAAGTGTCACAGTGTGCTGGTAGAGAAGCAGTTTAAAGAAGATTTAAATGACACATGGATTTATTTTTAACGGCAACGCTTATGTACCAGGAATTATAGAGCAGGTAAACACTTTAACCAAACGGTATTGTCGTCCAGCACAAAGTCATGGTCCAGCACACTTCCACTGAGGAACTTGGGTTTGGCAGGAGATTGAGCAGACCCAGATTAGCGCTGGGTTTGTTTATGCAATCCATCGTCCGTGCGCTGTGTATAGGTGGTGGATGATTGATTAGCATAAGCTAAGTCCTTTGCATGGCGAGTGACTGGGCTGCTGTGCTTTCAGCTGTGTCTTGTTGCTCTAGTGATGACTATCGCACCATATTAAAATGAGCCGTGACATTAAGACATGGAACGCTCTCTTTGATAATAGCTCCAGATTTGGCAAAAGAACACTTGTGAGTTAGTCTAGTTTAAACAGGGAATATTACTGTTAATTTCCAGGTAAACAAACAATGGAGGGTTTTCAGTAAGCCTGGAACAAGATCTAGCCCAGTGTATATCGGAATAATCTAGTGTGTTATTACAGTGATACCTGGAATAATGACCATTCCACATTACCAACTCAAAACCTGTTTGATTCTCTTACAGTTTAAATTCTCAATCAAATCTCAATTGTTTAATTGGCAAGGATAAAACAATTAAAAGTCGGTGAGTCTCAAGTTGTGTTCTCAGGTGTAGTTTGGGTGTCCTAATTTGGTTCAGACTAAAATAAATGAAACAAATAATAAATAATGTTTATTACTGGTTCAATTTGGCACCAAATTTCAGCTGAAAAAAGTGTAATAGCCAAAAACACAGAAAAATGTCTATCTTTTTTAGGCACATCTTGTGACATGTCATCCTGTTTTGGTGTGTTCAGATGTTTTTGGTCCATGTTGTGTTCACATTTCAGTTAAACTACATTAGAGATCATTTGGAAGAAGACCAAAATCCAGTTTTTACCAGATTTCAGCTGGTAAATTTCATACTTGTTCAAATGACGTGCAATGTAGTAATGTAGTAATGTAATAAAGTAATATTAGAAAATTATTAAAGTAATGATAGTAAAGTAATACAGTAATCACAGCTAATCACATAAAACCTGCGAACACAAGTGTGAACACAATTTATCATTAGCATACATATCAAAATCTTCTAATAAATGCACCATTAAATGAAATACTACTTTTGTAAATACTTCTGTAACACTTTAGATTAGGACACAATTCATGGTATTAACTACTGGCTTATTACTAGGGCCAGACAGAATCTGCAGACATTTTTGCATAGATATTTACATTACATGTCGCCTACCCTGTTGCTGTCTATTGGAAGGAATGCGTCAATAGAGCCGCCATTTTTGTACAGGGTAGCGATCCTTTGAAAGTAAAGCGAGACCAAGGTGCAGTGGAGGACTGTGGCCATCCAGAGCCAGAGATATACACATATATACATATATCTATGATCGGGAGTTTTCACAGTGGTCAGTATGCAAATATATATAATATAATATAATATAATATAATATAATATAATATAATATAATATAATATATATATATATATATATATATATATATATATATATATATATATAAAATATTTTTTAAATCATGAAAATTATAATTTTACATCACTTTTCTACATTGATGGATAAGTGACCGCATGGGCATTCCTGACAAAGAGCGTGTTTGTGTGCATGGAAATGTACTATCCACAATCCCTGTTAAATTTGATCTCATCCATGTCCTGAAACACACCCCCTCTCCTGCTTTTACTTCTCATTCTAACGAAGGGAGTGATTCGTTTGTGAATGAATCTCCGTTATGAACGACTCATTCACTTAGCCGACAATAATACAAGTTTCTAGCACCGCAGCATCTTGTTGTCATATTTCTTTTGCATTGTTTGCTTATTTTATTCAACAAAACTAGCATAAGCTTAGTATTTAGTGCAAGTTGGTGCTACTTTGCCTTATGGTGAATGTAAGTGACTATATTATCCTCAATAGCGTTACTTGTTTAGCACAAAAGTTCATAACATACAAAAACGTAAGAAACATAATCTTAGCTATGAAATGTTCTGCCTTTGTGCTTTGTTATCTTTGTTTGCTCGTTACTACACCCGTACACAGCGCTAAAGTCCAGCATCTTCACATTGGCACACTGTCTTGACTAGTGTGGTTGACCGACATTTGTCCTGGGAGCCCTGTACAAATGTGGCGACACTATTGACGCATGCTCAGGGTCCGTATGTGATATCTAGTGTATATATCTAGGATTTCTTTGGATTTATGCAGAATGGTTTTGGGAGTATCATAACTAAAAACTTTTATATATGAAATAAAAATAATACCTTTTTAACTTCTAACTTACTAACTATTAATAAACAGCTAATTAGAGGTTTATTGAGCTAGTAGTATTAGTTAATGGTTTGTTAATACCGTGAATTGTGACCTAAACTAAAATGTTACCAATATCTCTTGGTTTTGGGTGGAAAAGCTCCACAGAATTAATAATCAAGAATATTACAGCAAAGAATTTAATAAATGAAAGCACCATTAAACATTAAATAAAAAAAAATGCAAGTACTTGGGGATTTTGTAAATATTCTAAATGACATCATTCCAATTCTGTGAGAGCCAACTAATAACAATCCCTGATCAGATAATTGACTCAATCAAAAAGCCAGTTCTAAAAGGACCTGACAATTTTATAAACTTGAAATTATGTCATCCAGTGTGCGGAGGCTAAAACAGTGAGTGATGACTGTTTTGATGACTTTGGAGAGGTTGGAAAACAAACATCCTGTTTCTTTCATGAGTGCTAACAGCCAATCGAGAGGAAGACAGATTTTGGCGCCTTGGAGTGTCTAGCCATCGAGTGTTACTGGCGGATGCAAGTGCATTGTTCTTAGTTTCGTGACAAAAGCTTTAATCATTAAAGTTCAGACAGTCACAGTTTAGTCAGCTCATTGGTGGCCACAGCATGTAAGTGTCCGTTTATGTTGTGGAAACTATGGTCACGTACATGTGTTCTTCCTTTCACCAGACTGCTAAACGGACAGCCATGAGAATACTTCTGAAGCTTCAGGGTTGAGAAACTATAGATTAATAAGCCACTAGACATTCATAATGTCGTAATCATAAGTAGTTAGCTACTCCATATATTGTTAATGAAACTAAGCGAATGGTCTCCACTGGCTGCCAATGAACAATATTTGTCCCTCATAAATTGTAAATCTATTTATTTATTTTATTTTTTCATTTATTTATTTTTGCTGCCAACAAGTTAACGAAGTAATTCCATTTTGCATTCACTTCTAACATCAGGTGTATCCAGCCAATCAGAGCAGAGTAGGCTCTTGGATAAGAGGAGTTTAAAGAGACTGAATCCTTAAATTAGTCATTATGGACAATTTAAAAAAAAAATGTGATGCTGTACTGAATATTATAAGAAAATAAATAGTTTTTGACATTGAATATCTGTAATTTTATTTTAGGAGACTTTTAAAGGGCACCTCTTACATCTTTTCTAAGCTGTTTGGACAGAACTGTGTATAGTGTGTCCACAGTCATTTCAGGGTGATATAAAGACAAGAAGTCTCTTTTTTTTTTTAATTTCCTGGCGATACAAATGTTCCCAAATCCCTCACATTTTAAGGGTCGACCGCAACGTGACGTAGGAGTGCGGAATGCCACCAAATTGATTGACAGTCGCGTATTAACATGTCTCCGTAGAAACGCGTATAATCATATCAACAAAAGCAACCAGGATTAAAAGATCTGTTGAGCTTGCTGTGATCATCAATTATTATCAAATGTGAGTTTTACAAGTTTAAAATGGTTTTAAAAACAGTGCATGTTTGTACTGAATTACAGCAATTTTACCGCCTTTATCACCACAGCCACATGTCAGTACAATTATAAAAGAAGACGCTTCAATCACGGTTTGTGGATGTTAAATCAGGTTTATTTGGTACATTAACATAACGTATATCCATACAGCAGTGGATATTAATGTGTATCCTGTCACATTTGCCGTGCAAACCAGTGAAAAGTTAAATGTGCGTGCTGTGTGTGTGTGCAAGAAAAGACTTGAATTAACTCTACAACAAATACATCAAATAATTATTGGGAAAGTTCTTACTGTAGTATTTCTCACAAATGTTACATGAGATCTGCTTCCTTCATGACTGTCACTGTGCTGTTTACCTGACACAGCTGAAGCGGAGATTAAGGCACATGGGCACAGTGGGTGGGGAGAACTAGCATTAAATGCACAGACAACAAAAACAGCTTCATTGTGTTCAGAGCAAAAAATCCAACATTCGGAAAGGCATAATAAATAATCTGATGGGTATTTTCTGCTGAAAACTTTACAGACACATTCTGGAGACCTTAAATCTTGAAAAAGGGGTAAAATAGGTGCCCTTTAAAACACAGTATGGATTTTTTTCTGGAGTTCAGGAGAGTGTGAATTTATGGGCACAAGCTGTGACAGTAAAGATCTGGCCTCAGGGCTGAATTAAATACTCAAGAATGAAGATGAAGGAAAGGAAAAAAGAGAGGGTGCTTGAGAGCTGTCGCTAACATCCTTCTCACAATGAAGTTATTGTGGCATGTCTTGCTCCTGAAGTGTGGGCTCTCTTCATCAAGTGCAAAAACACCCATAGGCCTTAATATTTTTTAAAAGAACACATGTATTTGCTTCACTACACAACAAAGAAGAATCCTTTCGACTTTTACACTACCATATATGCCGGTGCTAATGATTTCAAGTTCAGCAAAACTGAAATCAGAAAAAAAACATGACAAAATTCTCGCTGCAACATTTTGTTTAAATGCAGACTGTATTAGCATGATCAAATTTTTAAGAGTCATGTCTACATTGCTACTTTTTGAGAGCTCTGTAAGGTCGATGGAGGGGGGGGGGGGGGGGGGGGGGGGGGGGGGGGTGATTTGAGCATGTGCTCTAAGTGCTGTAGGCTTAACGGGGAAATATATATAAATGTGTTTTTTTTGGGGAGGCTGGAGTAATGAGGAATGACAGAGACATAATCCCTGTGTGTAACCTCAGTAAACACTGGCAGCAGTGGTGTGGGGAGGGCCACCGCGGCTGACAGGGTTGAGCCCTGTCCTCTTCCCCCTGCTTAAATGGAATTTACGTTAGGTTAGCACCAATGACAAAAATCCAATTTGCAACATTATGCCGCTGGCAGAAATCTAATTTAAAGATGACTGCATTACACGTTTTCACTTACATTCCTTTCGGTTAGGTTAGGTTAGGAGACTTCAGTTACGGTAAATCGGGAGACTTGTGTTCACTCCCTATCACCTGCATGAGAAGAACAAGTTCCCAGTTCTCAATTACATTTATGGTCAGCCAGGCAAGAATGGGGAAATCTGAGGACTGGAGAAAGGGGATGGATGGAATGAAACATGGAGAAGCAGTTAGCGATTGATAAAGAAAAAGAAGAAGAGTCAAAGATGTCCCCTGACGCTACAATCCTCTTCTGAAAAAGTGCCTGTGCGTGAGGAGATGCTAAGTGTCAAACCATCTGCTTTCAACCCTTCAAAGAGGCTCCGGACTAAACCTGGCTTATTAAATGGGGCGTCCCACAGCTACAAAGAAAGCTGCTCAGGTATTGCATACACAGATGCACTGGCTCTCCAGCAACTCAACGACACAATCCCACGCTTCTTTACAACCAAGAAATCCCAGACCAGCTGTAAAGTTGTGTCTAGATGGCAAACTTGATTCTGCGAAAAGTCTATGAATATGGTTATGATGCTTATACATTAAGAAATTCAAGAGTTTCACCTTACACATGACTTATAATTGAAATCAACAAATGTTTGTATTTGTGGCCTAACTATTAGAGAGTTGGACTTGCAACCCAGAGGTTACAGATTGATTCTCAGTACTGGCACCTTAAATGCCCATGGCTAGGGTGTCCTTGAGCAAGGTACCGAACCCCTGATTGCTCCTGGGTACTGCTCCGAGTGTGTTCTCGCTAAGATTGGTCAAATACAGAGGACACATTTTAAGCCTAAGTTCAGCGCATTCTCTTTAACCTTGCTGCAAAATATAGACCCATGAGTCTTCCAGAACAACAGTTACTGTCTAGACAAAATCCAGGCATGACCCATGACAACAAATAAAGAGGGTACTTAGATGACTATAGGGTAATTACCAATATTCGGCTGTTACTCTCAGCACTTACTGCCACATTAGTCTGTACCTTCAACAAAGACCCAAATGGGAATGGCTTGATCTCTTAAAGTCTGGCACTGATTCTTAACTGCAGCCGGACGTCTGGTTGAAAAAGACATAGACTGACATAACGGATGGCTAGCGCTCATCAGAGGCTCCAGCACCCTGTCCCCCGCCACCGTGCTGCATATTTAGAGCCTCTTGCTGCAATCCATTTTTCATCCGTATGGGTTTCCTGCTTCAGGAGATGCTTAACGTTACGTTCATCCGCCAGCCCGTGGGGCCAAAAGTTGAGAGTAATGTGATCAGTAATGAATTTTGTGTTACATTAGGCTGTATAAATGGACGGACAAGCGCAGACTACAAGTGTCCGGGAGTCGGGCTTAATCTAATGATGCAAAAATAGAGACAGAACCAATTATGGAGAGGGCCAACTCGGTGCTGCTGCAGGGACTGCAAATGAATAGGTACAAATTAAATTAGTGCCTAATAGACGCGCTACGAGAGAGGGCCAGTCGATGCTAAATGCATTAGGGCCTTGTGACCTCGCTGCTCCAAGCAGCGGCGTCCAGGATCCAACCTCCATCTTCTCCAGATATCAAAGAAAGTCTTGTTCAGACGAGGGGGGAGGGACACAGAGCAGCAGCTTCCTAAATGAGTTAAACATTTGGATTGTCAAGAGTGGCAATTTCCCCCCTCATTTTGCTCAGCTTCTCCCTCAATGCGAATGACCTAATTTGTTATTGTAAAATGTGTCTTTTTCAAGATCTGTACGAGAAATACGCCAGGACATATTCTTATCTCTGCTTAATTCAAACAAGATTGAGGTTTCATACCTGATTCCTCTAGTCACTGGAGGTATTAGCAAGAGCAAATCGAACAAAAAAGGGTATATATATATATATATATATATATATATATATATATATATATATATATATATATATATATATATATATATATATATATATATATATATATATATATGTATTTCTGAGGGAGTTAGTTTGCTTTTGAGCTTAATGAGCTACTAATGAGGAGCACTAACTTGGCTGAGGTTCTGTTGGCAGGTGTTTAATAAAAAGGAAAGCTCAAACATATTTTTTTTCACCTGTGCTTTTGAGCATCACACAAAAATGAACATTTCCATTATTGTGCAATGTATTGGGACTAACTTTATTTTTTTATTGTATTCTTTTACTTAATTTCTGGCAATTAAAAAATTCTATATTTACAGGCATATATTTAAAAGCATTACAGGGTACGGCTGCAGGGCTGTTATGATAAAACGAATGGTCCCTTGATATTATTAGAATTATAACAAAAGCTGATTAATGGAACAAATCCAAAAAAATATTAAAAGCATTCTATATTCTGCCATGATACACCAATCATGTCGGTCTAGCGCAAGTTATAAAACTTCCATTATAATTATTTTGTATAATAATTGTGTATAAATTGCAAAATTCATCTCTTACTGGCATCACAACTGCTTTTTGCCGTTTAAGAATTTTCTTGAACTCTGTATTTGGCAGAGAAATGTCCTTGATTGACCACTGTATTTAATAGCCTTGAAGGTATAGTTCACCCAAAAATGAAAATTCTATCATTATTAACTCAACCTCCATTTGTTCTAAGCATATTTGAGTTACTTTCTTCTGATGAGAACAGAAGATATTTTGAAAAAGCTCAAGACAGTTTCCACTAACTAAAATATTATTGGTTTTTCCTAGTCTCCAAGATTTTTCAAAATAACTTCTTTTGTGTTCGATGAAAAAAAATAACTCAAAACGATTTGGAACCACATGGGGAGAGTAAATGGTGAGTGAATTTTCATTTTAAACTATGCCTTTAAGCTCAACAGCAATGTATATGAATGGTGCACATATTTAAATGTACTGTAATGTTGCGATTACATACATTTTCAGATTTTATTAAACTTGGTGGCTTTTTTGTCACAAGCTTCCATTACTATTAATGACTTATATTAAATGAACAAAATCAGATGAAACAAACATCTTGGAATCAGATAACATAAAAAAAAATGATGAAAGAATATTTATTTTTATGTAATCTCTTACCTACATGGAAAACATTACTGTATAAACACTAATTACAAACAATTACCAAGAATAATCAACTAGCATACTGAGCGTGTTCAAAACACCATTATTGAGACGTCATCTACTCACCTGTTCCAGATCCCACAATGTCTCTGCTGGGTGACTCTGACATGGCGTCCGCCAGCCTCTCCTTCAGGCCCTCTTCAGTGGCTTCCACAGAGGGCATGTGACGCAGTCCGAAACTCTCAGGCCAGCTGCCACACACCTCCAGCAGGGTGACGCTGCGGTCAAACATGCCTGCCAGAGAAACACCAGAGAAAGAGCAACAACAGTTCATCCACCATTCTGATTCACACAGCATTAAAGCTCATTTTAGCACTGCAAACTGCATTTACTTTCATCCTTCAGATGTTTCTTGTCAGAGTGCATGATGCCTGCTTACATTTACATTTATGCATTTGGCTCACGCTTTTATCCAAACATATATGACAACTTGACTTATGGACAAAATAAAAAAAATGGTCTCAAAAAATGCACTTTTCACATTTATGTTAATATGTTTTCAGAATTTATATGAACACAACATTACACACCATTATGGGAATACAGAAAGAAACAAAGAAACGCATTGTTACTAAATTGCAATTTCAAAAGTACTCTCTCTCTCTCTCTCTCCTCTCTCTCCTCTCTCCTCTCTCTCTCTCTCCTCTCTCTCTCTCTCTCTCTCTCTCTATCTATCTATCTATCTGTCTGTCTGTCTGTCTGTCTGTCTGTCTGTCTGTCTGTCTGTCTGTCTGTCTGTCTGTCCATTGTTCAATCTATCTATCTATCTATCTATCTATCTATCTATCTATCTATCTATCTATCTATCTATCTATCTATCTATCTATCTATCTATCTATCTATCTATCTATCTATCTATCTATCTATCTATCTATCTATCTATCTATCTATCTATCTATCCAGTTGAAGTAAGAATTATTAGTCCCCCTGAATTATTAGCCCACTTGTTTATTTATTTATTATTTTTTTAATTTTTGTTTAACAGAGTTAAAGATTTTTTATAATAATATTTTTTAATAATATTTTACTAGATATTTGTCAAGACACTTCTATACAGCTTAAAGTGACATTTAAAGGCTTAACTAGGTTAATTAGGTTAACTAGGCAGGTTAGGGTAATTAGGCAAGTTATTGTATAACGATGGTTTGTTCTGTAGACTACAGAAAAAAAAAAATAGCTTACAGGGGCTAATAATTTTGACCTTAAAATGCTTTTTAAAAAATTTAAAACTGCTTTTATTTTAGCCGAAATAAAACAAATAAGACTTTCTCCAGAAGAAAAAATATTATCAGACATACTGTGAAAAATTCCTTGCTCTGTTAAACATAATTTGGGAAATATTTAAAAAAGAAATAATATATATATATATATATATAAAGAGTTGCAAAACCCTCTTGTCCTGACCTCTTTACTTGTAACTGAGCATTTTCTATCAGGCTCCTATAATTAGGTTTAGAAGTTTCATTTTATATGTAATGATAAGGTTATTAGCTTGTAAATAAAATACCTTTTTTTCAAAAATGTCACTTTAGACAATTCTCTGGTTTTTAACAAGGTAGATTTTGTTTTGCGCCAAAACCAGCTAAATACACTTCTGAAAAACCCTCTAAATCCCCCTATTGGGACAAGACAGTGTATTTAGTTGAAAATCACTAAAGATGCAATTAGAAATAATTTTACCAAACATAAAACACATTCACAAACTACCAAAAATTAAAAATATATAAATCTGTCAAGTAAGTGGCGGTTCATTCCGCAGTGATAAACCAGGAAAAAAGCAGAAGGAAAATGAATGAATGTAATTTGTCAAGTAAGTGCAATAATCAATAACATTAAAACTGATATTAATTAAATCTTAACAATCTGTTGTCATTTCTGATATTTAGGATTAAGATTTAATGTAAGTAGAATAATGTAAACATTGCAAACATTGTAAGCTAAGCTTGGTAGATTTAAATAATATAGCATAAAAACATTGTGAAACATCAATATCTGTGCATTGTCCATTAATATAAAAGCTTATTAGAAATATAGATAATATGAAGTAATATAAATAATGTATAGTTTTATACATTATATTTATCTTTTAAAAAATAGCTTACATTAGCAAATAAAACACAAGGTAGGCCTACTGGGCAAAAAGGGGATGTGTCTCAGACAATTTTAGAAGCTGTCATTCATTCATTCTCAGCATACTTAAGGTCTTGGTCTCTTGTTTATCCTCATAGCGTCCATGTGGGATAAAAGAACGGCATCTTAACTGTCTTTCGTGATCCGCAGTTGCCGTTTAATGTACAGTAAATTGTACTTATTCAAAGTAACGTCGCTGCGCAAAAGCACGTTATGAATGCATGTTACAGTTCCGACTGTACATTGTGTTTTCTTTTTCTTATAATGCACAGAGCTTTGAGATAAGGAACGTTTTCATTTGCCATTCATTGAGAGTCGAAATTGGAGGCGGAATAAAACGCTCTCCTCATAAAAGCCGGCGTATCAGCGTGCTGCTACATTGAAAACATAAGATTCGATTTGTGCTTTCTGATTGGTTCTCGGAATATAGCGGCTTTTGCCGTCAAAGGCATATATACACATGGTGCAGTAGGTAGTGCTGTCTCCTCACAGCAAGAAGGTCACTGGTTCGAGCCTCGGCTGGGTCAGTTGGCGTTTCTGTGTGGAGTTTGCATGTTCTCCCTGCGTTCGCGTGGGTTTCCTCCGGGTGCTCCGGTTTCCCCCACGGTCC